>CM032771.1:9676136-10276136 GCA_019155195.1 Avicennia marina | reverse complement strand
TACCGTAGATGTAAGTGAATTATTTGCTTCTACAATCTCTCTGTATTATGTCTTCTGCTCATCAGCCCGAAAACTCTGATTTTTTCAAATGTTACTTCTCTTAGATTTGTTCATGAACTATTTTCTTCTACCAGCGCCATTCACTAAATCTATTGTTTCCCAGGGGAAAGCGCAATAAATTACTCCGGATGCAATTATTTTTATGGACTTTATTTACTCAACTTACTCTAATTGAAGATGCAAAATACTTGCTTATGTGGCTTATCCTTGCTCATGAAGGCATTATTGTTTGTGTAGATTGAGGAGCAACAGCTGGAGCTGAGACGGTGTTTTTCTCAGGAGTCTCACATTATGATTTTGTAAATTTTTGTGAGAAGTGCTATAGATTATAATACGATTGACAGTTGACCTCAGTTATTCAGTCACACTATGTGAAGCCTTTTGCTTTTCTGGCACAAAGTCGTGTTTTTTTAAATGCTAGCTGTCCTCATCCCTTGTACACAAAGTTATCCTGGAAAGGGAGATTTCTATTTAAATTTGACTTCCCATTATAGCCTCTGTTTGAGTAGTAATGCTGGAGGTGTTTGTTATCGGTCGGGTTTCATGAAATTGTTGGGCTGCTGTCGCGCAAATTGAGGTAATTATCGTTCTAGTGAGTTCGGGATACAAGGCTGCGATTAGATGGAATGTTCATTTCTAAAATTTAATTATGGGAGATTTTGTTTTTGAAGGTAAATAGTAAAAGGTTAGGTGTGATTGAATGAATTTTGCTAAAAGAATCATTGTCATGATACTTTGGTAAAGGATGGTGTGGGGGTAGTTTGAAGTGATGGTTTATTATATAATTTTTGGAATAATGATATGATATGGTGGTTGAATATAATATTATTAATATAATGTGTCGATAAAAATAATAGTGACACGTAGGTTAAATACAATGTTAGTATGCTATGTTTGTGAAAATGATATGTTTCTTAAATAAAATATTGTTAGTAAACGAGGACGGTGGGGGTGGCTTAGAGCAAAGCAAAAAATAGTGTTTTATTTAAATTTTTTTTGTGCAATTTCCTAAAAACCTAAATAATTTTTATAAGTCAATAGTGCTAAATATGTGTAGTGTTCATCTAGGTCAAGCAATTGCACCCGTTGTTTGTGCTTCTATGAAGTACTTTTTGTTGGTTTGGGGCTACGTTTAGATTGTACTCTTGTGGTAATATAATGCTATGTTTAGTTTAAAGGGTCGGATAAATTATCTTTTGTGAGTTAATCACGCCTTCTTTGACAAAAGTTTATAAGTTTACAATGTAAGGGACGTTGGGTATAAAATTACAATATACTATAGTTCTGCTCTTTTGTAATGATTAATTTTGATCATTTTAATAAATGCCCTATAATGTCCTTTCTTAATATATCTATTTATACTATTTAATAATTACATTTGGTATTTAAATATAAAGAAATTAAAATACATTTGATTTTTTTCTCTTCATTGCTATTATTTTAACTTCTATCTTTTTTAGCTGACATTTATTTTTTTTTCATTTTTCGTCTTTCTTATTACCCAACATTTTTCTATCTTGTTAAAAAATAATTAAGTAATTTTATTTTATTATTAAACTACTCAAAATAATAAAAGAATTACATAATATATACTATTGATTAAAGGCACCCTCAATGTGTGCGAATAATTATATAAATAAATTAATATTTTTATATATAATTTTTTTTTGATTTACATAATAAGAGAAAAAAGTAATTTGAAAAAAAAAAGGATTAGTTTAACCTTGAGTGAGGAAATTGTAAAAACAAATAAGTTAAAATTGAGGTAAATAAAAAAAACAATAAAGAACTATGGATATTATTATAATTTAATATCTGTTGTAAAAAAGTGATATATATATTCTTAATATATACTATAGATTAGGTAGATAAAAATAAAAAAAATCAAAAGAATTTAAAAAGAGAGTAAATAAGAGAAAAACAAATTAAAAAGGATAGAAAAGATAAAAGACCTTAAAATAAAGATAGTTATGTAATTGGACAATGTGCAACCTAAAATCTTTATTGACCTTATAATATAGTAAAGATGTGTAACTAAGGAATTACCAATGACCATTCTAAAGCAAAACTATACTTTAGAGAACACAAATTTACTTAAGGGGATTATAAGATTAGAACCCAAAAAAATAAACGTAGAATTTAAAATGTCATAAACATATATATAAATAAATATATATATATATATTATTTTCAAAGGGTTAAAGTTTCAAACTTTAACTCAAACGGCATGATTGGTATGGAAAAATGAGATAGGAATAGAATAGCAATTCCCATACCATTTTTATTCTTATGATTGGTATGATTAGATATTAGGCAATTATCATTCTATTTCTCTTTGTGTGGGTTTACTCATTCCTACGTTATTGAGAATAATATATATTTTATACTATTAAAATAATTTTATCAATTTTTAGATTTACCAGATTTATATCAAAAAATATTATACATTATTAATAAATATATTCAATATAAAAATTTCATATGTGAAAATATATATATATATTACACAAGTTTACCTAGAATTAAATATATACATATGTATTAATAATATATATTATCTTATTTTTATGTATAATATAATTAACATATGTTCTAAATATGTAAAATATATATTCATATTTATGCATCCAATAAAAGTACTAAATTAATTTTAACAATAATAAAAATAATTTTTAAATATAGCATATGTTGGTATACTTAATAAATAAACAAAATATGATGGATATATATACATATATATCTCATAAATGTTTTGTAATATCAAATGAATATTTACCTTTTCATATAATGAATATCTATATAAAATTAAAAATAAAAATAAAAATATTTATTTTGTATTAAACAAATTAAAGATCAATTATACATATTCGTTCAACTATATGCTATGTATATATATATATAAATATATAATTTTTCCATGCAATATAAAAATTTTATAGTTGTATAAATTTTAAGTATATAGAGACATATAACAAAGAGATGGTAATTAATAAAGAATTTTCAAATAAAGTTCTTTTTATTAAAAAATAGATATCTTTAATTCGTTATATTTATTTTTAATTATCATTCTTCAATATAAAAAATAATAATCAAATGACAATTTCATTACCAAACTAGTAAATAATTTCACTCCCTTTTTAGTTTCATTCCATTTTTAAATTCGTTTCATTCCTCCCTAAACATCCAACTCTTCGTATTCTCTAAATAATTGCTCTATTTAAAATGGATTAAATTTAATAATGGTATGTAATTAGTGCAAACACATTATTCGAGCAATTTTTAAGAAAGAATGATAGTTTGTTAGCAAAATAATTAGGTATTAATGATGAAAATAACGAGGGCAAATTTAGGGGATATATTAGATGGGTTTGTTACTAGCAATTATTTCCAATTATAACCTGATTAATTTACCACATTTGTTTAATAATTTTCAAATTAGGATTTCTATTTTAAATATTTTTAAATATAATTTTATTCACCAAATCTATTTGCTTGATTTAAAATAACAACAAAAACAATAATAAATATTAATAATAATAAAATAATTGTAATAATAATAATAGTAGGAATAATAATAAAATTAATAATCTTCAAAATTTATTAAAATACATCTTCAACTATTATCAATATTGTATTTTCAAAATTAAACATCACTACCTTTCACATCACACAACAATGACTATTTTAATATCAAATCTCATCTCTAGGTTTTTTTTTCCACGGACTTTATCCAATCACACTAAAAATTCCATTATTTCTTTTCATTTTTTTTCACTTTCCATGCTTGTTTTTAAATTTTATAATTCCAAAATATATATTTAATTATTATTTTTAAAATTTTATTTTTTTTCTATGTTTTATTTGTTGCGATTGTCAAAATAAAAATACTTAAAAACATACACAAAAATTAAAAAAAGCAAACATAGTAATTCTCCTAAACGAAGATGCCTTGAGAGGTCAAATCCTTGCGCCTGTGTGTTTTACTTCCTCATTTCCGACATGCGAGGCCTCTTGCAACGTAGTTATTCAAATAATTATTCACTAATGCCAAGTCGGCATGGCCCCATTGTTTTATCCAGTGAAACGGGAATGAGTGGTCTATTGGACTCGCCGCCAATCAAAGCACCGGAGACGCGATTAACATCGATAGATGCATAAACAAGTGGACGGATTTTGGCAAGTGACACTTCGTAAACCGGCGAACTGTATGCACCGGTCGCACACCACAATTCCTTGCCTGGCGCAGTCGCTGGCATAAGAATAAATGCAGTTTTTCGCATCCACAAACGCCTTGCCTGCTAATCTCCACACAATTAACAGTAATGAAATACATTAATTATTGATTTTCACAAAAATAATGGCTCATTAAATTCCTATAGTGATAATCCATTATTTATTTCAACATACCTGTCAATTTTATTTACAAACAAAAAAAAACCGGGGGGGGGGGGGGGGGTAGGTAGAGCTGCAGTAATCGAACCTGAAATGAAGAGGCACACAACCACCACAAACCAAAATTTTGCCCAAAGATTAGCCATTGAATGTGTTGATAATTTTGATGACAACAAGTTGGGGTTTCCCCATTTATATAGGAATGAACGAATACATGTATTAAGCAAAAAGCTAAGTACTATTTAGATGGAAAATTTTGGATTTAAGAAAAGTATTTAAAGAAATGATTTCAAATTACTTCTAATAAAAGATTTTCAAATCCACTCAAATTATTGAAAGTATATTTTAAAAAGATAGTCTAGATTTGAAAATTATTATCATCCAAACAAGTATGGCAAATTTATTATTATGAATTCGAATTTCATATTTTCATTTATTATTATTTTGACATTTAAGCAAATTTATTTTCATTTTTAAAATTATCAAAAAGTAATATTTTTATTTCTTATTATATTACTCTTATTCTATTTATGTTTCATTTTATAGTGTACTTTCTCTTATTTCTGTTCACATAACCTTATTTTTTATTACAATAATGATACTATATAACATTTGAGAATCATACATACACAAGTGTGGGATTTTCTTTAAATTATTTATTTTGAAGTAAAAGACATTTGCAATATATTTCAAAATACTTATATGATTAAAGAATTTGTATATGTGACAAGGAGCAGTGCTTTGAAATTTTAGATGGACAGATATCGATTATGCAAGAATTATTAGCACTGAGAATATAAACAAGTTAGTTGTACGATGTCTCGTTATCGAAACACTTTCAATTCTTTATATATTGTCTTTTTACTCCACGCCTTCAATGTTCATTTATTTTATTCACTATAATTATTTTTGTTTATTCAATTTTTTAAATCTTGCTTTCTTTTTCTCATTTGATGAATTTTATGACTATATATATATATATATATATATATATGCATATAATAATGTTAGATTATCTAAATACACAAGCATTTAATCTCACTCATTAATATATATAATATTGCATATACTAGCAATTCTCACACACTAAATGTGCAACACATTTAAAATTTATAATTTAGTGAAAATCACACACTTACATAAGCATAGTTCTGAACATTATATAATTTATTATTGAAATTAAAAATAGAATTAGGATACTATGATAAAATATAAAATATCTATTTTTTTGATAATCTATAATAAAATTAAACAAAAATGTATAAAGCTTAATTTTATATTAAAAATATTGCAAAGACGAAGATGATGAAATGTGAGAGAATGAAATAAATAAAGCAAGAGAGAGGAGAAAATGAATTAAATAAAAATAGTGATGGAATGAAAAATAAAATATGTTAATAAAGACAGGAGAAATAAATGACTCAAAATACAAAAGGATGAATATTAATGTTACTATAATAAAATACAAAATCACTTTCTTGTTTATTTTAATAACAAAACAAAAATTATATTACAAATTTATATATATATATATAAATAAAATAAAGTTGTAAATGAAACAAAAGAAGAATAGAAAATAAATAAATTGAGAAAGTGGAGGGAAAAAAAATTAAAAGAAGGTAGGGTTATTTAAGTATTTTAATGACGTGGTGTACGAAAGGTAATTACTTAAGGATTTACGTTTAATATTGTGGTATAGATTTAATGATTTTGATACAGATCAATTCAATGTTCAATTACAATGATAATGACTCCTGATAAAACACGAACCCAATTTTATTTTGTCAAAATTTAGGATAAAAATCCAGTGGAAGAGGTCTGATAAAATAATCCAATCAGACAACACATTGGTTGCTTTATTCAAAAATGTTTTCTTGCCCCTCTGTTATTAATTAAATTAATAATCCTAGACACGTACGGAAATACACAATCAAAACTGTGGAAGGGCCAAACAAATAGATTGCGAAATAAAACAAGCTACCGATCATAAATTAGGATGATGTGACACAAAATGTGTTAGCCATGACTACTATGATTTTGCAAAACAAAAATATTCACATTAAACAGTCTATCTTATATTTTAATTAATATTAATAAACATAATATTAAATTATCCTAAAAACTAATTTATCTTTTAAAATAACCATAAAACCTTAATCCTATGAAATGAACAATGCAATGCGGCTCTGTAAGATTTTCATGTAATATGTCGGGGTAGCTGTCGTCAGAAGAAAAACAGTGGGAATTGTAAATTTTATGAATCTAACGATACAGGCAAGTAAGTGTTTCTTTTTTTTTTTTTTTAATTTTAAAAAAGTGGGATAGAAATAATTTCAACTAAATAAATATAAATTTTAGGTATGTGATTGAACAATAACAAGAATGATGATGACAACGATGACGATATCACAGACACGATCATATTAGTTTGTAAAAATTATTACTCTATACTACAAATTACGGGTCTACCCTCTTATCCATAATCACTAACTTTGATCATTTTAATAAATTTCTTAAGATACATTCCTTAATAGATGTATTTATCCTATTTAACAACTACTTTTCCTTCCAGTCTTAAACATAAATGAATTAAAATGCATTTAGTTTTTATTTTCCTTTTTCGTCATTGTTATTACTTTAAATTCTTCCTCTCTCTTTTCTTTTAAACGACATTTAGTTTCTTCTTTCTTCGTCTTGTTTATTACATCTAATTTTTTTTATCCATTTTAAAAATATATAATTTTATTTTATCGTTGATCCACTAAAAAATATAATAATTTTAAATTTTATTATAATTAATAAAATTATATAATTTTTTTTTTATAAACAAGCACACTCATAAGAGTGTGCAAGTTTTTCTTTTTCTTTGATAAAGGTTCGTGAGTTCACAACATAATGCATGTCTTTAGTTCCATAATACTAAACCCTTTTGATTGTCTCTTGCGATGCCACACAATGCACTGAGAAAACATGCTTGATGAATGCTTGGTTTAAAAAACAGAAAACAAAATGTAGGTTTATTAATTAAATGTCATAGTCGTAAATCTACTGTGCTTTAGGAATCTTCTTCGTCTCGTTTACCCTACTATAGATGCAATCTAGAATTTAAAATCTCGTCATTAATTAATTATGCCATCTAAAGAGTAGTCCGCATGTTATGTCTTCCTGAATTTTATTTTGACTTTTTAAAAATACTAATTTGATTAAAGTCATCAAGTCGTGTCCCGAATCTTGTGTTCTCCCGTATCCAATCCGGGGGGTGAGATCTTTCTTGGACAAAAGAAAGAGGAGTTTTTTTTTTTTTAAAAAAAAAAAAAGACCAAAAACTAGGTGGTGTTAAAGTTTTAGGCTTAGGCTGGAAACCCAGTTTCCAGTTCTGTTTTTTTTTTTTTAAAAAAAAAAAAAAAAACCAAGTAGAAGTTTGAAATTAGGTTTCTGACTTATATTTTAACTTTAAAGCCTCAGCCAAACACGCCCCAATCCAGACACGCCCTCTGGCCCTCTGATACTGTTCCTCCACCTTCAGATATGTAGTATTTTCCTGTAATTTTTTCTTTGTTGTTTGTATTATTTCTTCTATTTTCTCACATGGACTGCGATTTTGCAGAGTGCCGCCGCCACCACCGTCGTCTGGCTTTTGGTGAATTTTCCTGGTTGGTTTTGTGAATTTAATTTTTTTGGTGTTAGTTCGTAATATTATTGAAATTAGATTTTCGAGTGTTGTGAAATTTTTTTGTAAATTTAAATATCCTGGGTAATATTAATGTTGAAATTAGATTTTTTGAGTGTAGTTAAATTTTTTGAGTGTCGCTAAATATTTTGGGTGTTAGTGTTTTTTTTGGGTTTTGTTAAATTTTTTGTTAGTTTTGTCAATTTAAATGTTCTTGGTAATGTTGTTGAAATTGAATTTTTGAGTGTTTTTAAAGTTTTATAGTATTGTTAAACAATTTTTTGTGTTATTTAAATTTTTTGGGTTTTGTTAAATTTGTTGTTAGTTTGTAAATTAAAATATTCTTAGTAATGTTGTTATTGAAATTAGATTTTTGAGTGTTGTTAAAGTTTTATAGTGTTATTAAACATTTTAGGTGTTGGTTAAATTTTTTGAGTGTTGTTAAATTAGTTGTTAGTTTTGTCAACTTAAATATTCTTGGTAATGTTGTCTTTGAATTGAATTTTTGAGTTTTGTTAAAGTTTCATAGCACTGTAGAACATGTTGGATGTTAGATAAATTTTTTTGAGTATTGTTAAATTTATTGTTAGTTTGTAAATTTAAATATTTTCAGCAATGTTATTGTTGAAATTGGATTTTTAAGTATAGTTGGAGTTTTATAGTGTTGTTAAACATTTTGGGTTTTAGTTTAAATTTTTGAGTATTGTTAAATTTATTGTTAGTTTGTAAATTTAAATGTTCTCAATAATGTTGTTGTTGAAATTGAATTTTTGAGTGTTGTTGAAATTTTATAGTGTTGTTGAACATTTTAGATGTTAGTTAAATTTTTTGAGTGTTGTTTAATTTATTGTTAGTTTGTAAATTTAAATATTCTTAGTAATATTGTTGTTGAAATTGGGTTTTTGAGGGATGTTAAATTATTTGAGTGTTGTTAAAGTTTTTGGGTGTTTTGGATGTTGTTAAATTTGTTATTAGTTTGTAAATTTTAATATTTTCGGTAATGTTGTTGAAATTAGATTTTTGAATGTTGTTAACTTTTCTTCGTGTTATTAAACATTTTGGGTGTTAGTTACATTTTTTGGATATTGTTAAATTTGTTATTAGTTTTCACATTTAAATGTTTTCGGTAATGTTGTTGAAATTAGATTTTTGAATATTGTTAAATATTTTGTGTGTTAGTTAAATTTTTTGAGTGTTAGTTTAAAGTAAAATATAATATACGAATAAAAAAGTATATAATTTGTTATAAATGAAAATGAGCACGGGTTTCTTTATATATTATGTATAACGGTATTTGTTTTTTCAATATTACTTGTAAGTTTATTTTGATTCATTTTCAATCGATGAAAGAACAGCATTAAGGTATGGTTCAACTATAAAATTGGTTATTTAAAATTTTATTATGTTGTATTTGTTGTAATTCTATGTTTAAACATATATATGAAAGTTATTTGTTCATGTTTATGTTCCTTATATTGTACTATGTGTAGTAAGTTCATATAGTTATGGTATATATGTTTGTTCAAGGGATTCATTTTTTTATTAATCCGTATTTTTATTATTCAGTACTTATAAATGGAATATTTTATTTATTATTTAGTCACATCGATTTAGAATTTTTTGTGTTAAGTTATTCTACTGTTGTTAATTATTTAATAGTGTTATTTTAGTTTTGTATTAATAGTAAATGATTACAACAATTAATTGAAGATGAAAGAATTTTAGATTTTTTAAGTAATTATTTGCCATAAACAATTGTATGTAGATTATAAAAATATGTATCAGTAAAAAATGTTATATTGCAAGTGAATAATTAGAAGATACAATTAAATGTCAGGAAAGATTTTGACAAAAAATATTTATTCAGAAATTAAATATCAGTGAAATATTTTTATTATATATTAATTAATTTCATTGAAATTTAGAAAAAAAATGAGAAAAAATATTGTGTAGTAGAACCAATTAATAAAAATATATTTTTGTTAATTCACATGTTTGAATATTTATTTGTGTGACACCATACCAAATAATGAAAATTATTTGAAGGTTACAATATATTTAAATATAATATGAATTTTTTAGTAATACTGTGTTTTTGTTATATTTTTTGAATTATTAAATATATGTAAAATATTGAAATGGAACTATTAATGAAATAATTTTTAACAAGTAAAGAAATAATAAGAATATCCAACAAGCATGTAAAAAACAAATATATTAAAATATTGTATGGATTTTTTAGTAATATTGTATTTTGGTTATATTTGCATAATTATTAAATATACCTGAAATATTTCAGGGGAACTATTAAATATTTGACATTGCATATTTTAGGGGAAGTATTATTAAAATATCTAAAATATATTTCAATTACTTTTGATAAGAATAATTAAATATTAGTTACTACAATAATTTCTAACAATTAAAGAAATAATAGGAATATCCAGTAGGAAAATTGAAATTTTTACAATTTACTACATAATACAATTTTTACGAGAAATTTTTGAATATCCAATGAACAAGTAGTAAACATTTTGTAAGAAAAAATAGATATTTGTAATATTTGTATACAAAATTTAAAAATAATATATTAAATTATTTGTTGAATTCATACCTAAGTTTATGCTTAATTGCAATTTATATCAAGTTTGAATTCATAATGATGCTCTGTCAAATTTTAATTTTTTTGTAAAAACTTTTTCAATTGGAGAGACTGCGTATAGCTTTTCTTGAGTTGGGGTAGACATATTGTGCATAATGAGAATTCTTATAGCCATAATCGATAACCATGAGAATTTAATATTATAAGTCTTGATTTCACTTCACCACAATTGTATGCAAAGGTTTAACAAATAATTGGTGTTGATTGTCATCACCACGGCTTGGTGCTGCATACTTCGTTTGTATTTAGTTATGGACATAAATCTCAAAAAATGATTTTAAAAAAGCTTGACGATGAGCATCACTTGAGATTTTGTTTGAATTCCATTAATATATTATACTTTCTGGAATTGTTTGTAAAGATTGAGCTATTGACATAAAACTAGGAAAGTTGAAGTTTGTTTACTGAGGTAGATAAGAAATAGAAGAAAAATGTTAATGAATTACCCACAATGGCAAAAGCACTTGTGGCAATGGGGGTTCAAAACAATGTTGGAGTACAAGAATGCAGTGCAATATCTAACTTTCATGATAAGCAAATTGTGGGAGGCGAGTTAGGGGATACAAAAACAAAGCATCAATTTGAGCCAACATTGTAAGATGAAGCATCAGGTGTTTTGGGGAATAGTTTTGGCCTAAATTAGGGGAGCCATAGATACCCCTCCAAAGAGTGATGGGGGAGATGGTGACAAGATTGAGGATAAAGTTGCCACAGCACTGTCGAGGTCAAGTGCATGGCAAGATGGGCCAGGCCTTGCCAGTCAGCCAATCATGTAGGGTGGTACCATATCATTAAGATACACATCAATTGAGTTCTTTTAACACGCACCTGGGGATTATAATCAAATAGTATAAACATCCCATCAAGTGTGTGGGGCCATTTCTACGAGAAAAATAGTGGAAAGTTAGCTGTTGGGATAAATTTTAGGAATAAAAACCATGTTATTGCAGCTGTGAAGAAGTACTCATTTAGCATGGTACAGTGTGAATACAAAATTGTGAAGAGTACTCCTAAAGTATGGAAAATGTAGTGCAAGTATAGCATGGATGAGGAGGGTGCAGGTGGAAATTATGGCTATATTGAAACTAATGTTAGGTTCTTAGAAGATTACAAAGCATATGACACCACACACTTGTTTCCCTAGCTCGATATCAATATAACACAGGAATCTAGATATGAATACAATAACATGATACTTTGTGGGGATGGTTCGACAAGACTCATCATACGAAATAAAGTTTATAATGCAAACAAGAAAAAATAAGTACAGGTTTGAATGTTCCTATGCTAAGGCGTGGCAGAGGTTGAACTAAGTTTTAAAGATAGTCTGTGGGACATATGAGAGTTTAGTGTAAGAGTTGATAGCATATATGGCTCCGCTTCAGAAGTATAATCCTGAGACTATTGTCAAGTGGTGCCACGTCTAATGTGGTGCATGAAGCCATTACATATTGAAGTATGTATTTTGGACCTTCAAACCGTGTGTGGATGGATTTCAGTACTACTACAATGTCATAAGTATTGATGAAACACATTTATATTTGAAATACCAGCACAAAATGCTCATTGTAGTGGCTTTAGATGTGAATCATAAGGCATTGCCCCTAGTGTTTGCCATTGTTGACGAGGAGACTATGGACTTATAGCACTGGTTTCTTACTCTATTAAGTCAACATATTGTGTAACAAAAAATCTCGACTTATTTGATATTTGATCGAAAGAAATGTTAGTTTTACATCCCTCTGTAGAACGTATTCTTGACTTTCGGCCACCTCATGCTGTTAATCAATTTTGTTTTAAGCACATATGTACCAACTTCACTAAGACTTTTCACAGTCTAGCTTTGAAGGACTTATGTTTGGAGGTAGGTTCAATGCACGAGCTTATCAAGTTCAATGGGTGCATAGTCAAGATTAACAGTTCAAATCCTACTGTATATAACTAGCTGATGGCAATTAACTGTGAGAAGTAGGCTCTTGTACGTGACAGATGCTATCGAGTAGGAATATTAACGAATAAAATCTAAGTCCCTGAATGGAGTGTTGAAAAAAGCATGGCGGCTTCGGATTTTTGTCATCATGTAGTTTACATTTGAATGTGTCATTGTAGGCAGGTGGCTGGGACTGGTTCATATGGCTAGCTAAGATATACAGTGACTTAGAGTAAGAGTTTGTTCAACACACATTGCAACTGATTGACTAGTGCACTTTGTCAACAGATGTGTGTACAATATACCAAGGAGGTCATTACAGGCTTGATTGATGAATCTTTACTTTGCTTCTAATTGGAGCACCGCTCAGAGGACATATGGGCAGGATAAATTGAAGACACAGTGATACCAACTACACTCGATAGTAATTGGATGGGGTTTCCAAAGGTTAATCTTCGTGTATTAGATATTTGCATCGTATTAGCTTATATGATGTCTACAAATGTGGTACTATGCTATTGGATTGTCATCTCATTATTGCTCTTGTTAAGAGATGGCGTCATGAGACACATATGTTCTATTTCATACCAAGTGAGACAACTATTACTGTTGAGAATGTCGTAGTCATTTCAACTTGTCGATCAATGAAAAGCAAATGACAAGTAGACAGTTGGAGGACACATAGCTAGATTGGCAAACCATATGCGATGATAGTGTTCGGATGTTAAGAACCTTAAGAGTTCCTCTACATCCCTAAGGAGGATTTACATCTATTTTTATTATCAATGTATACGCATAAATCGCTCCCAAATAGAGGTCGAGGAGTGGGCATGGAGATTTGCTATATTTTTTTTAGATGGCATTGTATTCCCCAATGCGTAATAGGTTGGGGTCAGCTTGTTGTATTTTAGCCATCTTACATGTTATGATTAAGAGCGTTTATGGAGTTGTGGGAGAATGGTCTTAGTATGTCTCTATCGAAGGTTTTTAGTTGCAACAAAGATCCACACTTATAAGGCTATCTTTACTACTACAGGTAGATTTATATATAATGATGCACATGCTGTTACTACTTTTAACATCATATATATAAGAATATATTGAAATTCTATGTGCAAATTTGCAAGCAGATATTGCTTAGATATAGATTCCTTGGAGATGGACAGAGGTGTTGCACTTCCAGCCGTACCTTATGACTCTGTGTAAGTCGTTAGATTAATATGTTCTATATACTAATTCATAATATCAATAGATTTTATGCATGTGTACATGATTGCACTATTTCTTTTCTTTTCAGGTGGATGAGCCGTAGGTGACATTTGACAAAGACTGAGGATAATGCTGTACGCATAATTCGGGAGATTTAGATTCCGAGGCCCAAACCCAGGTATGACAACAATTCTATATAATTAGTATTCAATAATACTTCTAGTACAGTTGTTGCCTAGTATTTCACAATTTGCAATTGTCTAATTTGACTAAGCAACCCTACACCTCAAAAACATTTACATCATTACCACCATGGGCCAAGCACAGTATGTGGACATACCGAAAACTATTGATATTTTACGATATTATGAAAATACATCATGTAAATCAAGTGTTTATGGTAGCTCGTGATGCTTCAAACCATCCCAAATGTTTCTCATTTTTATGAAGACAATCTACATACGATTGACTGCGAAGGCATACATAATAGGGATTGGGAGATATACAATTGCAAATGTGTGAACAGACGAAGTTAGCATTCATGAGTGTATCCACTATGACGATCGCGTGGTGCATGGATACCCAACTTATATCACCGGGTCACTCGACGCATTATCAGTCATCATACTCCGCACGTTCACAATAGTTTTCAATAAGGAGAGCAGAGTTTTTTAGAGTATGTGGTACGTACTTATTAATTCCCTGTATTTTATTTTATATGTATAAAAGCAAGCAATAATTTTTCGTATTTTACTATTACTATAGGGCCGTAAATTGCGAGATACTGATTTGAATAGGACGTGATGTATTTATCGATGACCGTTTAGCTAGATCCTTTAGTCAGTACGTACAGGTGGATACTCCGCCCCCATAGTCATTGACAAGTATGCCTGGATCATTGTCGTCACAAGATATGCCATCTTCCTCACACCATCTGCCTCCAAGTGATGTCTACATTTTTGCACCTTTATTCTCATAGTCATACTCTACAAACGTCATATAATACATAATGTAGACTTTATACACAGAGTGGGCTCCTTAATACAACAATCAAGTATGCAAATTATAGACAACCATTTAACCTGTTGCTCGTCTCATGGCTGTATTAGGCATCAAATTCATGACAACATGATGAAAAATAGCCTTTGCAAGTGCATTCACCTCGTTATGATTTAGACCATGTGCACGACAGTAATGAGTCTCTTATGTAACCTCGGTGAGTAGTGCACCACCATATTTAAAAAAAAAAAAAAACAAAGAAAGAGAGAGATCAAGGGACATTAAATGGAAATACCCTAAATCTGATTTTAAAGCAAAACTTGTTTTTTTTTTATTTTTAATATATATATAATTAACCTAGTCCAAGTAAAAATGTAGATGTGACAATGGCGCATAAACACACTTGTTGAAAGGAATTTGCTCTATCCAATGCATTGGTATGTTAAATTTCCTCAAACGTATGCCTTTTAACATTCCCCTCATAATACAGAATACAAGACGCAAATGAAAGAAAGCACAAAAAGGCAAAATCCTAAACCACACAATGAGAAATTTAAGGAAACCCAATTATTCAATTGATGACAAAGACAATAATTTTTAATTCAATTTCAGAAACGAGGACTTGAAGGACGGAGACGGGCAGGTGGTGGAACATTAATGGGCTCATTTGGCGCTGGCAAGCTGGGTTCGGAGGAGCTTGGCAGCAGCAACCGTGTTTTCAAGGGCTGGCTTCACCTCCGCGTACTTGCGGGTCTTGAGGCCACAGTCAGGGTTCACCCACAGGATGTTGGTTTCGAGCACAGCAAGCATCTTGTGGATCCTGTCGGCGATCTCTTCAGTTGATGGGATTCTTGGAGAGTGGATGTCGTACACGCCGGGTCCGATTCCAGCACCATACTTCACTCCCTCACGGAAGACTGAGAGAAGCTTCTCGTCTGACCGTGAGTTCTCTATGGTGATCACGTCGGCATCCATGTTGATGATGGAGTGAATGATGTCGTTGAAGTTGGAGTAGCACATGTGGGTGTGGATCTGCCGGTGGCCGACAACAAGATTAGCATACAACAAGATTACCTACTCAAGGTAATTTTCATAAGATTAAGATACTGAGAGAGGAAAGCAAAGCACCTGAGTGGTATCCTGGACACCGCAGTTGGTGATTCTGAATGAGTGAACGGCCCAGTCCAAGTAGAAAGCATGCTCAGCTTTCCTGAGAGGCAATCCTTCTCTCAAGGCAGCCTCATCAATCTGGATGACAGTAATTCCGGCCTTCTCCAGATCCTCAACTTCATCCTTAATGCCCAAAGCTATCTGATAACAGGTTTCAAACCTGTGGACCAAGAAATAAAAGTAAGCGTCATTCTCAAACAGGGAAAAAAAAAACGAAACAAAAAGAGAGAATCTGTTGTGAGAAAATATGTAATCTGCAGAAGAAGGAATATACCTTGGCTGATCGTTTCTTACAAAAGACCAGTTGAGAATGGTAACAGGGCCAGTAAGCATTCCTTTCATTGGGCGCTTGGTCATGCTCTGGGCAGCAGTGGACCAGAAGACAGTCATTGGCTTGGGGCGGCTCACATCACCATAAATGATTGGTGGCTTCACACAACGAGATCCATAAGATTGCACCCATCCATTTGAGGTGAAGGCAAAACCAGACAATTGCTCTCCGAAGTACTCAACCATATCGTTCCTCTGTAATTTAGACATCCAAAAGAGAAAAGCTATCATCACAATAGATACTTATTAGGCCAAAAATGACCACTAATGTATTAGTTGTTATTACAGATTCGCATTCCAACTGGCTTACCTCTGGCTCTCCGTGAACAAGAACATCAATATCAAGCTCTTCCTGAAGCTTGACAACTTTGCTGATCTCCTCCTTGATGGACTTGATGTACTCTTCCTCAGAGATCCTACAAAGAAAAATTGTACATTGAAACTACACATTTGGATATGTGTTTAGATTACAATATGAAGAACAACCAAAAAACGCTTACTTCTTGGCTTTGTATTCACGGCGCACTCTTCTGAGTTCTATGGTCTGAGGGAAGGATCCAATAGTGGTGGTAGGGAGGATTGGAAGGTTTAGTTTCTTTTGTTGAGCATCAAGTCTGGCACTAACACTTGTAGCACGGCGATGATCAGATCCTTTCAAAGCAGCAGCCTGTTTGATTCAAACAAGGAATGTTAAGCACACAGTTTAGCACAAAGATTTCTGAAATTTCAAATGACAAATGTGAAGAATAATTCACTTACAGCCTTCTGGACAGCTTCATTGGTCACTCTAGGAGAGGTTTTCCTAGAAGCCTGAGCAGCAGCGTTGGCAGAGAAGAATGCCTGAGAGAGAACAGCAGCCAAATGCGCTAATAAGTAAAAACAATGTAGCCAAAGTCAAAAGGAACCTAGAATTATGGAAAAAAAGGTTTTTGCAGGTTAACTGAAAGATTTAGCTGTTACTACACTAAAATGTCTTTCTAACATCAATTGCAAAGGACATTAGTTGTGACGTATACCTCATCCTTCTCTCCAGTCAACGCCTTTGCCAGGGCATTTACTTCTACAACCTTTTGTGCTGCAAATGCAAGCCAGGATTTGATTTCGTTGTCCAGCTTAGGCTCATTTACCAGATCGACAGCAGTGTGGAGAAGTGAACAGGAAGTGGACACGACAAGCTTGTCTGCGGGTATAAATAAAAGAAAATATGAGTGACTATAAAAGCCAACTTGAAGTGTGGCACCTAGGCGTTAGCAATATACCCTTTCCCACGACGCCTTCAAGAGACTGCAGGGTGATGAGAGATGCATGCAAATCATTAGCCCAGATGTTCCTTCCATCAACAATTCCAGCAAATAGGTATTTTCCAGATGGGAATCCATCCTTGATCAAATCAAGGGTCTTTGTCCCCCGAACCAAATCAAAACCAAAACCAGAAACTCCACTCAGTGAAGTAATAGTTTTGTATGCAGCAGCAGGTACATCAGCAAAGTAAGTCACAATCAGAGCATTAATGCCTGATAAAGATGATTCCAGATAACTATAAGCTTTGGTGAATGCTTCCAATTGGTGAGACTCAAGATCCAAAACCAGGGTGGGCTCATCAAACTGGATCCATGAGGCCCCTGCTGCCTTAAGGTCAGCAATAACTTCCCTGCCAGCAGATATACATTTAGATACAATGTGATTATAATATAAACAGTGAGAACGTCAGTTATAAAAATAGAGATAAATTCTTTTTTCTTACTTGTAGATTGGTAGAATTTTGTCAAGGAGAGAGAGAAGAGAGAAAGTTTTCTCAACACCCTTGGCAGGTTTAGAGAGCAACAAGTATGTGACGGGGCCAATAAGAACAGGAACTGTCTCAACACCAAGCTGCAAGCAAGAACATGAAATCCGTTAGGGGGCAATAATAGTTCCTTAAAAATTTTGAATAAAAATGAACCTTACTCTGATTCTATGATTGAAAAGAATTTTATTGAATAGGATGCTGGAGTTTGGTTACGTCATTTGAATTATTTAAAATTATTCCATTTACTAGTTGAATTGGAAATACAATAGGACATTTGCAGAGATCATACCGCTTTGGCCTCTTTGTATTCATTAACCGCTTTGTGGGAAGCATAAGAAAAATGCACATCAGGTCCTAATTCAGGGACGATAAAGTGGCTGCATTGGCAAACCAAATTAATTAGCTAACCAAACATCATTACAGCCAGTTATTAAAACTTGCTGAGAAAATTACTCCATCACTTACTAGTTGGTGTCAAACCACTTGGTCATTTCCATAGCAGGTACAGAAGCATTTCCTCGGGCCATGGAGAAGTAAGTAGAAAAACCAATCTCGCCACCAGTCCAATCATATCTTGATGGAACAGCACCAAGCATTGCAGTTGTATCAAGCACCTGGTCATAGTATGAGAATGTGTTGCTGGGAATGTACTTGATCCCAGCTTCACACATCTGCTTCCAAATGGATGCTCTGAGGTCAGCCGCTACCTTTTCCAGCTCTTCAGCACTGCTCTTACCATCCCAGAAGGATTCCAGAGCAAACTTCAACTCTCTTTTGGGGCCCACACGGGGGTATCCAACAATGTGAGATGCCATTTTGCTGGTATATCAAATGCAAACGATTAAATCACGGATAAAACATTAGATTAAAATATATTATAAATAACATATAAATTGTCAAGACAACAGACCTATAAACGAAACTAGAGACTGTACCAATTCCATATATCTACTAAATAAAAGAGATTAAGTATAATTAATCCCACACATTTGATGTGATCAATAATCTTACAAATTAATCCCAATGGCTTTAATTCTATCCTCAAAAGTGAATATATTTAAAAAAGTTCTTTAAAAACTTTTTCATTTTGCTTAATAGGATTAAAACTTTGGATTATTTTAAAAGATAAACTATTCTCAAAACAATTGAATATTACGTTCACTAACATAAACTAAAATATAGAATAACTTAATTATGTGTTCACTAGGTTTGATTGTTTAGTAAGATTATTATCATTTTCTCAAAATACCCTTACTTCAATTTTTTTTAAAAAAAAAACTACGTATTTTTATTACTACTTACAGCACTTTGGTCTTTTGAATGTCATACTATCTATTATACAATTTTATTTGATAGCTACTCAACAAAATTAAATTATTGTAAATTATAGTTAATTCTTTTCCACAATTATTAATATAAAAATTTATATTTAATTTTAAATGTTATAAAAAATGTTAGTGATAATCATAGTAAAGAATTTCAATACAAAAACTAAAAAATTCATTAATTGCAAACTAGTAAATTTAATAAAAAACTTAAATAAACTTAGATAATAATTAACTAAATAGATTTTATTTGATTATCAATTCCCTTCTTGATTGCAAATTCTAGAGAAGTAAGATGTGTTTGATGACGTTACTATAAATAATTTGATTGACTATTAAGAAGCAAAAATGTTTTTTGAATAAAATATTAAATCACACCTAATAGATTGGATAATTTATCTAAGAGTTTGACAAAATAAAATCAGTTTCATATTTTTTCATGGGCCTTGTCATTGTAATTGAATATTAGATTAGACTTGATAAAATAATCTATCAAGCCCAGTCTCACCAAGTAAACAAGCCCCAACATTAGCATTGATTAAAACATAGCAAATTCACATAGATTGGCTCACTAAACCGGTTTATTAACATTAAAAGCATGTTTATTTTAAGTGATTAGGTTGAATAAATTATTTAATGAAATTTCCATGCTAGCTAATTAACATTAAAGGCATGCTCACTATAAATGGTTAGGTTGTATAAATTATTTTATGATGGGTAAAGGAACAAGCCTGGTACAAACTAAGTTACCAGGGCCTACGTTGATAAAATCTCAAACCAGACATGCATCATTGGATAATCATAAATGAGATTTCTCAGGCAATGAGGGAAACGTCAGAAATCAAGTTTCATAAAACACTCAGATCCACAACTCTGTAAACAAAGGATGGCGGATCCAGCACCAGAATACAGAAATTGTTCATAACACAAAATGTGACACGATGCAAACAGATTTTAACAGAATTAAAGTTACTCAGTGGAGCTTTCACGTAAGATCCAATCAGAGCAAAGTTCCAAATCCAGATCTATCAAGGTTGGCGCAGGAAAATCTACCAGTTAAAGCTTATCCACACAATTTTAAGCCAAACCACATCCGCGACACCCAATCACAAGCCGTTTCAAATTCGAAGTCAGCACATTGACGACATCTTATTTGTAATTAAAACACAACATAATTCGTCTATCGACTCCAAAAAAAAAACAGAGCAACTCAGCGATGTAAATAGAGAATTGAACATCACTAAACTTCCCCAGACCATCCAACGACGTCACAAACAGACTCTTACCAGTAGATTTAAGTGAATGAATGCAGCACCTTTAAAAACTATAAACCCAGCACTTTCCGGAATCAAAACAAATGCCAAAACGATAAAAGTCAAACAAATAAATAAAAGAACGGAGATGGAAACGAAAAGAAGCAATAAAAAGATTGAGAACTAGACTATTTACTAACACCAAACGAACTGCGCAAAACATGGCGAGGGACCAGGAAACCGAACCTTTAGGAAAAAGGGACGGAACACAACGACCGATTCCTGGCAGAGAGCTGAAGAGATGGAGAAAGGCAAGACGCGAGGAAAGGGGGATGGCGAATGGGTACATTTATAGAGGGCAATGATACTCTGCGCCGGGTGTTGGAGTGCGGTTTGGTGGTGGTGGCGATTGGAGAGCGAAATCTACCTTGCTTTCCTTACAGCCAATGGGCAGCCCTGTCATTCTCCTTCGCGTTGATTTCAGTGAAGTTTTGACAGGTGACGCGCACTTTGATTTGCGTGAAGTGACGCGCAGAGTTGGTCCACTTACCAACCCCGGGGACGAGTACCGTGGCCGTGAGTCAATGTTTTCCATTGGGAAAGGAGTGCGATTGAAAAGAAGGGAGAAACCAATGTAATAAGAGTTGCTTCACTTGGATGATTTGGCTTTGTTTAATTAATTTATGTGTACTAATGATACAGTGACTTAGAGAAATAAGATCTATAATAAAATATGAATTTAATATTAAATAATCAAAATATTAGATAAATAATTTATCCCACTAAATGTGATAAAATAATTTTACTTAATTGGTTAATTTGATATTTTATTTAAAAGATATTTTTTGTCTTCAAAATAATAATTACTAATATTTTTATAACATTTAAAATTAATTTTAATTTTTTGATATTATTAAGTATGGAACAAATAAATATAAATTACAATAATTTAATTTTGTTAAATAAATATCAAATGAAATTATATAGTATATATTATAACATTGATTTGTAAGAAAATATAAATAATAAATAAAAAATATATAGTTTTTTTAAAAATGAAATAAGGGGGTTTTGAAAAACAAAAGAAGTCCCATTAAATAATTCAATTTAATAAACACATTATTAAATTATTCTATTATTAATTTATTATTCAAAATAATTTTGAAGACTTTAATTCTATCATGGGAATATACTTTAAGAAGAATTGTAAGGAGACAGAGGAAGGAAGACTGTAAAAATAAAGATGGAAAAAGGATTTATTTCTATGATAATTGTTTTAATAAATATGTATTATATTTGTTGACTAGAAAAAATTAAAGCACGTATAAATATAAAATATGTGTTAAAAATCTTATAATATAAAAGTACATCATTCATTATAATTTTTTTTATTTATTTAGCTTAGTTATTTTTTGAATTTAAGTTCATATAATTTCTTTATTGATTTTACCGAATGCCAAACAATACTATTGTGTTACTTTTAAAAAGGTTTAGTAAGTTAAATAAAAACTAATTAAAAAATTAAATTTTAGATTTTAACATCACGACTTTCAATGATAAATTAATTTTTAGAATTATCTTTTAATTACATAAAAAAATAATTAAGGAAAATGTCGTTTAAATTTTGATTTTTTCTAATAAATTTTTAGTTATAAGATAATTATTTGATCGTATATGTCATCTTAAATATATTAAGTAAAAAATTAAATAAAGAACAAGTTATTTAAATTTTGATTTGTGCAAATCAATGTGAAAAATACATGTAGATTTATTATAATTATAGTTATTTATAATCTAGAAATTTGAAATCATTTTAGAATTTGATATATGTTGCGTTCAAGTACTTTTGTGTTTACAAAAATTACCTTATAAATATAGAAATCAAATTGCTTATATTATGTCAATATCAATTCACATCAATTGAATTATTTTTTGATTTAAACTTTAATATTACACTTTTATATACAAATTTCATCTTTTTAAGAAAAAAAGAAACACTTTTTGTAACCAATTTGTAACTTTATACAACATAACAGTGAAATAGATTAAATTAAGATTATTTTATCTTATGATTTAACATATTAGCCCTTTAATATCTAAATATGCACTAATTATCATTACTCGGTTGAACTCTAAGGCCGCATAATGAAATGTATTTTATATAATAATAAAATTTAATAATTTATAAAAAACACTTTATATTAAGATAAAATCAATTAAATTTCATAAATAATTTAATGTAAAAATAAAAACTATTCTTTTATCTCTTGATTGAAAATAATCTTTTAATTACTTTATTATAGCATAAACGTTCTCTTTTTTTTATTTTATTTATCAATGTATTTTATTTTTATATGATACACTATAAACTAAAATATATTAACTGCTTAAATAAATTTATTGAATAAAAATATCTTACTATTAACACAATTATATTATGCTTTGAAGTTTTATAATTGATAATAATTCTCTATTAATTTCCATTGATTTTAAACAAAATTACTTATATTAATTTTAATTAGATTGAATTTTAAATCATCATCTCACCTCCTTTTTAAAAATCGTAATATAAATTTAGTCAATGCATCACTAAATTTGATTTCATTTTTTTATAATTGTTTTCTTAATCTAAAATATCACAACAATATGGTATTTAATTAATATTTTTAAAAATACTTTTGGTTTTATAATTTAAATTTTCATAATGTATATGTTAAGAATATTGATTTTTTAATCTATGATTTATTTATTTATTTAAGGTTTTAACACATTATCGTATCATATTCTATTTCTATTTGTTTTATATGATAGTTTGTAAAAATATAATCAACTATAAAATAAATATTGACTTGTTGATCTAGATATTTTTATAATACATTATTATAAAACTAGTGTTCTTTATATAAGAAATTTATTTTACTTTTTAAAGTTTAGTTCTTTATGTAGTTGATAATACTGATAGTTAAATATTCACTCATTTTAAATATTTTATAACATATATAAAATTTATTTATTTATTTAAAGTTTTATTTTATTGTTATAACTTTGTTTATATTGTTGTTTGTCTTTTGTTCATATTTTCATTTAATTGATATTTATGCTTATAATTTTTAACAAGTTATTTTATTTTATGTTCATTAGATGATATAATCATGATATCAATATCTTCCATTGAATTAATTGTTATGTTTTTAAAAATGTAATTATGCAATAATAATATACACAATAAAGTTGATAAATTTATTCATTTTAAATATTTTATAACATATTATTTTTCATAGGGATATTGATTTCTGATATATCTGTAATTTATTTATGTAAATTTTTAGCACATTGTTGTGACGGTATTTTTCTTGCTATTTGTTCTATATAATATTTATAAAATATAATTAACTATGAAATCAAATAATAATATAAAATGAATCACCACACATTTAATACAATTGATTATCAAAGCTTCACTCATTTTAAATATTTTATAATATATATTGTTATAACAATAGTGATATCATTATATATGAAATTTGTTATTTTTCAAATTTTAACTCATTATTATAACTATTTGTTTTATCATTCATAGTTTAATTAACTATTTGATATCTATATCTATGAATTTTCTTCATATTTATTTATTTTCTATTTAATAGGCTATAGAGTTATGAAGTCAACACCCTCCAACAAATTTATTGTTATTTTCTTAAATACAATCAAGCAATTATAATTTAGTTTATTATAAGTTTAGATTTATAAATATTTTTTAAAAATACGATTTTATTAATTATACTTAATTTATAAATAACTTAAAATTCTATTAATTTCCTACTACTTAGGTATTTCTATTTTACATAACTTAAAAATAATTATATATGTTATTTGAATATGTTGTTACTATATTAATCTTTTACTATGATAATACAAATTAATTAAATATTCTATTAATTTCTTGCAACTAAAAGGTTTCAATTTTACATAATTTAAAGATAACTACAAAATTAGGTTAGATATATTAAAACTCAATTAATCTTCTATTACTAAAAGATAAATATTTTAAATAAATTTTTTCCCTATATAATCTTATTTACTATAATAAATATAAATATTTAATTAAAAATATATGTGTCATTTCTTGATTAGTAAAAATATTCATACTTTTTTTATATACTATCGATTCAACAATTAGTATCTACTTCATAACTGGTTTTTTCCCTAGTTATTAGAATATTATCTATTTAATTTATTCAATATTTAGTAATAAATAATTAAGGATATACTTTTTAATTAAATAACGATACTACATTAGTTTTCATAACTAGTTACGTAATTTATAATATTATCAATTATTTATATAATCTTGAATTAAATCATGACACACACACACACACACAGATATATATCATCAATCCTGTTTTCAAACTAATTAATGTATTATGTATGCACCTGTAAATGTTGATTATTTCTAAATTTGACTATTTTATGAATTATAGGATATTTTATGATGATTAAATTTTAAGTAATGAAACTTGAAATATAAAATTAAAATTCACATTAAAAATATAGATAAAAGAAATATAAAAATAAAGAAGTTGAAGGAGAAAGGAAATATAAGAGGAAAAAATAATATTGTATATTAATAGAAAAAAACTAGGAGAATAAAATATATGAAAAGTGACATGAAAAGTGACATTTTATCAAATTTATATTTTAGCAAAATAAACCGAGAGAGAGAGAGAGAGAGAGAGAGAGAGAGAGAGTAACAGATTAAAACAATATAATGGATTAAAATTGAGATAAAAAATATGAAATAAATAAAAAGTAAAGGAGATATAATGAAAAAAAGAAAAATAGATATGTATAATTTAGAAAAGGTATTCTAATAATTAAAAATTTCAGTAATCAAAGAGAAGATTTAAAATTAATATTTTGTACCAGCTGATAGGTAACAAAAATACAATAAAAGGTTAACGATGAAAAAAACAAAATAATAATGATTTATTAATTCTATCTGTATGAATAAAAATAAGTTTTTTTTTACCCTTTTTTGCAATAATAAACAGATGGGTAAAAAAATAGAGAGCTGTTTGCAAGAGAAGTGGGTTTATTCAACATAGAATTACACGCTTCGTTCTGAATAGGAAGAGTCCACATTATAATATGCCCAAGTTATATAATATTTTTCACTGAAAAAATCATAATACGATACTAGTTTATTTTAGTTGCACAATATAAAATTACGTTATTATTTTAATTTTAATTAATTTATTTTTATATACTTTAATTCTCTCTTTTCTTCTAACTTATTTTCTACTCCTATTAATGTTATCTCTCAAATTAATCTCTTCTAAATTTATTTTGATTACTTTATTTTCTTATTTTAAATATTTTTCATATTTAAAATAATATTATTTATAATACAGCAACTTATAACACGTGGAACATGCGACTTTTGCTAATCTAATATTAAGTTTACAATTTTCCAAAATTTTATAAGAAAGAATTAGAAAATTCGGCAATCCCTTACGTTATTTTGTGTCTTAACCTATTAATAAATTGCCATATGCATCACTTGACTATCAACTAAACATTAGAAAGAACGTAAAATCCTATGTAACCTTTGTTTGTTTCAACTTTTAGGGCTCAAAATTATTAAAAACTACCACTTTCTTTTTCCCTTTTGGTATAACAATGCACAATTTTTAATTATTTCAATTTGCTTAGTTATATTATAATATGTGAAAATTTAATTTCAAATTCCCAAGTTTCTAAAATTATCAGCGAATTGTAGACCCATAAATGGGTTAAGCCACAAAAATAATATTCAAATCTCAAATGGAAGAATGTCTTGTTTAACAAAAATGCCATGAATCCTTTTTCGGTTTGAGATATTTGAATATTTTTCTTTTAAACATACATATAAAAATATACACACTCTTACGTGTACAATCAAAAAATTAATTTTTTATAGATAAAAATTCGTTAATAAACTATGTACAATTTTTTTTGAGATATCCACACCCTGACACGTTCAATAAAATAATTAGTTTATAGATAAAATTATATAAATTAACAATATTTTGTATTGATTAATATGATTTAATTATGTTGGCTGATTAAAATTCGATCAAATTTTAGACAAAAATATTTTAATAATACTTACAAAATTTTTTAATAAAAAAAAATTATTTAAAATTAAAATGGTATGAATATTTTAAAAAGAAAAGGAAAGGAGATAAAGAGAAGTCAGATATAGATTAGAGAACAAATGAAAAAATTGATAAACCAACATTAAAAGATAAAATGGAAATATGTAAAAGTTAAAAAATACATTAAAAGAAAATCAAATTAAAATAAAATTTAAAATTAAACTAAGAAGCGGTACAATTGAAATTAGGAAATGTAATAAATAAAATTGATATAGAAAAGTGGTAAAAAATAATCTATCTATACTACTATATAAAGCAAGAGACCCATATAAAAGCTACTTTTAGGTATAAAATTTATTTACAGAAATAACCCTATCCCGCACAACTACACTATTGTCTTCTGGGGAGATGATGGAGAAACTAAATTTAGTAGGTAACTGAATCACGTCTATCGCTGCGACCATTATTGAAAGCGGCTTAGAAAAAGGCAAAGGCTGCCAAAAACCTTTTTTTAAAAAATAAAAACTGTGGAGACGTTGAGTAATAAAAAAGCACATTTAAGTATTATAAATTTTAAAATTTAATTCTTTTTCTTTTCTATTTTTTAACCACACATTTTATGGTGTGGTTAAATTTTATTTTTTACAAATTTGTAGAATTAATTCTGTAATCCTTATCCATTTATTGTTTCATTTAACCCTCTATTTATGCAGTGATACTAATAAAATATAATGCATGAAAGTTTGAGAAGGATAATGGTAGCACACACACACAAAGGATGGTGACGTAAAAAAATTAAAGTTCTGGTGGAGAATATACAAAAATATATAATAAATGAAAATTTTGTGAGGTAATAAAAATTCAATATATATTAGGTACTTAATGCAGTGACTTTCAGTACCTTTAAATTTGTTTATGTATTATAAATACAGATCTTACATGTACATGGACCAAATCTGAGGCCAGGTGAACGAAGAGCGTGTCCACCACGCGTTGCGTGAACGAGTTGGTTAATAACTTGACATCAAGGGGTAACGTTGACAAAGTTAAAATATCCCAGATTTAGCCAAAATGAAATAAATAAAAAAACCACAAAATATCCTAGAAGTTGGTGGCTGCAGTGGGTGGCGATGTAGGGACAGCTCCTCCTGGGCCCACTCCTCAACATTTCTGAATTACCCAAAGTACCCCTTCATTTGTATCAAATGACTGCAAATCCTAGTTTGTTGGGATTATTAGGTAAGTGGGACCCACACCACAGCCCACTATTTGAAGATTCTTCATTTCATGCTGTTGTGTCCAATTTCAATGCTAGACTAATTACATAGTTTCAATAGTTTTTTTTTACCTTAAAACAAGGCTGTTAATAAGAGGGTGTTTGTGAGAGATTATAAATTCGTTATAATATCTTATAGTATGTTTAGGTGTTTATAAATTTTTTATATTTTATAATTTTTTTAACAAAAAAAAATAAATTTTATAAGTTATTTAAAAATAAATTAGCAATTCTCAAATTAAGTTAATTCATTTTATATATTAAAAATAATATAAATATTCTTAAATTATATTTTTTTTTAGTATTTAAGTTATATTTTATTATTATTGTACCAAAAAAATTATATTCAATTATAATTATAAATTTTAATAAAATTTTATAAAATAATCTTATCAAGTACTTTTTAACTTATTTTTAAAATAAATTCTATAAACTTATAAGATATAAAAATATCTTATAAGTTATATGATTCTATAAGTTTTTAAATATAAGTTTAACCAAACACCCTCTACGTTTCTTCATGTTAAATTGAATTAGGCTCAACATTATTTTTGAATATAATTGAGTTTGAATTCAACGCTAAACAATTTTTTAAAATTCAACATCACGATTTAATTTAAACTCTAAATTAATTTCAAATTTTATGAAATACGATGGGAAAAATTGAGTGATTGTCGATCTTGAGTTATAAGCTATGTTTTCAAAACTAGCCCAGACTCGCTGGTTTAACGGGTTTGGTCAAGATTCGATCAGTTCTGCAGTTCGATTGCATCCAAGAAAATGACCATCGTTTGAATTGATGCAAATCGGTCAAACTCAATTAAAAATCAATTTTTATTAATAAAAATTTTAAAAAATAGAAATTAACTTTTTAATTAAATAAAATATTTTTATATCTACTTATAATTTCATTTTTATTTTCAAAATAATTTATTATTAAATAAAATTTTCACTATCTATTTTTTTTACTTGTATTTATTTTATAATTCCTATCTATACAATTTTCTAATAAAGTCATTGAAAATTTAAACATTGTATCTTGAAATTAAATTTTTTTAGTTAATTGTGTTGTTTTCATTTTTCAAATTTCATTCTTCAATATTTATGTTTTTCTTTGAATTTAATTTAGTTTCTTTTATATTTCTGTAATATTTTATATTTATTGAATTATTAATTATTTATTACATGTAAAACTTATCTTTTAATATATTAATCAATAGACATGAATTAGTTTTATAATATTACTTTAATACTATTATATGTGTATAAATATATTATATATAATTTAAAACAATCGATTTTTTAAAAACGGTTGAATCGGTCGAATTGGTGACTCAATTAGTTCTTCAGTTTAATGATCTATTTGATTTTAAAAACATTAGTTATTAGTTGAACTTGACCCTTACTTTGAAATATGCGACACTTCATCTTATTCTTTGGCGATGTTTGTTTACGAAATTTAATATGTATTTTTAGGTATGTATTTAAAATTATATAAAATTAAGAGAAAAAGAAAAAGGTAAAAATGTAACGATTACTTGACTGTTTTGTTTTTCTTTTTCGTCGAAGCATTTGTGTTTCTATTTTCAGTTTTAATTGACACAGAATTTTATAAGATAATTGAAATGGTTTAAAAAAAATAAGTTGTATATCGTTGCAACTTATGAGACAGACATGTCCTCAGAGTACTTTTTTATTATGAAGGTGCGCTGTAAACGAACATGCAATGAGAGATTGGGAAGCACGAGCATTGTTATATAAGGGGCGGGTGTGGAGAAGTCGTGGTCCGTAACAATGACGACTTTCTTTCAATTGGTGGGTCTTAGCTGGTTTTCTTTCCCTGTTCATTAATTATAAAGATGTGTTTGGTAGGGAAAGTCGTGGAATCTTAAATAAAAATGGTTTATTTGCTTGCAAACGGATTTCTTTTATTTGCTTTGTTGTCAAGATTCATCTTATATGGTTCGAGAGTCTTTTTTCTTCATAAAATTTAATTTAACTATCGTTTTCTTTCTTTCTTCTTCTTTTTTTTATATCTTTTCAATATAAAATAAAGTAAGGTGAGGTTGCTTAAATATAACCAAAATTTTGGGATTTTAATGCTTCCCTCCACTCTCCTTATGTTCTTTTTTCATGCATAAAATTAAAATTTTCTCGTGACACTCTCTCCCAGACATCAATTTTATTGTTATTTTCTTTTACCTAACAATACAATATATCCTAAACCATACTTCATAGCTACCCAATCGAAACATTTGAAGATGATAGCTCCAATTCTTGTCGATTAGATGTAGGTGGATTGTTAGGATGTCATTGAGTGAAACAATTCAACTCGACTTTAATTAGATGTGACAATTTTTTTGAATCTAATTTAGTTTAAATTTAACTGTAACATGTTTTTAAAATTAAATCTCATTATTAGACTTAAGTATTTTAGTTTAATTTTAAATTTTATAAAATTAAGATAAACAAACCTCAAGTAAATATTGAGCTGGAATTGCTACTCGATTTCAACCATTAACAGGCTATATTTAGGACTTCTCTAGGTTTTAGGCATGTGTGATGATGATTCTAAGACTTATGCAGACCAAATTCCAATAGTAAGAAAGGTGTATTGAAAGAGTAAAATTAATATTTATTCTGAAAGGGTGTTTGGAAGAAGAAAAATTTAGTACGAAAAACAGTATAAAATTAAGAGAAGAGAAGAGATAAAAAAAAATATTATCTTAATGTATGATATGCTTGGAATAATTGATTCATATGGATGGAAATTTGCATCCAAACATCGGAGTTCCAAAGACAGGAATGTGATGCTGCAAAATATTTGGTTGCTTGCACATTATAAATTTATATTTTTTATTAATTACAAAAAATATATTAATTATACCTATTTTCTATGGTGGCCGGTTTGTGTCAAAGATAGAAAATGTGGTATTTCTGCACTCTACATGTTTGACCAATTTTGCAGTAATATTTTCTTCTGAGAAGAAAGTTTGAAGTAAATGACTTCTGGTTGGTTTTTTAATTGGAGAAGCAAAATGTGCAATCCCTTGTCAACACCAACCACTTCAATTTGTCTTTGGAAGCTCACCAACTCATCATTCCACTAATTAAAGGGATTTTATAATTTTTATATTTTGGCAGACATAAATGACCTTATCTTTCTTGGAAGTATTGGAGGGTGTTTGGTGGAGAATCCTGCATAGGACAAGCAATATTACTTTTAGGTTATTATTTAACTGCTCAAAGACGCAATTATAACACTTGTGTGCAAAATTTATGGGGATGTTATGCATGCACATAAAAATTTGAAAAGTTTAAAGAGGATCCTTGGGTAAATGTTTTATGTTGGAGTGATAAGTTGAGAGTAGAGGATCAGGAGAATTAATTGCAAGTATTCATCTAAGAACATAAATATATTAGACTAATCATTTTATTTTATTCTATGTGGTGAGGTCAAGATGATGAAATAAATATTGGTGAGACTTAAGATAGGTACCCGTGAGAATGAGGTGATGTGTAATGTAGTACATACATTTGTAGGCATATCATATCTTATTTAGTTGGCTTTGACAATTCAAAAAGGTCACGTATAATGTATTGACTAATAGGTATTCTTTCACATTCCAAGGTGGAAAGATTACATTAGTTCTATTAACTTTTAAACAAGTATACAAGAATCAATCATACATGTAGAAACAATTTGAGTTATAGTTTAAGAGAAAAAAAAAGAAAAAAAAGTGTTTGAGAGAGAAAGAAAAAAAGAGAGTGGAGAGGAAAAATGGAAAAGAAAGAATGTATGCGAACTTCTACGACGGATATAAGGTTGAGTGCCTAGAGGTTCCTTATACTTTTGTTATAAGCAGTCATATTATATATTTAATGTTATGTCTTCCCCACTTTTTGTTGCAGTATTTGTATTGTAGGGATTCATTGATGCGTTCCTAAAGGAAATTTCTAGTGGATCGTTGTTGATTTGAAGAAGTGACTCGTGATATATCAATTAGTTTTTAGCGTACTGATTATGACCATGTACATCAAGCTCGATTTAATCTTATTATGTTGGGTTGCGCTATTGAATGCACAGTTCATGTCTCTAGAGTTCAATCACACCGTTTGCTATCTTTTTCGTTTTTGTTTGTTGTTCTGATCATGTCATATTATATCAAGAGTCTTTTTGAAAATGTAGTTGATCATGTACACATTTTAATAAGTGTCAAAATTTTAAATTTTATATTATTTTTGATTTTTGAAATAAGTTTTTTAAATAGTGCCAAAAAAGAGCAGTTAAATAAAAATTAATTAGCAATTTTCGGTTAATTAACTATAATTATTGAAAGAATTAATTAGAAAATTTTAGATTAATTAACTCTAATTGATTAAATTTAAATTTAACTAGGTTCTGGATTTTTTTTTTCACATAGGCTTTCCGAGATAATGCTATGCAATAATATTGTATAGCCAAAAAAAGAACAGTCAACTGATTATCAATCAAAGTTTTAGGGTTAATTAATTCTAATTAATTAGATTTGAATTTAAATAAAAGTTTTAAATTAATTAAATTTTTGGTTTTTTATTAATTAACTTTAATTAGAATTTTTAATTAATTAAATATCAAGTCATAAACCTTAATTAAGTTTTATTTAACTCTTTTTCTCCTTTTATAATTTTAAAAAGTCCATTAAAAAAATTAAAATAATATAAAGCACAAGATCTTGACTAGTTTCAAGACACGATGAATTCGAGACACGTGGCTGGCGCACGTTGGAGGAGACCTTACGCTTACAGGGAGTGCGACAAATTTTCTCCACACATCCACGTCACTTGAATAAGGACTAGTTAACGAATATGGAACAATAACCTGCACAAAAACAAATAAACCAATATCACAATATTGGACCACAAAAGGAAAATCTTACAACATCCTATGTCCTGTCTTACGACCTGTAGAAGATATTATTATTATTATTTTGGATGAAACACCAAGTGTCCTATTTATGTGGGGCACTGCACTGCACATCCAAACAAACGAGGGGAGACAGATTGTGTGTTCCAAATCGTAACTTCCGAATTCCAATAATTGATTCAAAGCTTCCAAAATTAATCCCAACATAAAATTTTTGATTTTTAATATTTTTAACTTCTTTAGCTTTGATATGTTAAAAATATTTTAAAGGCAACTGATGAGGGCCCTTGCAGAGGCAGTGCAGGCGTGGCTGCATGTCACTTACTGATGGCATGGTCTTAAACTGTTAATGGACTCAATGGGTCCAATTATTTATCCTTGGACCAAGGCCCATTTGTCCGAAAAAATATTTGAGCCCGGCCCATTTTTCTGGAACTATGCAGTGGGTCGATGGGTTTATGAATTTGGCATACAAAGGGTCCTGCATTTGGATTGTTTTTTTAAATTTTAAATTCTGATTTAAGGCCCATGACCTAATAGTCAAAAACAGGTGGATTTGATCAAGTATAACCAGGTGACAGTGGGGACAATGAAACTAAAATGTTGGAATATAGTAGAGCAGTACCTTCTTTGTGTTCTTTAACTTGTTTTGTAGTCAGCAATGGCCCATTCTTCATTCCTTTGATTAATTCACCAGCCTCACCAAAAGCTAGAGATAGGAATATTCTTTCCTTTTGATAAAACCATCTTCAAAATCCAAAATGGAAGAGAAATGCAAGTAAGGGGCACCATTGGATTGTCATTTTCTATTGGTTTCTTTGGCCATTCTTTCCACAATCTTCATTTATAATTAAATAAAATTGCACGCGTGTAAATTTATTTACAAACTACAAAATTATCGTATTTTAAATGAAATAAACAAAATTATTGAAAATAAAAAAAAATGAAGGACTATAAAAAAGAAGTTGGAAAGAGAAAAAATTCGAGAGAAAACATATAAAAATAAAAAATTGGAAAGAAAAAGATTTTTAAGATTAGAGAACATAAAATAAAGGTAATTTCATAAAGTATAGAATAAAAGTAACTGTACATTAGTATTAAAATTTGAATAATTCAATATATTTGGTAATGGTGTACATTTATTAATTAACAATAACGTGCAGCCAAATTAAAACTACACTACTTGCCATGCCTAGAATGAATCTGTGAATTTAACAGTCCAACCACTTCATCAAAACTTGCAAGCTCTACAAATATTCTTCTTCTTCAAGATTAAGAATGCCTTTCCTCCTGCAGTCTACATCACAGCCAATGGGGCGGACCGATCATGGCCACTCCGCCTCCGGGCTCTACCACCACTAACAGTCTTCTTCTTGATTGCCTCAACATCCACACCTCTACCACCAATCCCCTTAACAAATGGATCAGATTTTTGCTTGCTGCCAACCTGCGAGGCGCCATCTTTTGCAGCACCTCCATGTACAAGTATCCCAACGATCCCCCAATAGTTCAAAGATCCAGCAATTTGCAATGCTGTCACGCCCTTATTGGTTCTAGCTTCCACATCAGCTCCCTTCTTTACAAGCAACTCAGTCACGTCATATTGGCCTGATTCCGCCGCACAATGCAAGGCAGTGTATCCATCCACATCTTTTGCATTGAGATCTATGCCCTTCTCCATTAGCGCCCGGGCGGTGTCTTTCCGGCCCTTAAAGCCGGCCCGGTGGAGTGCGGTCCATCCGTTTTGATCGCGCCCGTTGATGGCTGCTCCGTCTTCAAGAAGCCTGAGGATCATCCTCAGCTCCCCCTTCCTAGCTGCCATGCTTAACTTGTCACCTAGTCGCAGGGCATCGAATAGAGTTGTGTGCCCATTTTCAGCGGCAAGATCATAGGCTGTCTTGCCACCCTTGTTCCTCACATCCTTATTAGCTCCGCTGTGGAGCAAAAGCTTCACCATTGGCTCGTCTCCTAAACTTGAGGCCATGTGCGGTGGGCTGTCACCGTCGCCTGCATTTCTGATGTCGGCTCTTGCAGCGCTGGCCAACAGAAGCCTTGCACAGTCCCTCCCCCGCTCTTCCACCGCCAGGTGTAAGTCCGTCTTGCCGTCTTTAGTCAGGGAATTGACATTAGCCCCTTTGAGCAAAAGATGCCTCAGAACCTCAGCATGGCCATTGCCTGCAGCCAGGTGAATTGGACCCCATGGGGAGGATTCTGATCTTTCAGGGCTGGCTCTGCGTGCCAGTAGAAGCTCAACGATCAGCGCCTCTCCTGAGTCTGCAGCCGCCTCGAGTGGGCTCCGTCCTGATCCGCTGTGAGCCTCAACATCCGGCTCAAACTCGAGCAACAGTTGGACTGAATCAGGCCTGCCCTGAGCAATGGCCGAGTGAAGCAATGACTGGCCATCAGAATCAGCTGAATCAGCCGCTTTCCATGCAGGATCACTCTATTCAAGCACTTCCCTGATCTCATCCATACTCATTTCCATCACTAGCTGAGCCAAAACCGGGGAGCCAACGAACATGACCTTGATCCCTCTTTCACAATACACCTGTTTCCTCTTGTTGGTGAACCGCTCACTAGGAACCATGTCATAAGTGGACGATGGATTCTTGATTGCAGCACCAGTTGCCACCACGCTCTGCAAGACGAAGGAATCATCGCAGTGTGGGAAACGGTGAGGAAGACTGGAATTCGGTGGGAGCTGGTAAGTGATCTCCAGGGTGAGTGCGGTGAGGGGGAGGATGATCCCTGATTGTGGGAGGGTGCTGTAACGGGTTTTCTTCATTGGGTGGAGGCGGAAGGCGACTGGCATCCTGAACATGACGTTGCGCAAGGTGAGCACACCACAGCACCTCTGCCCTGGTTCTATCCTGATTGTCACAACATTGGATGGCTCCAAGCTCACAAGCCTATCCATCTTTCTTCTTCAGCTTCACTCCTACAAATCTTTGGAGCTGTTTCCAAGATCATTTGCTGATGTGCCTCTCCTCGAGCTCAAGATCAAGAACAGAAAGGAACTAAAGGAGGGACAGAATATGTAACAGGAGAGGAAAAAGGAAGCCGGCTAAAACGAGGCAGAGCCACACGGTGATGTTAAAATCTATGAAGAGTTGTTCTATTTGATGCCCGATTTGTGAAATTCCTGAGGGGGTTATAGTCTGCTTGTGGTGCTTTATCTTGAGGTCGTTTTCATGGCCTTGTAATGTTTTTGCTGTGGAAGTTATCATTGTAACAAAGCACCAGATAAAAGTGATTCCATGCTTTATGTTGTTGTTCTGTCAACAGAAAACGCACTCATGCCTTTCCGTAACTTGTTCAGATAAAATTAAGAATTGTTTGTGTTGTAGTGTTATTACATGTTGTTGATATGGTAATAATCTGACTATTGTTCAAGAAAGCAAGGTTAGAGAGAGCTAGGTTTCTAGCAGTATGATGTGTTGGGTTGGCTCACTAGATGTGTGAATAATTTGATCAATCTATTGATGCGATCATATGATTTGATGTCACCTGATTTCTTTGTTGAGAAAAAGAGTATTGATACATAAATTTGTGAAATTTGTTGAGTACACGGATAGGTCAATTTAGCAAGTTCATGATTACACAAATACTCTTTTGTCAAATATTTTTATTTTTTCTATCATTTTTTTCTGTCTTTTCATCTAGCATACAATTTATATTTATAAGTTTAAGCAAGTTTTTATTATTTTTTAAAATTATTTTTATCGTTCATCATTTTTTATTTTAAATATTTTTCAAAATATAAAATCATATAATATTTATTTTATTTTTTGTAGTTTATTTTCTTTTAACTTTTTATTTGTGTGTTTTCTCAAATTTTCTCTTCTTTTTTTTTTTTTCTCTCTAAATTTTCTTGATATTTTTTATTTTATTATTTTAATTATTCTTTATAATTTTTCATATTAAATAATTTTATTTTTATTAATTAAAATAAAATGATTCTATAATTTATAAATAAATTTGTACACACAAAGAGTGTGTAAATTTTACTAGTTCTATATTATTATAAGTATGGGGCTACTTTGCTCGTATCAAATAAATTTACATATTTACTCATCTTCAATTTAATTTATATTATATTTATAAGAGTTCAACCTTTACATGGCTACATAAAGTAAGTTTATTGATTTATCCCTTCTCAACTTAAGAATGATAAAATTATTTTTTATTATTTTTGTAACTAATTTTTTTTAATTATAATATTTTTACATAAATATAAAAAATATTTAAATATAATCTAAGTAAAATAAAATAAGCAATTATTTTTATTTTTGTATTATATTAGTTTAAGCACACACATAATGTATGCAATAATTGATAATATAAATTATTTATTAGAATTATTACATTATTAAAAAATTAGGCCTTGTACTTAAGTATTCCATTTTCAAAAACTTTTGTCAAAAAGGACCCCGCCCTCTTTGAACAGCAGTAATGTTAATAGGCTATTTCTTATTTTAATTGTTTCCTTATATTTCACTGTCCCAAACAACAGAATATATTAATTCCACTGTCCATGTCCCATTTTCATAAGCCCACCACATTGGGTTATTTTGGCAAATGGTCTTGGAAACACAACAGCAATTTTTGTTTTCATTTTTACAGTATAATTATTATATTTTTTTATAATTTCTCTCTTCTTTTCTTTTATTTTTATAAAATTTTTTAAAAAATATACTTAAAAACACACGCTTAAAACCAAAACAAACGTTGCCAACATTTTGATGAAAGGCCCAGAAAGGCTCTGGTCAGGCATGTAAGGGTTTGAGAGGTATCAAGAAGGGTTGTGGAAGTGAGACAGGGCACGATTTATTTGATCAATTAACTACGTTTATATCATATTTTCTGAAGGGAAAAAAATCTATTAATTCGTATTTGTAGGTAGACAGAGAAAATGGATGGAGTCAAAACATATGTCAGTTAAATTTAGCAATTCTATATAAATTTGTGTGTGTGTATAAATTTGCAGTAATCGGGTAACAACTATGCACCTTAAATAGAGGCACCTTTGGACCATTATATGGAGAAGAAATTATGGTATGATCTCATTGGTGATGGTTTCAGGACAGAGGATGCTTCTTCCATTCCTTGTGGTTAAAAATTTTCCTTGTCACATTAGTATATTTTAAATAACTTTAAGGGATGGTATATTTGTTATATTAGTATGTTTAATGTGATAAAATTATTTTTTTTTACACAAAATAATATTTATGAAAGAGATTTTTCACACTAAATTTCATATTGAAATAAAAGAATCAATGTGAACCTGACAACAAATATATGTATATATATATATATATATATATATATCACATGTAGATGAAGGAGCATAAAACAAATGAACAACTTGTATTCAAACTATACATTAAATTTAAAAAATGATAAATGTAAGAAAAATGAGTATATTAAATCCATTTACCAACAAAAAAAGGATATATAATGATAAGTTATTAGTTGTTTTAAAGTTATATAAATTAAGAATAAGGATTAAAACGTTTATCCAATTAGTATATTACAAAAATCAAGAAAATTAGGTAAAAATTAGAATTGAAGAAAGAGAATTGTGATGAATTTGGTTTTGTCCTATTTCATAATTTTTTATTATAAAGAAAAATATTAATTTTTGTGACAAGATTTATATGTTATCAAATTAAGATACACATACTATCATAAATAACTCTTTTAAAATTTTTTATTTTAATTTTCATAGAATGAGCTAACTACTAATTTAATTGATTAATTTTCAAATTAATTACAAAAAATTATTTATAATTAATTGTAATATTATAATTTATTATATTTAAAATAGCACATAAACCTATATATATAAACTTATGTGGGAGCCATCCAAGCGGGGGAAAAATTATTTCTCCTACCCCTGCCCCAACTCCCTTTTAATTTTTTTTACATAATTAAAAAAAATAAACGTGCCTATGAACAAAACCGAACATATCTAAAAGTTGGAGGAGATAGCACACGCATATATCGATACCATATCATTTCAGGCTAATTTGATTACAAACGGGTAAATTTACAACATTACTTTTAATTAATAGATTTATATTATCATCTTTATTAAAGAAGCCAAATATACTCAAATATAATTACTAATATACTATTAATTTATATATATACACGATATTATTATTTAAATAATTTTTTTTTACTCCTATTATTTTCTTTTTCCTTTTCTTTTTAACTTCTTATTTATGAGTTCTCTATCAATTTTTTTTCTTCAACCAAATTGTTTTGACGATTCCTTATTTTCTTATTTTAAATATTATTATACATTTAATTCCAAATAATTATATTTCTATTATTTAAAATATAATAATTTTATCATTTATAAATAAATTTTGCACACAAGCATGCTATTTTACTAGTATATTTTAATTATATTCTTCTGTTTCCCTGAGTCCCTTGTTCAGTTAAGGTCTGCACTCCACTCCCTAACATAACAAACGTTGCATTTAATGCAGACAATATAATACTTTCTTACACACATCACAATGTTTATCATCTAATAAAGACAACTGACTAATACTAATCAGCAAATAAGAGGCCAATAATATATATATATATATATATATATATATGTACACGTATGTATGTATTTAGTTATTTCACGTATATAATTATTAAACGAACTTACCAATTTATAATTCATTTTTTTATTTTTTGATAATTAGTTGGGAATAAAAATAAACTGTGAGATTCTCATATTCTTTTCAGTGGTCAAATTTTAGATTCAAATTGAGGGTAAGAAAATGCGAACAATCAAATATATGTTTCGTACGCGACATTGAAAATTTTAAGAAGTGTCAGCCCGCAGTCCGGACTCCGATCGTGTGAACGAATATAAAAATGCATCATCGAGCCATGCGAACAAGATTAATCAGATTAGGCATTTAAGTACAAGGATTTCGTTCAAAATTTGGATCCTTTGCATTCCAAAGTAATACAGACCGTTGATCAGTGTTTATATCAAATCTAATTAAAAGAATACACAGATTAATCATATGTGGAATATTTGACATAGGCCGAAGAGAAATAAGCTCTAGACTATAGACAACTTTCATAGGAGTATACATTTGTTCTGTACATTGACTTAAATTTAGTGGGCTTCGAATGGTCTTAGGTGGGATAGAACAGGGGATGAGAGTTCAGACAAATTAATGTTAAATTAAAGACAAAAAACAGAAATACGATGCGATGTTAACCTGCTTGTCTATGCCTTGAGCCTTGTAACCGGATTGGTCCATCTAGGCTGGCACCATGAAGTTTTGCGCCTTCCAAATCCTGTTGAAATGGCAAGGCCTTCTAATCACAATCACATTGAGGATGAACCCTAATAAGCTCGAGGTTCAATAGAAACAAAGCAGGAGGAAAGGGATGAATAACATCCCCCTAGCAATGGTGGATTGACTAAACGAAATTTAGATTTAGATATACAACGGCATCTATGTGACAGTTAATTTGTAAAGGCAGGCAGGCAATTCTTTATTCCAGTACTTCGATTACTTACTGTATCACGAAGATCTACATGCCTCAGATACGCTCTCTGTAGATTTGCACCTTTCAGATTTGTATTAGTTAACTTTGCACTCTGGAATGGAAAGACAGCACCGAAGAAAAGGCGAATTATTAGGTTAAGTCGGTTGATATTTCCTATCTAATAAAATTGTCCACATATTACCACACAAAATCATCAATTGGACATGCCATCTTGGTTGTATGATAGGCACATACATAAATACTTGTATGCATACGTATGTATTTATATGTAATGCAATCAAATAGAATACAAATACTGATATAGAACTTGATTAACAACAGAGAGGCAGCATGCCTCTGGACCTATTATAGAGTCAAAACACGTTCAGTAGTCAATGGGTATAGTAAGGTCTGGTTGCTTACAACTAAGCAATGCATTCATAATCTCTCAAGCAATTCAAATATGAAAGTTCATCAGAGAACAATTAAAGCAACTCTCCACTCAAATAAACAGATTTATCATTTTCTAGAATCATTCCAAATGAATGTTGGTGATACATTTCTCAAGACATCAAATTTCTACATTAAAGGGTGGGGAAAAATGAAAGAAAAAATATTAAATGACATCGGGATAACATGAACTGCTCCACAAACTACAAAAGTTGTTCTTGGAAATATCATTTCTGGTGTTACAAGGGAATTAGCCACATAAGAGAGAGAAAGAGAGCCCTTACCTTCAGATTGGCTCCTTCGAGATTAGCTCCTTCTAAGTTGGCGTTGGTAAGATCAGCACCCTGAAAAATTGTTCAAAAGATTTGTGCTTTGTTTAATAAAAGGCCACTGAAACTCTAGCTCAGCAATCAGAAAGTTGAGATAGATACTCTAAGAATAGATGAGAGTTATACTTTCAAATAATCTGCTAATGGACCGGCAAAGTAATGAAAAGAAACAAAGGGCAATCAATTACATAATCTAAAATTTATGTATGCTGAACCTGTAGGTGTGCAGAGAGCAGTTCTGCCCCACAGAAGCTACAGTCTATCAAACAAGCATCTGTGATTGAACAAAAGATATTTTACATGAAGATAAAAGAACTGAGTAACTAAAGCTTCGGAGAATTAGAATAAAAGAAACATGAACCTCATTTTACATATTACTAAAATAATTGCCAAAGCTAGTAGTGATCACGTCCAGGGATTGCATAAAAGAGGGCTTCACTTTTCAGGAGTCAGTTTACGAAATCTAATAAGAAAAAAGGCCTTATTTGGCTGTTAAAGACCTGAGGTATGATTGCTGTAAACCTTCTTAACAAATACACAAATGTCCTGTTCGTTTGACCTGGAACCTCATATGAATTGTGAATGTGATAATTCTATTAGTGTAAAGAATAGACAAAATCGTTTAAACAAGGTAACATAACAATTTGTTTTTCTTGGTCATTGGTTACTGTATCATAAACAGTGAAGGAATTTATAGTCAAGTCTATTGATAAAAATGCAAATGGTATATAATCCATATGCTACCTCATAATAAATTTAACAATATATTGAATATTTTATACTAACTAAGACTACTTGCTAACTACAAATATTAGTAATTAAATTGGACTTTTTATACATTACAAATAATGTTCTTGAACCCCCAAATACTTCTACTTTCACTTCCGAAGCTAGCTGAAGCTATTTAACAAGAAGAGGAACAGCCACAAAACAGAAAATAGAGAAGAGAATTACCCTGCAGATTTGCACTCTGAAGATTGGCCCCAGCTAAGAGAGCTCCACGAAGATTAGCACCTGTAAATTCACATCTTTCATAGACAAGAAAAATTTTAAATACAACAGAGAAGACCACGTGTAGACTCTACAGATTCAAACAACAGTTGATAAACCGCATAAAGAGGTAGTCTTACTCTTTCAAAGTTGCGTTATGAAATATAGAAGCCTTAGCATCTACATCCTGTGTCAAATTAGAGTGTTTAAATGTGATGAATAGTTCCAAAAAGCTTTTAACCCTCCATACTCAACATGTAAGACAATATTCCCCAGAAATCTTTCCAACATACAAATAAATTTATGCCCATCATGGATTTACACTAGCAAGCAGATATATGAATCCACCTCTCTAGCTAATACAAGTATATAGTTTTGAAACTTTTCCACAGATCTAAATAAAACGAAAGTATCGGTGACAGAAAACAAATTACAGCAATAAAATTTGTAAGCAAAATCCAAGCATTGAGAATCAAATATTGATTGATTATCATGCTTACAAATATCACATATATAAAATCTGCTTCTTTTTGTATTAATATTAGTCTAAGGAAAAAAAATTCTTTTTCATATTTTTTTTGAAAAGGCAGATTCATTATACCTAGATGTCTATATTAAATATTAGCTAGGTACATTATTTTATATGATATCATTCCTTATTTATGGTCATTCTACCATCAGATGAAGAGAAAATATCTATCCACTCTTCTAAAATTTAACATAAAGCTATGTTGCTAAAGTTGAAACAATATTTCATTTCACAAGTAATGAATTCCAGGAATGTTGCTTATTTATTTATTTTTTTGGTAGGCAATGAAACTTTAGTCAAAAAATTCAAAATATGTGTCCCAATAGATGCAGAAGTAGGGGAGGAGAACTCACTTTGAATTTCGCACATTGAAGATTTGCACGTGAAAAGAACACATTTTTAAGACATGAATAGCTGAAGTCAACAGATGACAGGTCCTGCATTGCACTGAAACAATTAGCCAAAGACAGGTCATAAAGTCATATTACTGGAGATATTTTAGAGGTGGTAGACGGTGTCAGAAAGTAGAATCAAAATACACTTGATCATCACAGTGGCTCTAGAAGATACTTGGTAGCCATTTAATGTTGAAGGTACGGCAGTTGTGGATAAACCATATATCACATTCTCTAACGCAAAATTTATTCATTTAGTATCTTTTGATAAAAATCAAAAAAGAACTTTTAAGGAAAATGACAAGGTGCTATCAAACATGAACATATATGAGCAAATCCATATTTGAAGCTAATAGAGCATCTGGATTATATGTAAATGTCTGCTTCCCTTTTTCAGAAATTTTCATTACACAACAAAGATGCACACTGCAAACATACTAACATTAAAAAATAATAACACAATTTTCATCCCATTAAAATACATCAAAATTGTCATTCAAACATTTCAATCGAATTTCTATCAAAGAAATTCCTGAAAAGAGTCCCATTGCTTTAAATCATACTGATGCAAGAAAATCAAATTAATTCAAATGGGAGATGCATTGGAATACATTGAATCCATTCCAAATGCACATATTATCTATTTCCCAGTTTTCTATCCATACCTTACTGAACTTTATATAGATCTCATTGGATTAACATTAAAACAGAGATGGGTTTGCACCAGACGTGTCACAATGTCAGCACTGATACACACACACACACACATTTAGTTACACTGTATTGCAAATTGAAGTCATTCAGTAAGAAACAGAATCAGGTACCAGTTTAGAAAGATCAAGGCCAGATAGATTGATTCCTTGAAATCTGACCCTCTCAGACTGTATGCACTTAATGATATCAATGCGTGTCAGTTCAGTGCCCATTTCCTCTTCCTCTTTCCTCTTATTCAAAGATGCTCTAGTACCATCCATTAATCCCTGGTATTAAACATGATTCTATTCATGTAAGCAGAAAGATGGAGACATCTGATTTTATCATTTCATTAGTTCATGAAAGACACAATCAGTTAGCCAGAATTGTAAAGCACCTAGCATCTCCTATTTTACTGATTGAAATTTTTATGAACACTTAACAAGGTTTGCAACTGTCATGGCATTAACATATAAAGGTATTTCAGTAAATTTGGTTTTGAAAGCCAACACTAAATTACAAAACATGGCAGGAAAAAAAAATTTATTCCAGAATGCTGGAGTGTTTTCCAAATATATCCGAAACAAGTAAGTGTTTTGTGGCAATCAGTGAGCAGTAAGCATTAACTGGCTATCCATGCGAGGGAATTTAATTTATTTTTGCTTGCTTTATCCGATGCAAATCAAGTCAGGTCTAATTTAAGATTTCCATCTTGTGTCACGTATTCTAATATTCACCTAATGAATTTGTCCCAACCATGAGCTAACACATCCACAATAATCTTTCACTTCGAACCACAACCGACAAAAGAAGGACTTTTAGAACTTGAGAGATTTGGATCATCGAAAGTGCAGACATAGTATTGGTAACCGTAAATATATACAAATGAAGGGAACAGATAAAAATGGAAGATATCAGATAAATATTAGTTTCTTGTTTGTTGAATGCTAGCCACGTGATTTGGAGCAAAACATTGCATCCAATCAAGTAAGGCAATAGAATAGTAAATGTGTTAAGGAATGATCTAACAAGAGGTAAAATTAGCAAAGCATAATGAAAGGCTCACAAGAAGCTGGAAATATTCAGCCTCTCTTAGAAGCTCCGAATATTCAGAATCCTTCAACGTAGGAATTACACCATCCCTCAACCAATTTAAAATGTGCCGAAAATGTTTCCCATCCCTATCAACAAAAACATAACCCTGCAGCAATATCAGTATAAATAATTCAACTATAAGGTTTTAAGACATAATAGAATATTCCATCAACAAAAGTTCATATCTCGAGGACTCTACTCCTATAAATATATTTTTATTCATATACATGGTTCCTTGAAATATATGTGCATCCAACATACATAGAAAGTACAAATTATAATTTTTTCAAGAGTTGTATTGCAAAATTTACATGGGTACATAAACAAACAAATGGAGAAAATATGCAGTCTAGATGCTTGCATTCTTCTATTAAATCTACCAATAAAAGAAAACCTAGCATTATCTGCCCTTGATTACCAAAAGGTAAAGTTTCTTCATTATCCATTAATGAAAGATTTTTACCCTTTTCCAGTCTTTCTATTGCTCTTTCTAAACAACTACTCTAGACTGTCAGGCATGAGATATTTATCAGAAATGACTTTTAGATGCATATACAATTCTCTCTTTCTGTGTAGGTACCTTGTCAGGGTCTTGGCACAAAGCGTGGCGACCACTGAACATTGCTGCAAGCATCGAATCAGGCTCACGCCGAGTCAAGGTATCAGTTGTTGTCAAAAACTTTTTTCCCCCTTTAAAATAATAACACAGAACCTCAGTTTTCTACAAGACAAACATTGTCCCAAGAGTACTCTGTTACAGAAAGGAAAATGCTAAAGTACAACACAACTGTAAGTTGCTTATCCTAGTTCTCATTGCTATTTCAAATGACAGATAATGAGCCATCATAACAAGTTTTAGCTAGATAAAAACTAATAAATCCAAAGGAGAAACTTACGCTCAGTGAAAACTGAACAAAAAAAATCCCATCAAAAATTGAAAAAGTTCATGCGAATGACCCCTCAAAAGAATTAATTCCTGTTTCTTGCTTGTTTCCCTTTAAAAGAAAATCATGAGGCTAGTAGACAGAATACATAGACAAGTAAATTGGTCACCCACTAGCAACAAAACCAAAGCTCCACAAATATGACGTGTATTAAAAATTGTAATGTCTACATTCTGAATATGTTTGCAATATAAATATTATATCAAACCTAATAACCTAAGTTGCCAAGATATTCTTTCAGTGCTTGAAGTGCCTTCTTTGGTTGCTTATGTTTCTGTAGTAATCCTATATCATGCCAACCAAATGATGTCAGATCATCACTCTCAGGCTGATAAACAAGTCAAACAATTAGGATGCCGAAATACAGAAAGATGTGTTTGCACTTGCATCAAACTTCAGGTACTCCCCAAATTCCTATAAGAAAAGATACTGACTTTGCATAATTAATGTAGCACCCAGATATTCCTTCAGTTATTTCAAGAGTAATACATCCACATATCCTGCTTCCAATCCCAATACCTGTACCCAAGTTTAACATGCAGAGTTTTCGCCCATTGGTAGCTTCTGTTACACAAGCCTGATACTCTAACCAGGGTTGCAAGCACAATAGTGAATGTTCGAGCTATGGTTAAGGCTGATGTGGATTAAAATGTAAATTTTCTCAACCAGAAGTTGATATCAACTTAAAAAGCAAGCTTAGCAATACTTGAACAGGTAAGCTTGTAGGTTCAGCTCACATAAAATTACTTTCATTTCATTGATAACAATTGAAATATTTCTATAAACATTTAAACTTTTCAAATTCCAAAATGTAAAACCTGGAAAGTGGGGTTCATGCTTAGGGTCATCAACGTAAAAGGTAGGGTGTGATGCAAGTAAAATGCAACAAGACTTTTGTTGAAAAAAAGTCATAATTTAAAGGATAAATACTCCAACGAAAATTTTAAAAGAAAGGGCTCAATGGCTTCTAGGACTTCAGTTAATATTGAACCAAATTCATTATTCATTCAGATTAACGTCTACACCTTCAAGAAGAACAATCATATATCTAATACAGAATTAGTCATTCGCTACATATGAAAATGCAGTTTAAGCTCCAAATATCATGATCAAATTCCGTCCATTCTCTAGTATTCTTTCACAATTCAAATGATTTATATATTTTTTCACCGCGAGATCCAAACGAATTGTTTCGCAACACAAGTCACCGATTTCTCGCATCAAAACCAACACCAACACTGGATGTCACAACTGCAGCCGAAATTAAGCTTTTCTAGACTCCAATTCGAACAATTACCGGTCGACATCTATAAATACACATAACGAAAGAGAACTACCAATGTTTAAGCGAACTATGGAAGAAGAATCGTTGGAGTTGAAGTTCATTTTCAGTTTCGGGGGATTTGAGCCAATTTGACGGTGCGGCCTTGGCTAAATTCTGAGACGGTGACTTCGTAACAAAAACCGATGCTTACTTCTTCGGTAAACTAATGCGTCCCTTACTTGCATTCGACAGTTTGGCATCTTTACGGCGATAAAGTTATGGGGGGATTTTGCAAAATGCCCCCTACTTTAGGTAAATATTACCAGGTTGCCGCTGTTCCTTTCGGGATTTACAGAATCGACTCATTTTTGTCCTTCCATTTTTTAAATATATATTTACATGCATAAATATAAAAATATATATGAAAAATATAATTTATGCATTTCCGACAGAAGTATTATCTAACAAGGTACTTCTTTTATTTAATACTTGCCTACTAGGTGATTATTGCTGGTTCATTAGATAAATTTATTTTTCATGTTGACAAAATAAACTTGTCTATATATATATATACATGTGCGTATATATATTTATTATCCTGCAACACATGCAAAATCATTCAATTTATAAGTCCGTGCGCTTAGTAATTTCTAGAGGATAATAATTATAACCAATATATATGGTTGAGTTTAATTTGGATTTCAGCACATGTCGATGGAATCCTTCTCCAAAGTTTTCAAATTATTAATATATTGCCGAAATATTGACTGGAAATATAAATAAGATATTTCTAAATTCATAGGTTGATTAAGAGGTCTAAAATTATTGACCAAGATTCTCTTCAATTTGAGAAAACATTTTCAAGAAATGTTTTGACTTATGTGAATGCAATTTGTTTTGGAAAATAACCCACAAGAACTAATGTTTCTGGGATACTTTATACAAATGCAAATTTTTTTATAAATTATAATTTTTTATTTACCGCAGTAATATGACAAAAATAAAATAAGTTTGAAATTAAGAATAGAGAAAAATAAAAAGAGTGAATTGAAAAATATAACAATAAGAAATAAAAAAATATAGAATTATAGTAAATATAATAAAAAAGATAGAAAAATTTAAAATTTTTAAATAAGAACGTTATAGTATATTAAAATTACAAAGCTAAAATAATGTCTTTAGCCTCAAAAATAGAAAATTAATTAAATAAAAATTAGTCCATGAATCAAATATATAAAAATTGAGAAAGAAGAATTAAAAAAATAATATAAAAAATTGAGGATATTTAAATAATTACGAGTTGTACAATCAAAGTTATAAAAGCATATAAAATAAAATATAAAAAAGATAAAAATAATTTGAGAAGAAAGAAATAGAAATAATGGAAACTAAAGGAAGTATAAATTTACTTTATACAACAAAGAAAAACCTTATTTTTACTATAATATAGATAATAATTTCAAGAGACTTGAAAAGGCGTCTCCTGAATCAAAGTTCTTACTTCGTACTGCCATCACCTTCATTCCACTTCTATTAAAAACATTAAGAAACTTATTCCATGATGAGTGATATCACATTTATTACACCATTAAGTCCGACTACATTTAATTTAAACTAGAATATTTGTGATCAACCGTAAAATCGAGCCCAAAAATACGAACAAGGTAGTAGCAAGTAGCAACGAACTTCAACTACAGCCTCAGACATTTTTTCATGTCAGTACCAAATAATCGATCAGATGGATTGTTTTTTGTACATCAGAATGTACAATAATGTGGTCCTTAACACCCAAGATCTTGCAAAGTCAACAACAATGTAATCTCTAAACTGTGAAGCCTACTCATTTCTTAGGACGTACCCAAACGGTGAAGACTCCATAGGTAGAAGCTAAGCAAAGGCTTGCAGATTTGTTTCTGTGCGGAAGTCCAGATCAGGATTTGGAAAAAGGTTACCTCTAAGTCAGTTGCACTTGGTCCTCTCTAATGACCTCTGGCTTTCTTCAGATCACGAAGATTTGTAATGAATTAAGAAGATGACCATAGAGAGTTCCTCTAAATTGAATTTGTGTTCCCTTATTGATTTTCCTTCTGGCAACTTATCTATATGGGAAGATCTCAACTAGGGTTCCAGAAGAACTAGCGCTTGAGATTGCATAGGTTTCATAAATGCTCTGCCCCGTCATGGCATCTCAAGAGGAATTTAACGTTCAAGCCTATGGTGCATGTAGTGTTTAAATGTAAAGGAAAATTTAAACTCACAAAGCATCCCTTCATCGTCACTGATATCTTCATTTCACCGGTAGACTGGAACACATAACACATGTTACGATGATAAAATGATACTTGAAATATCTGATCACTAAAAGTGGATCATGTTGATCACCATGATATCATCATCTGAAGCCAGATTTGCAGCAAGGATCACAAAATTTAGAGTCAGAAACAAAGAAAGTTATCCACAATATTGCATGTGAGGTCTTTATCATGTGAACATGAACTGTTACATCGTACAAATAACAAGATAAATTGAAGCTGGATAAATTTGTATCCTTTATGAAGAACCATAAATCAGTGTACTTAACCACATTTCTGAAGACTGTTGAGAGATTGGTCTAATAAGCAGAAGTTACTGCCCAGTAAGTTGTGCACTTGGTCCTCTCTAATTACCTCTAACTCTCTTCATATCAGGAAGATTTGGAATGAATTAAGAAGATAAGCATAAAGAGATCCTCTAAATTGAATTTCCATTTCCTTATTATTTTCCTTTTGGCAACTTATCTAAATGAGAAGATCCGAACTAGGGTTCCAGAAGACCTAGTGCTTCAGACAACTAGGCTCCATAAACGCTCTGCTTGTCACTACATCTTAAGAGAAATTTAACATTCAAGCATATGGTGCATGTATGTTAGAGTTTGAATGTAAAGGAAAATTTAAACTCACAAAGCATCCCTTCATCATCACTGCTATGCTCATTTCACTGGTATACTGGAACATATAACAACATTCGTTAGAATGATGAAATGATATTTGAAATATCTGATCACTAAAAGAGGATCATGTTGATTACCATGATATCACCATCTGAATCCAGATTTGCTGCAAGTGTCACAACATTTAGCGTCAGATACAAAAAAAAGTTATCCACAATATTGTGTGCAAGGTCTTTATCATGTGAACAAGAACTGTTATATTGTATACATAACAAGATAAATTAAAGCTCAATAAATTTGTATACTTAATTAACAACCATAAATCAGTGCAATTAACCACATTTTAGAAGACTGTTGAGAGACTGGTCCAATAAGCCGAAGCTATTGTTCATCTGGTTTTGTGGTAAAAACTCCCTCCAGTTATCTGCCATAGACTTGGATGCAAGATCTAATTCTTATGGTACAGTGTGAGAACATGGATGAGTTTCATCAATAGCTTTTCTTTCAATACCATTGTTGATTTATAAAACTATTTTTCATGTACAAAGGCATAAGGTGCATGGTTAAAACAGATCAAAATACAACTTGATATTCTATGAGATTTTCAGTTGTCAAACCAGAACTAAGGATATTTCAAATTGAAATATAAAAAGCATGAAAACTGTATAACATTGAAACAATGTAGCAAGAACTTAAAATCCAAATTTCCATCATCCTCATCTCACCATTAATTCCAATCAACCTTCATGTTTGGAGAATGCTTTCCTTCAGATTTCAGTAGTCTTTTCCACCAACCCTTTTGCCCTTTCCAACTAGAGCACAGTATTCCTTAAGCCAATTTTTGTCTTACAACCCTGCATCAATGTTAAGAAATTGATTAGATACCTATAATTTCCCCATAATTTTTCCCGAAAGTTTAACCAGAAGAGGCTGGAAGTACACACATAAGAAAATGACATGCTGAAAAAAGGTTCTACTAGCTGCATTTGGAGAAGTATAGACAATTTAAAAGGTATTTTGTTATTGTCCACATTAGCATCTATACTAGTAGACGGAAACAACAAAGAATGATCATGAGTTATCTCCAGATATTACCAGTTACTTACAGCAACTGCGCCGAAACAAATTCATGAATCCCAAGAGATATTCTAGTGCAGTTCTTTCTTATTCCCAAAGTTAATTTGTAATATGGATGCTTAGTATCGAGTGGAACAAAAAAAAGATGCTATTCAATAAATTCAAAACCTAGGCAGGAAATATTCCTTCAGTCAAGGCTAATAATATTCAGGTGCAACCCTCCTTTTACTTCGAAAGTTTAATTTAGCATCATTTTAGCTAGGTTTAAAAATCAAAAGTGACCCAAATCATTCCCCATGCCGAATTCCATCATCCCAGATGGTCAAAAACCACATAAATACCTTCGAGTCCACAAGGAAATTTTGGGCCAACTTATACTTCAGTGAGAAGCATATGCCTACGATTACTTTCAAATAGGTAAACGTCGGATATAGAACAGAACAATTGTTCAAGCCTCATTTATGTTAACTGCAGATTTTGCAGGATTACGTAGCTAATCTTGCGGAGGGTTTCATGTAGAATATACGAGGATGTGTTGGCTGCATGATGAAGTCAATGAAGCAAACATCTTATACTTAGACAATCACTCAATTTCCCATTTCTTTTACTGCAGTATTTGTTTTGCATCCTGAAAATTTTCCCTCAATTAACCTTGACATGAACTTTGAACTCATCGGATATGCGTTTATTATGTAATTCTGCTTCAATTAATGTTTCTACTTGAGTTTCACATTCTCAACTCATTCCGGAGAAGAGAGACAAAAAATGTCGAAGTGCAAATTTCAGGAACGAAATACCAAGAAAGAATATCCATAGAATTGGAGAATGAAATTGAAGAGTTCGCCACTGAATCCAACAGGGGGGAAACTGAAGAGAGCGCCTGCTTCGCACTTAACCGAAATGTCCCTGACGTCGGGCAGAGAAACGGCGAGGCATACCTCGTCCGACCGTTCTGCCGGAATTCCCCGGCTGCCGAATGCACCAGGCGAGAACGAAGCCGTTGTCACCCAGAATAACCTACAAAAGCTTAAGAAAACCACGGTAGACAAGATAATCACACTGGTGTTTCTTCAAACAATGATTGAATACATAATATTCCCAGAGATAATTTCAATTTAGACTTAACGAGACCCATAGATGAAGAGGTCCACAGGAGCGCAAGCCTGGAGAATAAGGACTGTGGGCACGCCTTAATCCCAAAAATGCCCTTGTTTTTATTTCTCTATTATTTCCTATTATATGGACATAAACAGCCAAACAATTCCTTAGCGATCCCGACAACCGAGTGGGAGAATTATTCGCATTGTTACACGAAGAAAGCGAGAATAGCCATTTCCAACTGAACGGTATGGCGTTGGAAAGCGGCGGAGGAACTCTATCGGAGTTGTATTCTAGCTCTAAGCGGCTGTCTCTGAAGGTCAGAGACGCTTTGGAGAGGCTTGAGCGTCTGGAGTACACTTCGTCATCGTCGTCTTCGCTGTCATCATCAAACGCTGTCGTTGGGTCTTCCGATGATCAAGCAACCGCAATTCGAAGAGATATAACTCAGATCCAGTCCCTCTGCGATGATATGGATCGACTCTGGCGTTCCATACCCTCCAAGCCTCAGCGCGATCTCTGGAAAAGGTCTCTCTCCTTTTCAGTTGTCAGTTTGCGTGTTGGTTTTATTGAATTTAAATGTGGCGATCGTAACTTGGATTTTCCTTGATCTTTACTAATTCGGGTGTGAATTCGGCGAATGTGTGGAATATTTGTTGTTACTTGTTAGCTGCTTTGTGCCATCAATATTTGTGAAATTAACTCTAGAAAGGAGTTGAATTAACTTCTCATACATGTAGATTGATACCACTCCGATGCTGTTGGGGAGTTTACACATATTAACATTATTCTCAATTCATCTGATCTTGGTGTGTTCGATGATTGCAAGTTGAATATCTGGATTACCTGACTTTGTCATATTAGGGCAATATGTTGAAGATATATGATTTCATGTCCCTCTGTGCCTGTATATAATTTGTGTCATTTCAATGAAGATCATGGTGTGATGCCCTTTACAAATTAACCGCTTAAAAAAGTTCTAGTGTTTGGTATACACGGGCATTTCTGCCTCTTCTGTGGAGACAGCTGCTACGAGTTCTGATCATTTAGTTTTCCTCATTTTGAATTTGTGAGGAAGACTTTATTAGACCGAAGGGTGATATTCTTTTGGGATAAATTTTAGTTATATAAGATTCATTGCAAGGTCCACTTGGATGGTTAGTCTAGTAATGTAATCTGTTGGATAAAAGAGAATATTGCTTGATAGGTTTTTTGTAGGCTCAAGTTGTCTTCCTTAACGGCATGGCCTGGTGATTGGCCATGATTAGGATGTGACTAGGTGGAAGTAGTGATGTTTGGGCATGCAATTTCATTTCCACGAATTCAACTATCATGACAAGGTTAATGATTGTTATTTGCTAAAACTTCTAGATTAAATTGGTCAACAATATGTCCAAATAAGTTTCTATCCATGGGTTCCTAATGGGATTTTTTTGATTTATAATAGTTATTCCTATATATATATGTTTTTCTGTATAATTTTTCGTTATGTGGTGATGAGTAGCCTTTGTACTATATTTTTATTGGTGATGGATAAGCTTTTTCTGGAAAATGGTCTAATGTGCTTCACGCAAGTATGGATTTGCTCAAGCACATTAATATTGTTAAAAGTAGTATCATTTTGAATATTTTCATCGATTTTCTTTCTTATGTTATAGGATTAGGTTGTTTTAATTTCCTATTTTATAGGAGTATAATTATGTCAACATGAGAATTATATATTTCATCATTTTTGTATGCCTTAATCCAAATCCCATGTCATGCTTGAGAGTGTTACTCATTAGCAATACATGACTTAATTTTTCCAATCTTAAATAGAATACTAGAGCAAGTCTTTTTCAGAAATCCTAATTTGTCTTGCCTAAACCCCTAGCTTAGTTAAAATTGGCCTTTGAAGCCTGCCGCTTGCTCTCGTCAACTCATTCCTGAACATGGTGGCAGCACTGCAAGAAAAATGGGGAGGTCTTGTTTGGTCTGATTTGAGGCTTTATATAATTGTTTTGGGTCTTTCCTGATTTATTTGTCTACACTCTATGCTTTTAAGTTTTCTTCCCTGATAGGTCATTTACTTGTGTGAAAAATATGCATCACTTCTAGGCAACAATGTTTGGTTCTCTAGTTATCTGGTGTTTGTGGTGACTTGTTGTTTGACTGACTGTCTACTTTCATGGGTATAGTGAATATTTTTACATATGTAATGGCTATTTAATGAAACCTGACACTTGTTTATGCCTGTCTCTTAACTGCTATTACATTTATGTTGTTGTCATGAATGATGTATGTCAGTTTTAAAAATCAAGGATAGCGTTAATTTATTCAAGTTTCAAGCCTTCCTGTCAGTAGTGACATTGATTTGCTGACTTCTAGCCATCAAGTCTGCCCCTCGTGAATCTGCAGAAGATAATTTGTTACAATAATAATCTACCATGGACTGCTTCTGCCTACTATTATGCTTGTGGTATCACTAAAGGCTTGTGATATGCTGACCTTCCAACAAATACATATGTGCATTTGCTATCTATGAGGTCTCAATAGTTCAAGTTAAATATTCCGATAAAATTACCATGCTAAACTTGAGGCAGAGTGTTAGTCATAGTATCTTTTCACAGATTTTCATATATTCATATTTTTTTTTTAAATGTTACAGGGTCAGTCGTCTCTTGTTTCCTATTTTACAGTAGAATTATGTTAACAATAGAATTATATTTGGTATCTTATGTATTCTTTGACCCTAATCTTATACAATAAATTGGGATAGGTTCTTTGTTAGTCGCACATAGCTTAATTTTAACAATCTTCAACAGCATTTACAAGTAAGTTTTACTTGTTGCTTTGGAATTTTTTTACATGAAGATATAAGTTATTCTTTAGCATGGATGCTGGCACTTGAAGATTGGGAATCTGCTGCTAGTTGCCTTTTTGTTTTCCTGATAAAACCTTGGCATGAATTTTTATTCTTGTCTTAGTAATTGGAATATGGTTACAGTATGTGTCTGGCTTTTGCCATGGTATTGTATATGCTCATTCACTAGGTCTCATATTCAGTTTGAAGGAATTTGTATCATTTTTTTTGCACAGAAAAGTGGAACAAGTTAGTGAAGAGGCTGAGTCATGTAGAGCTAGTCTGGATAAATACCTATTAAGGCATCGGAAGCGGATGCAAGAAGCCCAAGAGAGGGCAGAATTACTTGGAAGATCTGTATGTTCTCTTACTGAGATTTGAGAACAGTTGTCTTTGTTCTGTTTGTTTAAGTTCAACTTATCTGTTTGACAACTCTCATTTTGTTTTAGAGTGGAGAGTCACATGTTTTGAGAATTTTTGATGAGGAGGCACAAGCAATGGAATCTGTCCATAGATCTTCCAGATTACTTGAGGAGAGTTTTGCAACTGGAGTTGCCATACTTTCCAAGTATAGTGAGCAAAGGGATCGCTTAAAGGTACCTGTCTTAAAGGACCTGCTAGATACAAATTTACGATTCCAACATATTCACTTTTGAAACACATGTGCGTAAGTGACATATTTGCATAATTTGCATGAGATATTAATTGTACAAGTAAGTTACGCTTCAAAACAGAGTGGATAGTATCTTGATGTTAAATTTTACTTTTGGATGCAAATTATGTGAAGTTCGGTCTATTACCTCAGAAAGGCCTTCACATAATGCAGCAGGCCGGGAAGTTTGGAAGCATGTTTAACTGTGTTAAATTTCCTTATTTAAATATGTTAATAGTAATAAAAATGAATGTGTTTGTGATTTCAAGCTTACTCTTATGTTAGATAAATGATTAATATCCTGCTTCTTGTGAGAATAGATATCTTATCATTAGAGTTACATGGTGTTTTCTCTTGTTTTTAGTAAAAATGAAGGAATGGAGATCTTTAGTGACGCCCAATTTCTGTTAACTTAGATTTCATGGGGTGAAGCAGCTGGAATTATGGAAATTGACTAGCAATTTTAGTATTTTTAGTACTTCAACAACTTCTGCATTCAGCTTTCTATAGTGGTTTTTTGGTTGGAAATATCAACTTCATGTCGTAACAAGTAGCATGCAACATCCACTTGGTTGTTTTTATAGTCATTGGTGTGATAAGAAAATCATTAACTCAGTGCTTTGTACAATGATTATATGGAATGTTCTTCAGGAAATGAAGACTATGTCTTCATTTTTGAGTGTGTGTTTTTAGATGTTTCTTTTGGTTTTTTGGAAAAATTATATAAAAGTAAGAGAGAGATATAGAGAAAATTTAAAAAGTGTAATAATTATATTGTGTCTGTTTTATGGTGGGTAAAATAACAACAAACACAGTCAAAATTTCTAAACTGCTAGGTTTGGTGTGGATTTTGCACTTTATATCATAATTAATCGTGGAAGTAGCATTTGATGACACGGAAAACTCACTCCCAAATACCGAGTGCCACGTCAAAGAACTCAAAAACTTTCTGAATAGTTAGTGTATGTTCATTATTTTTTCAAAGAATGATACCATTGATCGTGGTTAATTTTTTTATGTTTTCTGCATTTGTTGCAGAGAGCTCAAAGGAAAGCACTGGATGTTCTCAACACTTTAGGACTGTCAAACACCCTACTTAGGCTCATTGAGAGGCGGAACCGATTTGACAAATGGATCAAGTATGCAGGCATGGTTCTTACAATCGTCATCCTCATTGTTTTCTGGAGATGGACAAGATGATAGACGCACAATCTCTTACCATGTTGGTATTGACATTTGTAGTGTTTTCTTAAATCTTCTACCAGTTGACTTCACCAGGCACTGGTAAAATTTCTGGCCCAAAATTGATATCTCAATTTGTTTTTGGCCCATATTGTAAGAACTAACATTTGGATCTTCTGCTATTAAGGAAAGTTGACTTCACCAGACACTGGTAATTTTTTTTTTTTAATTTTTTTTGTTAAGACCTATTTTTCGTCGTTCCTCCATACCCAATATATGTAAGAACAAATAAAGGAAGAGGATATGAAAGAGGCTGGCGACGCTGGTTGGAGAGCTAAGATCTAGAAGGGGGCTGGGGATTGCCTCCGAACCGATGCAGCTAAGGTCCACCATGGTTGTGCAATCGTTGACTAGATACTGTACCAAAATTTTGCCAAAATTGTGGATTGAATCAAACCCAGTTCGGTTTGGTATATTATCGAGGTTATTTCCGGTTCAATATTTTGGTTACCAGATTTTATTAGAAAATGAAAAAATTGAAATAAAATGAACAAAAAGAATAAAAATAAATAATGGCAGTATTAATAGAAAAAATAAAATTAAAATGACTATTTTAAAGAAAAATGATAATTTTAAAGGAAAAATAAAAAATAAAAATAAAATTTGGCATGTAATTTGGTATGGCATATTAAATTTAAATATTAAAATCGAATCAAAAATTGAAATTCTAAAAATTATCATATTTTTTACATAAAAAATTTGATTAGATATTTGATATGCATTGAAATTTTGATTTTAATTCTAATTCTGTCAATAAATTTAATTGTGATTATATTATCTCAATAAATCTAATCATGCTTGCCCCTAATTTTCATAGGAATCACTTTACCTTCCTATCATTTGATCATCATATATGGCGCGTATCCATCTCCGCCACCACTCCTCGCACACATACACTCCAATATATGAATAAGGAAACATATCTATTTGAGACCAAAGAATCTAATTAGATAAAGTCATAAAATGATTGTTTTTTTTTTCTTTTTTAATGTATTTCAATTTGGATTACTCATCTAACATTATATTAGTTGTCTTGTACCACACACACTTTTGCACTTCTACCGTTTAAATTAAACATGTGATCAACCTATATAACATAATCCATGCACCAAAGTCGTGTTGCAAAATTCAATTAAACAAAACAATCTATAAAAGGAATCGTATATTTGTGTGTATTACCGATGTATGACTTTATATGATCATAAGTTTATCGGAGCTATTGATTCTTTGCCTAAGAAAAGTAACTTTGAGCACTAGTGGTACAAAACGAATGATGCAATTCACAAATTAAATACTATTACAAAAATTGAAGATTATTTTAGTAACAAATGTAATCAAATTGAATCCGCCTAATATCAAATCTATTTGTTGCATTAACTTTAAGAAAATAATTATAATACTGCCGATAAGATCATGCTAAAAAATAATAGCAAAATTATTAGTCGCGTATAATCAAGAGCAATAATACATTGAATGTTTTAGGGCTTTTTTTTGTTTTTTCAATCAACATGAGGCTTGGAAGATTCGTCATTTTGACAATTCAATAATCATTGACAACTTCTCACTTTCACCTAAACATTTCATTATCATTACCCTTTTCTATTAGCAATTAATATGATGATCACGTAATAATCATCATCCGGAAAAACTTCGAAAGAGCATGTACAAAAATTAAAGTAAGTTCAAAGTAGTTAGTGTGAAAAAGACAATTGATGCCAACATTTTTAGGGTTTAGCTACCCTTTCTCTTTCAGTGTGCATTTATTCCCTTTCAGATCCTTAGGAGCTGGGATTTGGTCAGTCAATAATAAGATCAAAATTCAGATAAAAGAACAGAAGGAAAAGAGGAAAATTGAAAAGACAGAAGGATTATTCTTCGAAGTATACATATACATTGTGTACTTTTGAAATTGAAATAATTAATTCAATTTAATTAGTTAGAATCAGAAACTGGAGTTTTCACGTACTTATGTGTACTGGAAATATAATGCATGGTCTCATGATAATTGAGTAATCAAAGAGCTGGGGAAATTACTAAAGCATTCCTTGGATCGTGTTGTCAATTTGCTGCCATGGAAGACATAATAGAGGACATGTCCAAGAAAAGGTGCAGAAATTATGTGAAACTCAAAAATACTTTTCTTTAACTGCACTATGTTTTACTTGAATTATGTAACATTATTCTAGAGAGTGGCGTTAGTGTAGTTCCAGAAAGGCTTCAGTCCATTGAATTTATCAAGTGTTGTTTGGGAAATTTCAGGAAAAAAAAATCGATTATTTTAAAAAATGGAATTCCAATTATTTTATATAAAATTGTTCACTAACCCTTCTTTGCTTCCATTCGCACCCAACACGGGCTAATATGCAGTGTGAGGCCCCTCTAAGTTGATTTTGCTTTAAAGATTCACACACGGATCTTACTGTTAGATACTAAGTCGATCTAGACCTAATATTTTATTTTAATGAGCACATTCATTTCAAGAAATCTGGTTGATAATAACAATGAAAATCACTGCACAGAAGTTGATTAAAAATACCCTTCTTAGTTAAACGTGGGATGAAAGAATTACAGTGACCATTAGCTCAAATTAAAGTGCTTTAAAAGTCAAAAATCAGTAAGTAATTACAAGATTTTATTTCTTTTTATTTGGTACGTTCAAATATATAATTAGTATCAATGATAAAGAATGTGACGTTGTTTCTATCAAACAACAAATTAAAATTGAGGGTAGCGATAATTTCATTAGTCAATATCGGATTAACAGTACCAATTTATTTGTAGTCGATAATGATGATGTACTATAATCATTGTGAAGACTGATTTTGAACTGTTCTGATTTGTATACTAATCATGATGATAAGAATTAATTTTTTAAAAAAGTTTATCTTATTTACAATAATCTGAATGATTCTTTGTTTTTTTTTTTTTTTGGTTGCCTTGTATTTCTTTTTCTTGGCAATAATAAATCTCGAACTTCAAAAAATTACAAATTTTTGATTTATTTCACAAACCTTTTCCATAAATAAAAAGTAAATCTAGATCTTTGCCGCTAACTCCAACTACTATATGTCATGTTTGAATCCAAATTATGAAGGCAGGAAACTTGACACGTCACATTAAAAATAAGAGAGTAAGACAGTGACAGAAGTAATGTTTTAATACGTGATATATTTAGAAGAATTGATTTGTAAGGTTTCTAATTTGAATCCAAATGATGACATGCGTCGTTCAAACTAAGGTTCCATTTCAATTATATATTACTATAAAATTGAGCAACGCTAAAGACCACCAATTATCTGAAGTTAGGAAAACAAACCATTCATTAAAGAAGCACCTGCCATATTAATTTTAATAAAAAGTGTAGCACAAGTAATCTGTTTAGTTAATTGACACGAATTAAAATAAGGGTTATGTTTGTTTTTAAATTTTATTTCTTTTTTTCTCTTATTTTTACACGATTCTTGAGAGAAAAAAACTTAAAAACACATATTAAAATTTGAAAACAAAGAAAGTTGCGAGCATAGTTTTAAATTTTTTGTCGTTATAATAACTAGTAACATAATGTATTGCAATTTGCTTGACTAACTTGTTTAATGAAGTAATTGCAAGACTAAGCTAGTGAATAAAATTAATTAATATTTTATATATATATATATATATATATATATATATATTCTATTTAGTTTGTGCGCACGTGTAAACGCATTCATAACACAATGAACTATGCCCGATCTTTTTAATAATTTATTATAAATATGCAATTAAGAATATACATACTAACAATAAACTAATTTACAAGACAGTGAAACAAAAAATTAATCTAGTATTGAAAGATGTAGTTAAAGCTTGAATATTGACATATACGATTATTGGAGATAAACATTAACCATCACCACTCCATAAAATCAGTTCAAGGATTCTCAACAATGATCATGTCAAACTGGCTGACTTACTACATTACCAAAAGTTGCCAACTTACCTAAAATTGCTATAACTATATGCAAAATTTTCTTCCTCAGTAATTAAGAAAAATAAAACAGTGATCTCAAGACCACACCCTTTGCACATAATCTGATCATCGTTAATTAATTAACGACGCCATCTTGTAAAATCAATAGATTGGATCAAAAACAAAACTAATAATTACAATTTAATCAACAACGGTAGTGAATAAGTGAGACTTGTACTCCCCTCATAAATTACCAATACTTTCATAATTTTTTTTGTGTCTGTTTAGAGATAAAAATATTAAAAAATATAATAATTGAGATATATGTTTTTGAAAGGCCAAAAATAAAAACAAGGATAGAATTTCTTTAAGGAGCATATAGCCAAACCGCTCGTCGTCATGTACAAGAGTTAAGCACCTAAGTATAGGAAGGAAAAGAAAAAAAAGAACACTACATGCAAATTTGGTGCTGTGTCTTGGCTGTAGCTTTACTCAAATTCAAGCCATATTCTGGTGCTTTCTGAACTCCCTCCTACTGAACTCCCTCCTACTCTCTCAGTCGGTGTAGCACAGTGACACTGCCATTGGCTGATGTGCAGACAGATTAGAAAATAGAAAGTCAAGTTGTTGTGCATTTATGGTTTAGGGTTTGAGGAAAATATTGTTGTGTGTGTGTGTGTGTGTGCGCCTGTAGACTTGGAGAATTAGAGAGAAAGTAAGAGGACAGAGGGGGTCTGGAACAATGGCAGTTGATCTGATGCAAGTGATGGCTGCTTTTTTTACATTTTCCATGTTTTTAATGCTGGGAAACATGATCAAGAGAGACCATATTGATCCACTTCTGGTACACCTTGATTATGAAACTTTCAGTTTTTTTATGCACTTGTGATTTATATATAAATATGTGCGTGTGTGTATTGATTTCAGAATCCGATAGTACCTAAATTGGTTTCTCTATTGTAGCAAAATGCCTAGATTATACAACTAGTTGGTTTTCGAGTCATTTTTCTTGAAGGGACAATAAGATATTTCACCGCGTTGATTGATGATCATCAGCCTGTAAGGTTGAAGTTAAACTGTGTCTTATGTATTGACTTGATTTTGAATTATTTCAGGCACTTTGCAGCAATGTATGGTGTTGACAAGTCCACGTCAAGCCTGAGCGGAGTAGTCCAAGTTGACAAGAACCCTCCTGCTGGTTTATCAAATGGAAGGCTACCCATTGTGAGAGTCCCTAACAGAGTGTCTGAACATTTCATAGCTTCAAGCATTCAGCCCATTTTCCAGAATAAACGGAATCAGAAGATTGTCACTTACTTCAATTCATTAGCTACTCCCAAGGGAAAACAAGTGGACTGGTCATCAAATGCATACCGATGCTTGGCAACGTTTGAAAGCCTATAGCTGCAGGCAGAGTTGCAGGAACTGTTTGATTCCATGGTTGGGACACTGCAGAGCCTGAGCCAGAAGACACGTGGCTCTTTCATTGCGGTGGACTTAAGGTTTGAGATGTTGGAGAAGAAGAGCTGCCACATGGCGGCTAATGCAGCTGGTAAACGGTGCTACAGCGCTGAAGAAACAGGCTAGTTTCTGAAGAGGATTGGCTTCCATAGAGACACAAGCATATATTTAACTTATAGACAGGATGGCGCAATGGCCTTAATCCATTGAGCAATATTTTGCCCAACACTTTCACTAAGGTATAAGTAACACTTTCCATATCTTAAAATACTGTAGCAGACAATTTATAAATGACAAATTTTTTCCTCTTATCAGCCTCATAACTAGACTTGAAATTGTGTTTAGCAGGATGCAATAATACCACCTGATGAAAGGGCAAAGTTGGTGGACTCAGAAAGCGGCGAGTATGAAAGACTAATAGACTCCTAAATGTGCTCACTGGGCGACGGTCTTTGTTGCAGCCCATCCCAGCAGATTTTATGATGGCGTTGTGGGGAAGAGAATTGCCTATGGCAAAACACAGATTCTTGTTCCTGCAAATAAGACTTCTCTGCTGAAGCCCCTGAATGAAGTGTAGGTATGTATTTCGTTGTTGTGGTTGTGGGACATGCCCAATTATGGATAATTTTACTTTCGAGATATGAACAAGATAGCTCAGAAGCTTTTGTTCAGTTGAATCTCTTGACAGCGAAATATACATTCATCCGCTCACTAGTTGTTTGTGTGGATTGATAGATCAGTAAACAAAATTCACAGAAGTTTAACTTTAGAGCTAACGTTGACATTCTTCACATCATTCTCAGAGCAAATCTAGGGCCAAATACACGTGAAAAAAGCAAGGCTTGATTTTATTTTTTTTTTTCCGTTTTGCTATTGTTGTTAGTAATTTATTATTTATTTATCTACTGTACTGTTCATAGATGGTTAGAGAGTGTGGCCCTCTAGAATTTGCACTTAGCAATTGCCAGCACAGCAGCTTAGAGGCAGAAGGCGGTGATGGCTGTTTGGAACATCCAATGCATGGTCTAGTGAGAACTTTGCTACAAATCCCTATCCCCCAATTGGGTGGATTTCTCGACAAATGGATTTTTGGTAGATCTCGGAATCTAATTTTTTGGGTTTTGGGTTTAAACGCGTCCACCGTAACAATTCATATATTGGTTTGGACTCGACTATTGACGTTCTTTGGAACAAAAGATCCAAAAATCTGTAATGCCCAGGCTTGAGGCAGACTTCCAAGACTGGCAGTAGACTCAAAGAGTAGCCGAGATAAGAAATGGGAAGAAAACAAAAGCAGACATAACCAAACATATCTCAATGAGAAAGGGTCTGCGTTTTAAATAGAATCATATTTTGAAGAGAGCAAAAGCAGAGATATAACCAAACATATCTTCATGAGAAAAGGTCTATATTTTAAATAGAATCATGTTTTGATTCATGTGCAGAGCACACAGCAACTGATTGCCACAAAAAAAATTGGATAAGATTAAAATGTATCAAAAGTTTATAACGTCAAAAACATCATTGCAGAAGGCAGGGACTTGGTTCAATATTTCACGTTCTTCCTCATTCTTCGTCTGAATAATTGAACTTAATGGAGTGGGATTGCACGTCAATTTGTCCTCCTCTATAGCTGCCGCGCTTCTTCTTGGTTTTCTCATGTCGGAAGCCCCTGCATGTGGAGGAGGATTAGGGCAGGAAAGGTTAATAATTTGATGCTGGTGTATTTATATGTAACTGCTGGAGAAGACCCAAAAAAACAAACCCACCTACCCACACACTCACTCCATACTAATAAAGGAAAATAAAATGGTATACAAGCCGGAAGACATAAAAGCACCATTCTAAGAAAAAGACAATGAATCCAAACCAGATTTTGGTCATCTGTATGAGCTATATAATTTGATTAAAAATCATTCCAGCGAAAGTAATACAGCAAATTAAAGTTCTTTTGGCTTATTACATTTTGGTGAGCTAGAGAGCAAGTTTATTAACCTAGTGTGTTTCTGTTTGCTTTTGACTTGGAATATTTATCAATTTAATGATCAACCCACACTCAAATGCAGGTCTTGCAAAGTTAATGGAGGGTCGATGACTAGCATCACAAAAGAAACACACCTTCCTTTGACTTGTCCCAAGACTTCCTGTGCTCTTGCACCATAACCATCATCTGCACCATCCTGCAAACAACACAACAGCAAAAGTAAACATCACATTTGTTATGATTGGTTGGTGATTTTGTAGGGGGATGGAATTTATGGAGATTTAATTTGGTATAAAAATCATGCTTGGTTGTAAATTTTTGATGTGGCTAAAATTTTTGATTATATAAGGATATCATTGTTGAATGCAAAGAAAACCAAAAAGTTGCCTCAAACTATTAGGCATGATTTTAGTTTAATTTGCATTTGTTTGATTCATCCCTACATAAGCTTTCACTGGCAAATGAGTTGATTACCAATTGATGTTTTTAATTTAATTAAAGTGTAAAATAATCACATAATACAATAAATACACTGTTTTAAATTAAAGGCAAATGTATAATGACTATACAAAATAGCACATTAAGCTTTTCTTTGGAAGCTTTCAAGTTTTTTAAGGTGGAATGTATTTGAGATTTTTGTTTTTTACGCATATTCTTCTGGTTTCTATGTTCAGGGTTATGATTTCATGAAGTCTGTTTTTAACTAGGGAATGTCTGATATAATTGCTTTGTTTGGTCAGTGGGAGATAAAGTGTACTGTTGATGTCAAATAGATATGCATATTTCATTATAATTAAATGTTTGGAAATAATGATAGTTTTTGAGGAGAAATGCTTTAGTTGAAAATATGTCTAGGGTAATGCATTTGAAGGCCTGACATAGAACCAAATATGCAAACTATTCAAAACTAATTTTTTGGAGCTCAAAATTCTTTATGGGATTGATGAAGTATAAAATATTAACATGGTTAAGAGCATTCAATGACACATTCACGTCATGAAGGATTTTCATTTGGTTAATCATATATATATGAACAATATATATGCATAGGAAAAAAACATATATTTACATGCACCACCATATATGAAATATAACCCAAAAATAAAGCATGGAAAGCCCACAAACCTTTGCCCAGTAAGAATTATCCTGGAGCCTCTCATCAGCAAATTTCACATCTTCAACTTTCACTCTCTGAAATGCATTCGCGGTTTTTGGCTGTAATAACCAGCAAGGTTGCTTAAAAACCTACTTCCCTCAACATGTTCTTCGTAAAATTGGTCAACATGTGCAATTGCGTTCTCAACATTAAACTAGGAAAAATAATAACAAAAGCATAAAGAAAAACATTTTATCTATCAAAGAAAAAACATATTATAACATCCATAACATAATGAATAAGGAGAAAAAACAAATGGAGAAGGATACAATCAAACCTAAAGGAACAAGAGACAAGAGGTATTGACAAACATCACAAACATACATCGGTTTGCATTCACAAAAATATGTACAAATAAAAATAATTATTTACTTTCTAGTTCATGAAAGTATTGAAAATGTAAAATAAACAAGCATACTATTAAGCTTCAATTTGGAGTTCGAAAATAAGTGGGCAAATATATCATGAGGTTGCAATTAATAATAATATGATAGACAGGAATTGAAACATTGCAGTGAGTTTTATTTAGCTGCTCCAAGTACAGAAGACATTATCCCTCAGGACCAGAGATGCTAATCTTGTGTCAATGTAAAAGCCATCATATAGAGATACAAACATACCTCAGCAGAACTTTTATGATTTCTCCTTGCAGATTTTGACTGACTCTCATCGACTCCATTGGCTCTGAGAGTAACTTCAGTGCTTTCATCAGTTTGTTTAGGAGACAATTTTTGGGAACCCACTTGATCAGCATGGATATTTTCCTCTTTATGTTGTTTGAGACCATGGCCATTGGCTCCAGTGGGCGCAATCTCTGGTATAACATTTTTGCCGTCTTCCAGACCCTTAGTCTTTTTAGCCTTTGATTTTTCAACGGCTACTTCCTGATCAAACTGATTTTCATTTTCTTCAGCATTTGTTCTCTTTCTTTTCTTGGAAGCCTTCTTAGACCTATTAACCCCATCTTCTGCAGCCTCAACTAATCTCTGCTCAGAATTTCTATCAGTTGCATTTTCTCTGTCAAGCAACTCTGCAGCAGAATTCTTAGATAAACCCTTATGTTTTGATTTAGTCACTTCAGGCACAGTATCAACTTGCTTTTCCTCTGAATCCAATGATTTTGAGGCCAAATTATGTTTCTTCTTCTTCTTGTCTTTATGTTTCTTCGCCGATTGATCCACTGTTGTATCAGAGACTTTGTCATCATTTGATTCTTTAGATTTTTGGTCATTGTGACTAAGACAATCAGAAGTCTTATGGCTTTGATCCTCTTTGATGTTCTCTTGTGATACATTCATCTTTTCATTCAAGACTGTATCTTCTGGTGTGGTGTCTGCGGTATGCTTCTTACTCTTTTTCTTCCCTTTCTTACCCCCAGCTACGTCAGACACCATATTTTTTGCATCTCCATTTGTTACTGTTGTGCCAACTGCCCATTGTTCAGCAGAAACAGGTCTTCAGGAAGGGCAGCACTCAAAAATTTACTATTCACAACACAGAACAAATGCAAGAAAAATTAAAAGTTCATACACGTTACCTTGCTTCTTCTGGAATTTCAAGTCCTCATGAACCCTGTTACTGGGAAAAAGAGTAGCACAACAACATGAGAATCATAATTAAGCTTTTTTTTATTAAAACACGCAATGCTAAGATCTGGCTATGAAAGAAACAAAGGCATAAAAGATTTTGCAACATTCTTTTATCCTACATTTGAAACATTATACGTATGCCCGTCACAGGATATATCCTGGTCCCCCCATCAAAATTACAAAGAAATAATAGGTAAAACAGGAAGAAACAAGGACAATATGAAACCAAAAGTCAAATTAAAGATCAGAGGCCAACCACAATCCCAGCCACCTGATCAAGAAAACTCATGTTTCACTTCAAATAATCAAATTTCTTGCTGAATAAGCTCTAGTTGTGCGTCATCAGAGTTTAGTAAACATCAACAGCATACCCTAGGTAAACTGACATGCAAAAATCCAATGCAGTTTCACATCAAATAATCACAAGCATATCCAACTTCTTACTAATTTCATCTTCATAATTGTGGCACAGAGGCATCACTTACTCAAGAACAGAGAAGGTCTTCAAAAGAGTAAAACTTCCACTTATCACCCAGATGGTAAAGATATCATTTACCACATAGACCATATGTGCCACATCAATTAACATTAGGGTGTGATTCCATCAAATGAGACATGGAGGGACCGAAATATTATTGCTAAAACTTCTGGCTCTCCATTAGAGAGACAGATCAGTAAAGAAAAATGAGTTTACACATCTCCAAAAAAAAAAATCTCCATTAATAAGCAAGTTAATGAGACTAAGGTTTATTTTTAATTTTAATATATGCAAAGAATCTGACACGCAAATCACTTAATAGCTTACCAAATCTCCAGATAGTTGGCAAAAATCTCATTTAAATTAAGTGCCCTAGCCTTCCAATTATCATCCTGAAAAATAGAAACAAAGAATCAGCCACAGAATTCTGCCAAAAACTAAATACGTAACAATTTCCCAACTCTTTTATTTAGATGATCATGGGAGAAGAGGTTTGGCGCTCACCACTTCAATCTCCCATATATAACTAGGTTTTGACAATCATTAATCCAAAAAAGTCAGCTTAATTTTATTAGCAATATTTGCAAAACAACTTAACAGTGCGAAAATTGAAGGACATTCTCAGTTGACAGTAAGACCACAATTATGTTCGCTTCAGTTTATCACACGTGATGTCAAAAAGGTCAGTCCTGGCCGCGCTGGAGCTAAAAGAATGAAATTGATAGAGGGAGTAGGGGCCAACGTTTACCGATTTCCTAAAAAGATACAACCAACAATTCGCAGCGCACAACCAACGAGTCACAGCGCACAACATTACGCTCCACAAATCAGGTAACCCCTCTCATCATGCAGGAGCACAACAAAAACGCGCACGCGTATAGATACCTACGCATGCGAGTAATCACAGATATACCTGAATTTGAGCTGCAGAAAGGAAGCGTTTGAGTACTTTGGAAAATCCCTTCTTTTCAAGCCACAGAGCGACGGAGCAGATCAGAGCAGACTCGTCTTCGGGCTTCAATTCTGTCGGGTTTCCAGGCTTGTTATTCGCCATTGGCGTGGATAACGTAAGGCTTCTCTTCTGCCGCTGCTCCGACAGAAGAACCTGGCGAGGCTTAAAGGCAACAAGGCACGATGAGCTAGGGCTTACGTAAGCGTTTCCGCGCATATAATGTCGGATTGTTTACGCGAGTAACCAAAGCGGCTAAGCGGGTCTTTCTGTCGGAGGTTCTGCAGAGTGGAAGGTTTATGTATATAATAATATACACCGTCGGGTATAAGAGGCAGAGCCGTTAGGGTTTTGGCATGCATAATGCGTTGTACACTATGCTAGATATCTGGTACCCTTCTCTTGCGGCTTGTAGATTGGGGGTACTTTCTTCCAGAGGATTCTAGTTTATAAAATAATTATGTTACCACTGCGTACAAGAGGCAGAGTAGGTGGGAATTTGACATGTCGCATATGTTGTACACTATGCTACATATCTGGTACCATTTTCTAAGCATGTTGTACCCTATGCTATATATCTGGTACCATTTTCTAAAGCATGTTGTACCCTGTGCTATATATCTGGTACCATTTTCTTGCATCCCGTAGATTGCAGAAAAATGAGGACAGAGAAGATTAAAAATGAAAATGAAAAAAGAGGCAGAGCTCATGAATCTTGCAGACCAAATTGTTTCATTTTGGATAATTTTGTTGTTAAATGCAAATTAAATACCAATAATTAATCAAATTTGTTTAGTTTGGGAGGAAAAATTTAAAAGCTTGATTTCAATTTATAATCAAGTATAGCCACGAATATAGCTCCTTACTCATCTATTAAAAATAAGCATAATGAAGTGAAATGATTCTTAGATAAACGAAGCTATAATTAAAGCAATCATTCATTTTTAAAGGTTAACACCATTTTTTACAACTTTCTTTTATCTGTATATTGTTTATATTTATAATTTAATAAATGCGTAGTATTTTACGTTTAATTAAAAATTTATAAATTTGATTAATTCGTAATTGCATCATAATGAATAAAATTAGTTTGAGTTTTATATTCAATAGATATAGAAATCGAAATATATGGATAAATACATATAATTAAATTAGGAATTACATTTGAGTTGAACAAGTTTAGATTCAAAAATAAACATGGACTCAATTGAAGTATATGTATGTACGTATTATTACTAAGAATATTTTATTTTTATAAAATTCGAATTGTTTGTCGTATTAATTTGATATTATGAGAAAACCAACTTTAATTTTTGTAAAAAACATTTATGTGAAATAGGCATGTTGTCCGATCACAACCCAAATTTTTTGGAACAAACAATTAGAAAATTATATATATATATATATATATAAAGTTCAACTTCATTTTCTAATTCTATTTACTCTTATTATATATTTTTACTTTCAACAACAAACAAAACTAAACTGTCAAAGTCTCCTTAAAATCTATTTGTTTTTCAAGCAAATCTTCATTTATATATTGTAGGTATGGTTAAATCAATGGTTGAAATTTCAAGTCAAATTTAGTGCAATTACATTGTAAATTCACATAGTAAATTTTAGACAGATTTTGTAATACTATCACATAGAAAACAAAAATTAAAAGTAAAGACAAAAATAATAAAAGTAAATTCAAGTACATCAAACTAAGAACAAGATTGTTGCATCCTCAATACTTCATCTAATTGAATTTACACTTGATTTCAACAAAGTTTGTACACTTTAAGTCCCTCCTCTTGTCAAGTAACAAGTCAAGTTCCCTTTGACCACAACATTAATGTTTCACATGAGTCTTGTACATGTTGCATTGGGTGCAAATACATATGACAAATATTATAATTTTAATATTTAATAATTTTTTTAGATTTTTCATTACGTTACAATCTTAAGTATTTAGCACAAATGCATTAAATACATATTCGAATAAAGTGTTTAACATATAAAGTGTTGAAGAGCTTAATACAAGTGTTGCTCGTGTGTGAATAGCTTGATGTTGCAATTCTAAATGGTGGTTCCTATTATAATTGGATGACTTTACTTTTAATGTTGATCCATTGTTTTTTTTTTTAGATTTTTATATCTTTTCTTGTATTTTGAAAAATATAATGCTCCACTATTTTTGGAGTGATTTTCATGATTTTTATTACATTACAATCTTAAGTATTCGATGCAAATGTATCAGATACATATTTGAATAAAGTGTTTAGCCCACAAGGTGTTGAAGAGCCTAATACAAGTGTTGCCCGCGTGTGAATAGCTTGATGTTACAATTCTAAATGGCGATTCCTATTATAATTTGATAATTTTGCTTTAATGGTGATCCACTGTTTTTTTAAAGATCTTCATATCTTTTATTGTATTTTGAAAATATAATACTCCATTATTTTGGTATTATTTTCACATTTTTTGGACTTCAATAATTATGGTGACGTTAATGTTTACATCTTTTCATATTTTACAAAATATAAAAATACTTGAACTCTGCTCTCTCCAACTTTTGTTAGAATCTTTTAACAATATTTTCTACTTTTTGGTTTATATCATATTAATGTCAACATATATCACAATTGTGAGATAAAGCTCAAAAAACATAGGTCAAGTTTGAACGAAGTGAGATAAAAGCATAATTATATTGAATTTAAATTCATTTATAGTTAGAATAATAGTATATGAGATTGAATAAGATTAACCTAAGTTCTGACAGCCCTACTCGTGGTATTTAATAGTTTTCCTTGATTTATGTGCATAATTATTAAAAATTATATGATCCTATAAATCATAAGAGAATACAAAGTTATTATATATATCATATAAAAATTTTATCATGAATAAAGTTATTTACAAATAAAAATTATATTTAGAATATGTAGAATTGAAAACAGAAAAAAACTAATAAATAAAACGTTCAAAAAAGTAAAAATATTGAAATTTTTTTATTGTAGTACATATATATATATTAAATAAGAAAAATTTGATTACAAATATATTTTTCGAAATAAATAATATAGATTATACATTTTCTTCATACTTGAGCGGGTGGATTCTCTATAATTAGAAAAACAAAAGAAAAAAAAAATGTGTCTGCCAACAGTTAGGAATGGGAAAATCCTTCCATTAGGAATGATCATGCTATGTTTTCGAGTTTTTTTTTTTTTTTTTATAAAATTCAAACTAGATTATCATTTGCAGTTTGATGAAGTTGAGTGCCATTTTGTGATTTTGATATGATTTAATCTAAATTTCGAACAAAAAAAGTTAATATTATATTTCTTATTTTATAACACAAATCAGCTTAAAAAATTATAACATATAGAATTTTTACAAAATATATTTGAATTTTTAATTTTTAAATGATCATATTGTGAACAATGAGAATAAATTTAGTACAAATATCATTTGTACTCTATTTAAAATATTTTATAAAGATATATTATTAATGTCTATTTTATATCAAATTATAATTCTAGTAAGTTCTCGATATGAACACTATATTTGGTTTCATTTTACCACTCAAAAAATACATATTTAATTATTATACCTTTTAAATTTTCTTTCAATTTTTTTTTATTTTTATACAATTTTCAAAAAAAATATACATAAAAACACATACTCAAAAATCAAAACAAACATATGCTAAGTTTTTTGAGGATTTTGTTTTTGATGTTACAATTTTTAATCCTTTATGTTTTAGGTTATGTTTTAAATTAAATGTTTGTTTTCAAGTAGCATAATGTCTGCTGTAATTGTTTTATATGATTAATGGAAAATAAATTCTATTGAGATAAAAAAGTTAATGCTTTTTATTTAAATTTGAATGTTTTATTTTTATGTTACATTGATCGAATAAAACTTAATTTGATTGATCTAAATTTGACTTCATTATTTAATAAGTTGATTTGATTGAACGATGACTTAATTAATCATATAAGTAATAATTTAGTTGATTGAAAACTAAATTGACCCTTTGTTTGGACTTTTGAAGTTTTTTTTTTATCTTTTAATATATAAAAATTTTAATCTATTAAAATCAAACAAAATAAACGTTAATAGAATCGAAGAAAAATCATATTCTTGAAAATTATTAAACAAACATAGTTATTAAATTTTATAAAATTAAAATTAATCACACATGCCTCGTTTTTGGATGAGACGAATAAAGATTTATTTTGTTTGATAAATTAAACATTATAAATTAATTATAAAATTAAACTAAAAAGCTTAGAGATTAATTGAAATTAATAATAAATATAAAATACATATGGGTCGTGCAGTTTGGTGTAGTTTGAAACTACCATCAAGCTATACAAAAAGGTTTTGTTTTAAATAAATTTTGAAATCACAGTTTTAATAATAATTTAAAATTATTTTGGCTATATTTGGTTGCTAATTTTGAAGGGGAGGAAAATTTTGATGATTTGGATGAGTATGAAAATTATATTTGGTGTTAAGTTGTGGAAAAGAGTGAAAATTTAAATTATATATATTTAATATATAATAATGATTGAATGATGTAATAGAATATAAGGTTATAGGGTATTACTTTATATAAACATGAGTACAAAAATTATAAGGATGGATAATAATTAGATTATAAATAGATAAAATAATTAAAAAATAGTTAATAAGTTATAAAAGATAATAAATGAAGATGTTGGAATTTAAATTTAGATTAAATTTGTAAGAAATAAACATGCCTTCTAAAATTGTTGATCGCCCTTAGGTTATGTTAGGAAGACAACTTTTAACTTTAAAACAACATTTCAACTTTTCTCTCTCTTTTTTATATATAATTGACTAATTATTTTTCAATCATTATATTTATTTACTGTCAAATCAATATTTATATGCATTATATATATACTTACATTTATTTTTATTTATACATTATAACATAAGTATTATTTTTATAAACAGTCACATTATCTAATTATTATTATATATATATATTAAAATAAATTATACTATTTATTTTTTTAAATATACTATTCATTTCAATACAATTTTTACTAAACATTGTATCCAATAAAAACCTCTCTCCCAAACATAGCCGTACTTTTCATCACTGTCTTAAAGCTACGTGTAACTCAGGACGCTAAAAGGCGTGTACACAAGGCTCATCCACATTCCCAATCACAAGACACGTCAGCGCAGACACACGCACACACATTCACGTTCATCCATATTTACATTAACATAATCTAAAAAGTAATCTGTGGTTGGTCCCAGTATAAATATATAAATATGTATATGCATGTGTGTGTGTGTGTGTGTGTGTTTTCCTATCTGTTTTGAGCTCATACAAGCCACCAAATTTTATACTATCAAAATTTTTCAATAAAATTTTCTTTTAAATTTAAATTCAAATTCAAAATTTCCATATAAATATAATTTTAAATCTTTATATTTATTTACAATCAAATCAATATCCATATATATATACATCCTCACTTCTATATATATATATACATATATTTATATTTTATAAACTAATCATTATCTCTATATACGATCACATTATTCATTCGTTATATATTTTATACTTTTATAAATAAACAAATTTAAATAAATAATATTATTCATTCCTTCAAAATTTTCGCCAAACAAACTATACATTCTAACATAATTCCCATCATTCATTATCAAAACACCCCCCTTCCAAACATGCCCTATGTACAGGTATGTATGTTTATGCTTGAATAATGAATAACGGGAAGAAGACTCATAGGAAATCATGAGAAAGCAGCTTTGAAGGGAAAGGAATGGAGGCGACTAAGGAGAGACGAGCAGATGGAGAAAGGGCATAATCTTTTTCATTTCTATGCATTTTGAACGATCCTCTATTTTTCCACCCGAAGCACTTTGCTCTAAATTCTAGGATTTATAATGAGCACTTGGCTAAGTTGTGTAATGGTATTAAGATCTGCCAAGGAATTAGATGGTTGTCTTGGATTTCTTTTTCTAGTGTTTTTGGTTGCAAAGTAGTACTTTTCTTAGCAATGCAGTCATAAAGTTCTTTCGATGTCTTCTGTGATGAATAATATATTGCAGCCTCTACCATGTCTCTATATCTTCTTTACTGATGATTTGATGGTTATGGTTTTCATGTATTGAACCGTGCCTTTGGCTTTATGTTTCAACTTGCTCATAACCTTTTTTTAACGTTTTCTTTATATTGAAAGAGCATCTCCTTCTTCGTTTTAATTCTTGTTCTGTTCAAATTATGGGCTTTAATTTGATACTCTTGTAGACTTTTAATGGAGTTTCTTTGAAAGTCAAGACGGCCACAAAGAACGAGCTTCACAGAGTCGAGCCTCATGCTACGTATGTGTAAGCGGTTCTTTGCATGCAGAACATCTGTTATTGTCGGTTAAGGAACAATCTGAACACGTTCTCGGTTGCTGTGCAAATATTTCAGGTGCCCCAACCTTAAAAGCGTCGGAGAGTTGATTACTATCGGGGTTATGAAAAAGCGGACAGGCAGAGAACTGCTTTGACTGACAATTCCATAATTGAGCAGGTAATTTATGAACTAAAACAGCAATGTAAGATGATGTTGGTTCTTGGGAATGGATGGAATAAAATTTGCATGGAAGTTCTTATCACACTGAGTGTCAAGCCTGTTAAATTTCAGATGTTTGTGGTCTTAAAGCGTTTGGAACATCACTTGCATCCTCGAAGATGGTTTGGGCCTTTGGCCCACATTCTTTTCGCAGATTTGGGCCTGGGCTTAGAAAGATGATGCAGCAGTAAAAGCCCAATAAATTCGAGACCGGGCAATGTCGCAGTGCCACGAGCTCTATGCACGAGGAACAGTGTCCAATGAGACCATTACACATGCTAAATTAGACTTCCTGCAACACCAGGATAATTTAATGCAAAATTTATTTAGAACCAAATCGGGATTTTTTTGGGCTGTTTGTGTGTCTGTGATGCTTGTTCTTGAGATTGTGCAGAAGCCAAGTGTGTGTTGATTCTGACTGAATGCCCCTTGTCAAGGCCAAAGAGCTTGAAGAAGCAAAAAAGGAGGTGAAATTTGAGACCCACAGCTTGATTTGTAAAGAAGCAAGAAAGTAGTATGCAAAAAGTATGAGCAGCTGTTTCTGCTATGAAGTTGGACGCAGATATATCCCTGCTTAGTGTAGTATGGTGAGAGGTGCTGGGCGTATATGGAATAGTTTTGTTGGGGCTACTAAAAGCTAACAACAAAGGATATTCAATGATGCACCCGAGTAAACTTAGAACTTTCTCATCATTTATATGGTCTTTTATTTAGTACAAACTTAAGGGTTCAAGATCTACCCACGTTTATTTATTCTCATTCGATGCATACTTTTATCTGAATTGCTATATTAATGCATGTAATTAACTTTTAATATCTTAATATACCAAAATAATGTAATAAATGAAATTAAGCTTCATGCACTGTTGTTTTAATCTTATACGTTTTGATTTGACAGAAATATCAAAGATGAGTTTAAAAGAAAACCAAAAAAAAAAAAAAAAAGGGATCTCAAGCAAACCGTATGTAAATGGAAACAATTCATAAAAGATTTTGGATCAAAATGTAGTATTAAACCCAGGGATATGGAATCTCATGAGTAGGCCCGTAGATGTTTTCGATTTTAAACCTTTCACAAACTCAACCAAGTAGTGTCAAATGTGAAAAAAGTGCTTAATGGCACAAGCTCCTATGATGAGCCCAACAAGGAGAAGGACTAAATGCCAACAAGAACCAAGAGAAGTGCTGCTAAGCACGAGTTGAATATGAAGAAGAAATACATGCGAGGAGAAGTTGCGATTGACCCGGAGCAAGGCCCAACAACGAAAAAAACTCATACTTAAAAGGGATAGAAAACATTCCCATATTAGAAAAGAATGGATCAATCAAGTTGAATATAAGTGAGATGGGTGAAAAAATATGGTTTTTAGTCAGTCTAGCCCACAAATATAGAGGCTCACACGCATGCTAATGGATGTTTTTTTCTTACTTTTGGGCATTCCACAATTCCAATGAATTAAATAACCTATATCCGAATAGATTAAAGTTTTGAATCAAAAAAATATAGTGTCCTTGCCCGGGCGAATCCACAAACCGAACATGGTTTCCATCTCCTCTCAAAATTGTTAGCTGATCTGATCACGCGCATATAATTATACGAATATATTTGCAACAACTTATTTGGTAACACATGAGCCAGGAAAATTTATTTAAAAATAGTAATTAAGAGCAACACATAGAAAACTCCCAACATGGCATCTGTGACATGCAGTCTGCTTACTGAAGGAACCAACCCATTAGAATCCCTGTGTGAAAGAGGTAGGAAATATAGTGCAATCATGTATCTTTTCTGCAACTCGTGATCGTGCATGGGACCCTCGTGAGGAATTAATTAATTTTGAATACTTGAGGTAACTCCGCACAAAGCCAACGGCAGGGCAGCGTAGCAATCAATGTTAGAATCAAACAGACAGTACTATTTTGTTTCAGATACGTGGGCGTGCTTGGGGACGTCACAGTATTAACTCACTGGCTCCATATCTGACCCACATTCCACAGGAAGGACAGTACTACCCACTTTTTTGTTTTTTTAAATCTTTTCTTATTTGTTGATTGAGAATTCAATTCCACGTGGGTCACATAGGTTGACTTGTTATACTTATTGGTTGTTGGACACGTTTCTCAAGGATCAGTGGCATGAGCTGAGTCTATGATTGGATGATTAACAGTATGATTATTAAAAGCCACGGGGCCAAGGAAGAAAAGGCCCTCCGTTGCTATGTCGTGACCATTGCAGCCACCGGCATTTTAGCCATAGTTGATAAAGCAAGCTCGTTGGCATTGTTCCAGAATCAGATCGCATTGGGGCTTGTTAGATTTGGTGGCAGAGTTCAATTAATTCGAGAGCTTTATCAACAAATAACAATTTTTTAGACTTAAAATGGCATCAACCGAATTGAGAAAAACTAGTCAATAAGCATCGCGGACCTAACGCTATATCTCGATTCAAAACTTTAAAATTCTTTTTTCAACGCGACACCAGAACTCTTTTTTAACTCGAACGCAACACTTTCTAACCAAATATTGGGGATCTTAGTTCTCAGGGATGAGAGCTGCATGTGTTGAAGTGTCCGCCCCATTTTCCTCTTTCAACCTAAGCCAAAAGGCTGCAGATGAAATTGTGCAAAAACCCCGACAGATCTATATGCCACGGTGTCCTTTAGCATCATTCTTTTTAAGTTCGTTTTGGTAAATCCACGCTACAATTAGTTAAAGGAACGTATAAAATTTTTCAAATCAAGAGCGAGTAAAAAATTTTTCAAATCAAGAGCGAGAAGGAGGTGAAAAAGAGTTAAAAATTTGCAGATGAGCTGCAGTAATACCCCAAATTATATGAACATAACAAGGGAATAAACGATAGCAATAAATTTCCATAGATAAACAAACACACATATATGCTGACCTAAAATCAACTGCATGTTCCTCAATACGGAGTAATTAACACTACATTATTCAAATATTATCCGATCTATAGCTGGAAAAAGAAAAAGAAAAGAGAATTAAGGAACTTAGGAAAGATGGCTACGAAGACAAGACCAAACGCCTGGAGCACTTCGTGCAGACGTACTTCCTCTTCACCACGAAGCCGAGGGGAAGGAAGCAGAGCCTCCAGCGGCGCTCCACATCCACCGCCGCCACCTTCCCGCCGCAATATGGGCAGGTCCCTCTCGCCTCTTGTCGCCCCAGCTCCCTCTCCCTTTCAACTGAATTCATAGTTCTTTTCACTTCTCCTGCTTTCAGATGTTGTCTGCAGGGCGTTTATCTTTTTCCTTCCTGCCTTGGATTCTTGGGGCCAGGCTTGCTATTTATCAGGTGCGGACAAAAGTTCTGTGGTAATAATCAAAGTATAGAGTATATACCGGTCGTCGGACGCGTTGCCTTTACCGACTTGCAGTATGGGAATTCTGTCGTCTTGTCCAAATTAAGTGAATGTTTATTTGACGTATGCATGATAATGCTTCATTTAATTAATAATCATCAGGACGTGTCATTCATTCTTTCCATATATGTTTGACCCTAGTGTGTGAGAAATTTTACGGAAGTGGCTAAGTTTGTTTTCGATTTTAGGTATGTGTTTTTAAATTTTTTTTGAACATCATGTAAAAATAAGAGGAATAAATATATTTTTTTAAAAAAATAAAGAGTAAAATTTATATTTTATTGTGAAAAAAAGGAACCAAACATATATGTGCAATAGAATTTTTGTTTGGATTGTTTCACCTTAATGCTGCTTACTGCTTACTCAAATGTGCTTCTTCGAATTGGTGTCACGCCGCAAGCATTACCACCGGAATCATATCAATTTACTATGTTCGTGGGGTATACTCTGGTCATGTGTATTCATGGAGATTAGTGAAAAAATAATTAAATTTATGTTTTATATATATATATATATATATCTCCCAAATAAAAGCACATACTATCTGCATCCTGTTTTTTTATTCTTTTGTTTTCGTTTTTTCATTTTGCATCAAATTTTATGGTTAGCACATGCCAACTTATAGTTTTGTAATAAGCATGTTGAAAAATTAAGTACAAGTTGTGTCTCATCAAAAGATAGAAAGGCAGTATATAATTGGCAATAACTCACATGATCCCTTAAAGTTTTAGGTTAAGATGTGATATTAAACTCATAAATATACATGCTTACTTAACCCATGGATAATCCTCCAAGTTGGGCTTTCTATGTTTAGCCTGATCAATCTGATAGTGTTTTTAGTTGTATCTTCTCGTTTTCAACTCCCTAAAAAGACCTAAGGAAGTATTATCCATGAATGTTACTACCTTATTCAGATGGCTCAAACACTCCCAATTTCATGTTTGAAGGAGAGTTAGGAAAGGTTATGCTCTGCGATGGGAAATATAATTGATAATGATATAAATATTTCAATATTTCATGGATGTTTTTCTTTTTGTTAGACATGCAGTGCTTAGTCCAACCAAGTTATATCAAAACTTATAATTGAACTTGTTGACTTCCAATGAAGTATTCATTTGCATGGCTAATTTATGCATACAAAATATACCACATTTTGTAGGGACTAGAAAAAAGGTGCTTTGCATGTATAAGGCATTTGTATAGATATAAATATTATACTTAGTAATTATATAACTTATTATTTATTAGTTATTATATACTATATTAAGAAAATTGAGACACATTGATTTAGTTTTAAATTTGTTGTTTAGAATCTTTATATATGTGCTCACGCACATGCGTGCGCTCGCACACACACACACACACACACATCTTTTGAATATTTTGCTTTAACATTGAATTATTTTCCTATCTTCAAATTTAGTAGTTATGGCCTTTAATTTTTATTTTTTATAATACAGTTCTTTTACATATTGGGTTATGTATTTATTTTATTCTATGTAGAATATGATAGATAATTCTAATTTTTTACTTCAATAAACGTATAAAAAAACTATAATTTTATATTTTAAGAGTAGGACTTACTCATATTACTATATTATCAATTAAAATTTGTTTCTATAGTTATTTTTAATTAAGTAAAATAATGAATAAGGAAATGCCTGATGAATTTTGATTAATAAAATGGGTTATATGCATATATAGATGAATTTTTATTAATAAAATAAGTTATATGTTTTCATAGTCCATCTCAAAGGTATTTAATCAAGTTAAAAGAGCAACAAAGAGGTTATTTAAATTTTGATTGATAAAAATAAATGAAGAAAATAATTTTATATTTATTTTATAAGTGAGTGAAGTGAGATTTTTATAGAATCTAATAATAATTTTTTTTGAAAGTACAATTGTGTTTTCTAAATTCATGCTCTGAAAACAATGACGGTGCAAGTGACATTCACTTAAAATTAATTACATATGCATAATTATTTTTTAAACTTTTTGCATTAAACTTTTGTATACAAATTTCATTATATTATTAATTATTTTTTTTATAATTTTTGTTTTGAATTCTCAGTCCACATATTCAAATAACCTTACGTATTATTTTTGTCATATAAATTGATTAAAATTACTTTTCCTTATTTCTTAATATATAGCTTTAAGTCTAAAATTTTACATCTCCACTATATAGCATAATAAAAAGTAATCTATATCCTAAGATCAACACTGCACAAATAATACTGTATATTAAATTAAAATCAATTAGTTTATTATTTGTTTGTTTTAGTTTCATGAGAAATTCTGCATAAAATTTTATATTATTGATTTAATATTGTTCATATATCATTATGTTTCTATTTTTAATCTACTTTTCCAATAGTGTTCTTATTCAAACTTATTAAATTTAAGCAATATATTTTCAAATTATTTTATTGTTAAATTAATTCATCAAGTAAAAAACGGCCCTAACTACTAATATAATTGTATTTGATTTTATGATGTTCCATAGATCTATTATTTATATTATATTTCAATTGTTTTGAATAGATATCAAACATACTTATTTGTGACACTATAGCTTTTCTAAATTATATTTAATCTTTTTGTACAATAGATTATAGTAACAGGGTTCATTTGCCTCAATTTTTAATTTTAATCAAAATTCTACATTCTAAAAATTTAGAAGATTTCAAATTCTTTAAAACTATTTAGTAGATATTTATATTTTGATGGCTTGCAACTAGTTCATGCAACTTAAATTTAAAAATAAAGGATTCTACAATTTAAAAAACTATATATTAAAGTATTTTGGGTAAAAAAATTATATAATACTTTATTATACAAATTCCTTCCTTAGCAATAGGTAAAATTACTTTAAGTCATAGCAAAAGAAAATATTTCATAAATGAAAAAATAATATATATATATATATTTATATATTACATTTTTTTCAAAAGTATGTCTTCAAATATTTGACATAATAATATAAGATAATGATTCATTATATAAATACTTTATTTATATTTTAGTGAATTAAGAAAACGCGCTGCTAATTTCTTTGAGTCATCGTATTTATGAATATATAATTGCTCTCAAAATTTATAATGCATACATTATTAGTGAGAGTTTCATGTAATTGCCCCAAATCTACCACATTCCAAATTTAGTATAGTAAAATAAAACCATTTCAGAATGTGGCACGACTTTTGAAGCTATTCTAGAATTTGGAATGGCCTATATTGATCGTGCTAGAGTTTGGGAACTAATTTAGTTGCCGTTCCACAATTTGGAATGGCTTCTATGGCAGCTCCAAACTTTGAAATGGCTTTTGAATCCATTTTAATGTTTGGAATGACTTTAATAGGTCATTCAAGACTCTGGAATGGGTTCAACAGTTATTTCAAATGTTGGGATGATTTCTTTTTCTATTCCAAAGTCATTCCAATGTTATAAATTTATTCTCAAACTTTGGGATTTCTCATCTCATTTCTAAACATCACACACCCATTTCAATACTCTTAAACCCTTTACCAGCACCTTCTCCACAAAAGTTCAAGGTTGGAAGGCATTGGTTAAGGCATTTTCCTCATTTTCTGGCTCGTTATGCCTTCTTCTTGTTTATATATGTTGGGATTGCTAATTTTTTTCCCCTTTTTTTTCTATGTTTTGATGAGTGTTTAATATATTTTTGTTAAAAGTTAGAAACATGAGGGGCTTGAAACGGAGAATGTGTGAGTACATAGAATGGGCTCATATTAGCGCAAAGATTTGGTGACAAATTTCTTAGCTAGAAAGGCAATAAACACACACACACACACACACATATTTGTAGAGGCCTTGGTATATATGTATATGCCTTTAACTTGGTCCCACCATGTTTCTGGTGTTTTTATAGTTGCTTGGGGTTGAGGACATAAATGTATTTCTCTTAGCCACATATTATCTAGCGCATTATTTTGAAATCAGTTTCCAAATAAATGTTTCTATATCATGTCAAAGAAAATTTTGAGAAATGTAAGGGCATAGATATACAATAAGAACATTCCAAATCATCATAGGTTGGTGACCGAATTTATAAATGGTGTTAATGATTTTATTGACTGGGCAACCTAACAATGTGTTAAAATGGATGGTACTAAGATCAATTGTCCTTGTGTACAATGTAAGAATAGTAGGTATTTAGAATCCAAAGAGGTGAAGGTCCACTTATTCAAAAAAGGGTTCGTGAGTAATTACTTCAATTGAACAAATCACGAGGAGAATGGGTTATTAGAATATTGTAGCCTAGTAGTTGAGATGAACATTAACCCAAGCATGGTACATGTCAATACAAAAAATATACCATAGGAGCACACACAAATGCATGATGCACATAGGCAGCAATGCACATCTTATGGTGATGAAGTAGGTTCAAATATTTCAAGTTACAGACGTGATAGGCAATGTACAGGAGAAGGCCCCAAGGATGCCCATGGCATTGACATTGATTGGATATCAAACTAATTTTTTGATACATTGCATGCGGTTGATTGGCTATGGCTATGGTAGATATGATGCTTCATCTTAGTTGTTGGTTGTGGGCCGTATGGAAAGTATAAAGAATGAGCATAACATGTTTAAAAGTTGCATTGATGATATGTAAAGTTTGATTTGTGAAATTCTTCTACATAATCACCAAATGCCACAAAACTACTACAATACTAAACGATTTATAAGGAACTTAGGACTTTCAATTGAGAAGATAAATTGTTGTCGTTTCGGATACATGCCATATTGGAAAGAGGTTGATGTGAGTAGCATTGAAGGGAAATTGGTGTGTGCACTACAACTAAAAGACTGAGTATGAATATTTGCGATGAACTCATGTCAAAGTCCGCATAATAATGTTCACTCATAAACTAGCAGGAATTTTATTTTGAAACAAGTGTGAATCTTGACACATATCGACCAAAGAGAAATTACTACATCCACTTGTTTCTTTTTGGCAACTGGGGTTGACTGAAGTTGTGACGTGTGTATCATACGATAGAATTATTTTTGCTCATATATTACGTGGCCGTAATTATTGGATATGGATGAGCCGCATGTTATTAAGCTTAAATTAAACTGAAATTTCTATTAAGCAAGTGGATATTTTAGTAATGATGTACGAATGATTACATAGAAGAAATCTGTGGGCACGTGGCTCATAGGTAAATTAATTGCCCAACATTGTCAATGATTTGTCACACATCCCTACTTTTTTGTGTTAGAGTGCCGGACACGTTGGCAGGGCAATCAAGATGTGATACCCACAATTCACAGATGGCAAAAGAGAATTCGAACTACTAATCCAAAAGGGTAAGAAGGGTTCAAATGGTTCTGATTATGTTTGATTTCAAATTACATAAATCATAGCATGATTATATACATATTTCATGATTGATACATCAATAAGGAATATTGACGAGGAGGCGTTTATAACGGACCACAGCTCTGTTGGTAGCATCCAATCCATACGTGTTATCTCTAGTTTTTGGGCTTAGGGACCATTTCTGAGTTTTCATTTTTCCGAAATTTACTTTTCAATAAATAACTTTTAGGACAATGAAAGAATGGAATTTTGAGAAATGAATTAGAAAGTCACAATTCTAAATGGTTTCACGTGATGGGGGAAAAAACCAAAACAGAAACCAGTGCAATATAGGAGGTATTTTCTTGGAGAAAATCCAAACAAAATTCGCAAATTTGTGTACGCTATTTTCTGGCAACCTTTCCGTATTGCTAGTTATGTTTGTTTATGTTTTTAAGCGTATGTTTTTTTGATATATATATTTTTAAAATAAATAAAAATATAAAATATGTGATAATTATATTATATATATATATATATATATATATTTATATATGGCATGAAGCACGAAGATGAAAAAAGATCAATAACATGGTCCAAACATGATGAGACCACGACCATACATCACACATCACATCATACAGCAATACAATGGTCCCAAGCTGGGAAGCCCTGGTGGGGAGACCAGGGCTGGCCCACAATCATTTCATCTATGTAATAAAAATTCATCCGAATCCGTCTATTACGCTACCTGATTCACTTTCAAATCAAACCCAATTCAAATCCGAATCCCTTCGGCTACATTTGTTAATTCTATCAACTCAACTTTATACAAATAAATATTTTATATCATAAAAATTTATTTTAAATTTAAATTTAATTTTTTACTATTATATATATAATTAATTAATTATGTTCCAATCATAATACTTATTTATAATTAAATCAATACTTATATATATACATATTTACTTTCATAATTATATATACTTCTATTTTAAAAATTAATCATTATTCCTATATACAATCACATTATTTAATCATTATTATATATTTTATACATATTTAAATATACAATTTTAAATAAATTATATTATTTATCACATTAAATTTTTTTTTTAAATATATTACTTATTCTATACAATTTTTACCGAACATCTTCCAACAAAATTCCCTCCCTAACATAGCCTTTGAGGTTATATGCGATGACGTTGTATACGTCTCTTACGTTGTGGTGATTTATTTGCATCATATGATAAAAGTTTTTCTTAAAAGTTTTTTGATCTCCTCAATAATTTTTTTTTATGTCATCTTCACACTTAGGTTTTTAGAACTTGGATGAAATGATTTAGATTTAGAGAAAAAATTTGTACAAAAGGATTTTAAATAATTCGAGATGAAAAGAAATTTAAATTTACATTAATTATTAAAATTATAATTTAAAATAAAAATTCAAAAATTTAAATTTTATTATTATCCAAATAATTATGATAAATTTATTATTATAAATTTAAAATACATTCCATCAAATCCACTGATCCGAATAAACTCTTATATTTTTCATATCCTAACATACTTTTACTCAATACGATTAAAAATAACACTCTTAATTTTTGTTTTCTAACTATTAGGATACTACATCTTATTCAACAATCATATCACATAACTTTTATACACATGTCATCATAATATTTTTTTTTCGCAAAAACAAGTTCAATCACATTTAATTTTTTTACTATTTATTCTCAAATAATAAATCTAACCGAGCTCTTAAAATCAACAGGGAAACCTAATTTGAATGAACAGTGTAAAACGGAAATCAGAGAAGAAATCAAAGTTTAAGTGAACAATGGATGGAATCAATTGAGAAGCAAACGCTTGGAACAGAAAGAGCAAAAATACTTCCTCTTGAATCTGAAGCAGACAGTGAGATAGCAGAATCGGCCTTTGCCTTGGAAGTCCACCGCCTGCACTTGGCCTCCGCAGCGCGGGCACCTCCCGGGGGCTTGCTGTCTGCCCAATTCCCTCTCTTCCTCTTCACACACGTACACGATCCGCATTATAATCTCTCCGCCGTTGAGCACCGACGATGTCCTGATGATGACGATGAGCGCTCCAAAGTGAAAACAAAAGTTAATCTCTCTCTCTGTGTTTCTATGTCTGTGTTTGGATACAGAGATGCTGCCCCGGGATTGTTGTGCCATATATGGCAGGCCAGTCCTCATAAAATATGTTTTCTTTTGTCTAATTTGTATGATTTATGTTCACTCTTTTAACTTTTATTTTCAATATTTTATATATACTTATATATATATATATACATACACACATATTTTTTAAAAAGTTTTATTCAATGAATAAAATGTTTTTTCATATATACATGGGTGAATTTGAATAATTTGTTCTGACAAGTATTTGTGAATTATGTGAAATAAAACAAAAAATAAAAGTAAAACAAAGTACTCAAAATGAATTAAATTAGATCAATTTCTTGATTGCTTTGGCTATATTTGGATGCGAATTGGCAGCCTTCCAAATCAATTCTTCAACATACTAAAATTCAAAAATAACACTTTTCATATTTTTCTTTCTTCTAGTTTTGTATTATTCTTAAGTTTTTGTGTCAAATTTTCTACCTCTAAAATCTATACACGAACATTGCCTTGCATTTGCCATTAAATAATTTTCCTTATCAACTTGAAGCAATCATGAGTGCTAAATGCCTTCACCTTCCAACTGGTGAATGTACTCATATACTGCTACTTTGATCACACATAATACTGCTTTTGTTTTTGGCTTGGCTATCAGAGGTAAAGTAATGACCCGCAAGACTGGTAAATTAATAGATAACTAGTAAAATTTGAATACTTTATACATGTGCTATCACACTCTAATTCAAGATTGTGACATGACAATATCCATGAACAATTTCAGCAAGTCTCAAAGTTAATATATCAAAGCAAACTAAATCTTCAAGTTCTTTTATTGTTATATAAACGTTTGATATATCGTAACAGAAAAATAAAAGTGAACTAATTTATTACAGTTTTCTTGTCTTATTTGCTTGATAGTAAAAGAAAATAGCTTATTCTTCTAGCTCTTGATTCCACCATCCCCTTGCATTATTACTTTTTCTAGTGTCATTTGCAAAAGAGACGTGAAGGAAAAACGTGAGTGAGAAATCACTTAATAAGTGGATATCTCTTTTTTATCAGGGTGCGAACAAAGCAAAATATATATACAAAAATTCATATGTTATCATATTAATATAGTTACAGAACATTTGCAAAAACAATAGTTAACCCATAAATTTTATGTTGCACGCATAATTCATATGTGCTATGTTTTGGCATGCCCAGATTCTCAAGTATTTTATGTGCCATTTCACTGATCAGAAGTTTGTTACTCTGGCTAATGAAGGTCATGTTGCTTAATTTACAACCACAATTGAATAAGCTATGTATCTCAACTTATAACTTTGGTTGAGTTGGTCACATATCTCAATTTATAACTCTAATTGAACGGATCCGGTATCCTATCCACTACCCAGTGAGTGGGCAGAACTAGACCCTACACTAACCTAGTTGATTCCCTAAGGCATATTTTGCAACATTTTAGTGTATTTATTTAACAAGTTGAAATGATCACAGTCATATTCCAAAAACAATTCAGAAACAGACATTTTGACATATATCTACATCTGAAATTCTTTTTTCAAAAATAATCATTTAAAAATAAATACAAGATTTCAGAAAAATAATTTGAAATAAAATTTTAGTAAAAGACAGTATTTCAAAAACATATAATTTAAAAGCAGTTGAAAGAAATGAAAATATTCAACTTATTTAGTACAAGTTTATTGTTTTTGAAACTCTCTAGTATTGTCCTCTTAGGTTCCCATTCAAGTTAAAACAATGCCCATTTCAAATCCTTAGTTCAGTAAATTTCAATCACTGTATGCTTTTAATTCAATCCTACGTGTTGCTCCTTATTTCCCTATGTTTGTTGGTCATATCCCATTTAACTTGGCTTGTTTGAGTTTCAAAATGATAAAATTGGGTATTAAAATTGCAAAAATTAGTTTCTGGTTGATTTCTAGGCCTCGCCCTCGTGTGAACATCGCTCACGCTCACGAAAATAGGTCCCATGACCCCACAATGACACTTAGGACATTCTGTTAACATCCATGCCTGGGTTTGCGATTGCAGAAAATGATATTGTGGCCACAAAAGACTTCCTCACGCTCGAGGCATCAATCGCAAAGGGTTTTGGAATTTTCGTGATTCGCTTCATAACTGCAGAGAGCTACGTCTCGGCATTAATTGCATTGCATTTTGGGCTACTCACAATTGTGCGGACTCATGTAGTGGCTATGAAGCACAACCTTGCGGCTATGAATGACAAATGCAGTGTGAGTCTACCTGTTCTCAGATGCAGCGTTTGGTTCCCGATTTTCTTCTACCCAATTTTAATCTATCTTTTCAACATGCAAACATGTTCTAAAGTTCCTAAAGGCCTCTAAATTACATTCTTAACATAAAGATTAAATTTTGATGTCTCCTCCCATGTGGTTCAAGAAAACACAAAAATTGGCAAACCCCATATACTTTTCTTATACACAATTTTTGCTTGGTTTTCCTTTGTGTGTTGCAACTATTAAGGTCTGACTATCACGTTTAAAATTATTTTCTGTGATTTATCATACTTTTAGGTGCCTAAATACGTGAAGAATAATTTTCTAGGACTTGCACGGATTCTACAAGTTTCGAATTGAAAACTCACCTTAATTTCCACATATTCTTGAGTTTCATAATTCCAAAATTCATCTCTCCTCTCCCCCTTGCTCCTTGGATGGCTGCCTTGAGTTTTAGGATGCCAAAAAATATATATTTTTTTTATCTAGGTGTAAAGTGGGTGTATTTATACTAGGGCTTTCTATGCTCAACTTTGGAAATACTTGCTTCCTTAGTTTTGGATAGAATTTCACACAAAATTCTCCAAATTTTTGAATTTTTGAGCCCAAAATTTGACTTTAATATTCCTTGTTTGGCCTTGTGTGCACATGGTAACATGTTTTCATAAATATTCCAATTTTTAGTAAGCTTTTCTTGCTTCGTTTTTGCACATATTCCGTTCCCATACATGTATGCTTACTCCCACCTGTCCCTTACAAGAAAATTAACAATAAAATCCAAATTTCCATAATTCAAATTCTTTACCACAATTAAAATAAATATTGCTACATGGTCCCTAAAATCTTGAGATATTATATGTGTAGATTTATTTATGAATTATAATATTATTTTACCTTCATTAATAGAAATAAAATTATTTCTTATTAAAAATATAATGAAAATAATAAAATAAATAAATATAAAAAAATTGAAAAAAAGAGATATTTGAAAGAAAACACAAATATAAAAAATTTAAAAAAAGAAGAAGAAGAAAAAAATAAAATTAAAATAAGAAATTTGCTATAATGAAATTTCTATTGCGTTCCAGTTTCCAGTTTCCACATTAAAGTGACAAAATCATTCATTGTACACGATGGACGTGCTCGGACCCTCCAACCGTCAACGTGGCAGTTGGTCAGCTTGGTGGGACACGTTGGACTTCCGATTGTTAACGTCTTTGTTCGCCCTCTATGGTGTGGGTCCCGCACGAAACTCACCTCAGCAATTATGTGTATCTTTTAGTTCTTTGTTTTTTGTTTTTTTTAAAGTAATTACCATAACTCGAGAATTAAACAAGTCACAAACACATGCACGTTGGCACAATTGAAATTAACGGGTCACTTTTTGTCTTCGAATCCTTAATAAACTTGGTGAACAATTTATAAACGACTCTTCAAAAAAACTTATGCTCTCAAAAAATGTCTTGGTCATCCGTAGTGATAATGGGAGTCGAAGCCATCCAGACTTTTGTTGAAAAAAATTAATAAATGAACAAAAGTAAGCTAGAAAAATTTGGATCACAATGATACGCGCGCGCGTGTATATTATTTATATATGTTATAATAAAGTTATTATAGGTTAAACACTGGCGCTTCTGCTTTCAACAATAATGATTCAATGCATCATGAATCTACCTAACATGATAGTGATATTAGAGCAGGCCTTGGTCTATGTATGTATCCATGGATTTATTGATATATCCCACCCACTCAGTCATCGACATATATCAACTGGTGACGGTACTCGTCCCTCTCAATGCCTCTTACTTTTATGCTAAATGTTCAACTCGACTCTCGAATACCTAGGGAACTAGGTTTTACATATGCAGATACTTCAGTGTCGCGATACCCCTTCTTTTGGTGTTTTGATGAAGTTTTGGTCGCTTTCCAAGAATGATTTGTGGCTTAATAAGTTTTGTGCGCGTGTGTGGGGTCTCTCTCTCTCTCTCTCTCTCTTTTTGTGGGAAATTAGGTTAAAGGTGGCTGTCATACAAACGAGAAGACTCGACACTGTATGAGATGCCCAGCAATCATACTAATTTTCGGTCGTAACAACAAATTAAAGAAACCAATTAGTCAATTTTGTAACCTATAGAATTTGGTCCATCTTGTCTTATTCATTTATGACTTGATCATATGTATACGGAGAAGTAAATTAATTCTTACATATGTGGGCATATTAGGCCTCACGACTCAAACACACTGATTATGATTGAAGTTTAAATTTATGGCCGTTATGTTTATTTTTTTGAGCAATTAATAATTGATACTATTTTTTGGAATAAATAATTGAAAAGTTCTTTTTTCTTTTTAGTTGGTGATTGATACGTCAAATATTTTATTGCTTAAATTATTAAAGTTGGCATAATTTAACAAAAAAATTATTCTGTACTTGTTCTCGGTGGATCTTGTTGATTACTTTTGCTTGTACCAATTGTAGTCTCACCATTATCCATATGTTTTCTGTAATTCTCTATGGCTATGGTCGTTTTCCATAATTTAAAGTTGAAGTACATTTTAATAAATGAAATAATAATATCGACCCACTTATATATAAACTATCCTGAATGTTGCGACAACATTCATTTATTTAATTATATTTATGTGTAACCCTAAATGCAGGGTAAGTTAGAGACATCTCCACGCCTGATGTTTCAAGACATAATTAAACAATCCAACCCCAATCAAGAATAGATTTATGTGGGTCCATTCATTGAAGATATTAAAGGTACAACAATTTTTTTCCAGCATTATAACAGGGTACATACTATATGGTAGGGCTACTTCGACAGCTCATATGTAAATGAGTTTCTACTATATTTATTTGGCGATATCATGCTATCATGCTTGAGATCCCGTCTTTAATCATGTTTGGTTACACATTTTAATTAATAAGTTGTTTGCTTGTATTGATATGTATTTCACAATTTAATCAATTTCTAGTTTGCTTTCTTTGAGTTGTTTTGTATGATGACCTTTAAGATTGCACAATTCATTTTCATGGAAAGTTTTAATTCCTATTTTTTAAAAATATTTCCATGGGTTGTCATTTAGGTAAGAATAGAAAAACCGTTTGTCCATTTATGGTAAGTTTCACCGTTGAAGGTGGAGTCAACAGTTTAATGTCTTGAATGACTGCGGTGATTATAATGAAGGCAGCCGTCGTCTTTTAATAAAAAAAAACTTGAGTCAATCAGTGGATAGAATATAATTATATTAATATTTGTAATAAAACCAAATTATTATATTGAGTGTTCAAGGATTGTTTCTCAAGGTATCATACGCCAAATATAATTTACATAGTGTGCATTAGAACTTTTAGAATTATGGAAACAGCATTAATTCCTACAATGACCAATATGTCATCTATTAATAATCGTTTGATCATTATAATATTAGCCAACATAATTAGCATAAAATCTGCTTAAAACTTTCATTATTTTATTCAATAAGGTAATTACGATAAAATAATACGTATCAAGAATTTAAAAGGTAATGCAAAATAATAATTATCTGAATATACATCTTTAATCATATAAGTGCTCGAATGGCTTATATTAAGTAGAAGAAAATCCCCCAGGGACAGCTGATATTTGACACTCATCAGTGTCTGGCAGGTGAGATTTTAAGTTTAAATACTGCGCCTATGTGTGAGTAGGAGTGCAAATATAAGATAAATTTGAGAGCAAACACACATGATAAGTGTACTACCCCATCATCTTGGGGCTATGCTAGCAATATATTTATAAATATTATTGGTAATATTGGTAAAGAATTTAATTAGTAAATTCTTGATTTTATTTATTTATTTTCATATAAATAAAGTGGGGCAATATAAAGTATACATGGAAGGCAAATACACACTATTAAGTTAGTCAAAACTTACCAAATTTTGAGAGATTGATGTGGAAGTTTTGCCATGATTAATAGGGGCCAAATAGGGAGGATTAAGGCTTACTTTGGTCTGGAAAAATTTTGAAAAACTCGTGTGTAATAATAGTGGTAATATTAAGGTGTACATAGAAGAGATATGTGCATAAATGTGCTACCAAACTTTACAAAAATTTGGGACACTAATGGTGGACACTTACCATGCTCAAAAGGGGCCAAAATTGGGAGAATTAAGGCTGAATATTGACTTGAAATTTTGAGCAATTCATGTGAATTCATGCCAAAAATATGAGGGACCAAAATTCCATAGTTAGCTTAGGTACTCCCTAGTATATATATGCCACCTTAAACCCTAAGAAAAAATTTATTTGCCACCTCCAAAAACCTCATGCAGCTGTCTAGAAGCTAGGGAGAAGAGAGAAGGATAAAATTCTATTTTAAATGCGTAGAATTCAAGGTGAGTCTTTGGACCAAACTCTGTAAAATTCAGCCATGTCCTTAGAAATTTTAATTTACACATTTCGGCACAATAGGAGCATGCAAATTATAGGCAATATAGAAAATAAAATTTGGATTGTGATATTGTGTTTATATTGGGCAAGCCATGCGTAGAATATTTGACAAAAATCATGTATAGGAAAAATATAGTGAGCCTTGTGTGAACTCTTAGATTTTTCTTGGAGAAATTATGAAAACTTATCAAGAATGGATTTTTACATTTAGAGTATGATTAAAAGGCTATAAGAACCCTCATAACATATTTATGTATCGAAGAAAGGGATTCAAATTCATTAAAATGAAGTTGGGAACCAAATAGTGCCTTGGCGCAAATGTAGACTCATTTTGCAGTTTGCTCAGCAGTTGTGAGACCTCATCTCACGGTTGTGAGGAGCTCCTTCGTGAGTGTGAGATGAGATTGCAGCATTGGACAGTATACCTCGCGTTTGCTGTAGTCCTTGTTGTTGGGTTTTATTGGGTGCGGGATATCAAATTTTATAAATTTTAATCACAAAACAAGAACAGAACATAACAAAATAAGTAAAATCCCAACTTGATCTGCTTTTCATCGCATAAAATACCTAAATATTGAATACTGGAAAATTATATGGATGATTACCCGAAAATAAATCATTCAGTTATTATTTATGATTCATAAGCCGCGGAAGAGTCTCAACTTTTAGTTTGTCTACATGAACAAGTCGTTGGTTATGGCTTTCCAACAAAACTCCATAAACTCTTATATGAAATCCTGCAACTTTTATGTTTGGAAAATTTCCTAATAGAAAATTGATATCATCTTGGACCTGTGGGAGGTGTTGCAAAACTGTGGTATGATGTTGGGTCTTATCCTTGTACTTTTGAAAGGGCTTAAAGTTGAAGTTTGGCTTCAAATTCGGGCTTACATTATGAATAAAGTAAAATTATAACTTTAATTTTGAATTTGGAATAACCAAGGACCTTAGAAGAAAGCTGGATTTGTGATCCAGGCCATCCCAGATTAAGCTCATGGCAACTAGATCTACCTAGGCATGTTTTGAGAGTTTCTACATTTACAATCATGTGTGCATGCGATCGAGCGTGATGACGTGTGATCGCAATTATAGAAATTCAAAACATGATAGTGTGCACTTCAGATCGTAGCTAGATCAATCCTTTCACCATGTGCTCGATTAGAAGGACTTTTAGATCGAGCGTGACGAGCGAGAAGACCAAAATTTGACCTTTCTTTTGAAATTTTAACTGTTTGAGCCCAATTTTAAGGGGCATTTTCATCATTTCAACTTGCATTTCAGATTTGGCACATATTCCTTTATATACCTTGTTGTTATGGCTTGTAAAGAACAATTCTCCTTTGAAATGAAAATGTATTGAAAAAGTGTTTCCTTTTTTCTCCATACTTTGTGTTGAGTGCATTGAGCGATTTAACAACAAAAACTCAAGTATCAAATTGGGTCATTCGATTTGCTTCCTGTGGTTTGTGGCCAACAACTTTATGGCATGGTTGTTTAAATTTCATCAGTTGTTTTCATTCACATGGGTTGTAAGAGTTTGCCCCACGTGAAGTACATTTTTACTCCGTGGTTTGGATTCAATCTCGCATTTTATCCTTTGATTTTTCCTTGTTCATTTTCTTGTTTTTATCTTCTATAATTTTTCGCAAATTTTCCAACAATTTTCGATCCTTACTTCTGCCTGTTCACATCAAAGTGATATCAGATCCAACTTAATCGGGTTTCTAAATCCAGTTGGTCAGTTGGATTTCATTGTTATTCTCCATATTTTCTATCATTTCCCACCTCTTACACTTTCCTTATTTTAAAAAAAAATTTGTGCAAAAAAAAAAAAAAACAAGTCTAGACAGTGACTTGTTTGGACGAGTTTGGTGATTTTGGTGATGTTGAATATTTGGTTATATTGTGTTGGTATATTTGCTGTAAAATTTGTTGAAAAAAATATTGTACTATTGTGTTGAAATATTTTGTGTTGGTGGTATTTGTTGGAATTTTGGGAGATATTTGTGTTGAAGTCATGATATTTGGTTGTTATTGTTATTGAAGTTGTAGTGTATTTTGTTGTTGGTGTTAGAATATTGTGTTGTTGAAGGCTTGTGTTTAAAGAAGAGAAGAAAGAAAAAAATTGAGAAATTTTTGTGTTGGGGTTGTCGGGAACAATTTTGTTGAATTTTGAAGTGTTGGATCAATCTTGAGGGAGTCCAGATTGAATGTGACATTAGTTGTCCCGACCTTGTTCTAGTTCAAGTATTGCAATTGATTGCACCTCATGCCATTTGATCGCACACACCTGTCTTCATCCAAATTGATTGCTCTGCACTCAAGATCAATCGCCTAACCTTCTTTTCACATTAGGTCGATCCTTTTGCATTCGGATTGATCCCAAACCCTTTTTCTTTAATTTTATACCATTTTATGTGCATTTATTGGTCATTGAGCTAGAGGAACCACCCTGAATCATTCGAGGCGACTTGGAGTTGGGTTAGTATGATTTAATTGAGTGATTTTTACATTTTTTTGTTCATTTGTAAAATTATACATTGCACACACACACACATTGAGCTTTCATCATTTGCTTCATGATGTTCCAAAGCCAAATTAGTCCCGAAGATGATGACAAGCATGACTTAAAGACCTCACTCCAATCGTTTGCTCAAGAATTGAAGGATCTCAATCAAAGATTGGAAGGCAAGCAAAGTAGGTTGGAGAGGATTGGGAAGGCAAATGGTATCACTAACACTTCCCCAATGGACACAAATATTGTGTGCCTTAATTGCTTTCAACGAAGGCACTATATAAACCGGTGTCCAAATGAGGAATCCGATACACCTCTCAAGTTTAATAGATTTGTGAAAGCCAAACAAATTCCATCCATGGGGTTGACATCATTAAATGAAGGAAGTCGAGAGGAGGCGAAACTTGCAATAGAAGTCGTCATGGCAAATGATGTTATAGTTGAGAAGGGGAAAGCTATGGGAGTTGACTTGTAAGTTAGAGGCCCACATTTAGATAATGGATAAATAAATGCGTGGGAATTAAACTTCTAAAAAGCCATGTATATGTCGACCCCTTTGATTTTTCATTGCCATCTTCATCCACATATAATTTGCAAGGCCTGGAGTCCTTGCCGACATTGGAGCTTACATGTGCACATCTACACAAGATTTTCAAAAGTAATTTTGGTGTTCTATGTCACTCACCAATTGCACGTGATTATTGTGTGGCATGTGTGATGGGAAAAGGAGTTGTTATCCTTGTGTTTGATCCAAGTGCATTGGCAACAAATTATGGTGATATGACAAGTAGCTTAGCTAAATTCATATTTGATCTTGGTATACAAAGATGCAAATTGGGGTATGCCGATGAGACAGTATGTGATGTAGCTCCGATACAAGTGTGTGATATTTGATGGAGTCACTAAAAGGTATTCTTTTCTTTAGGGTGGTTGAAATATCACCTTAGTATCCTTATTCTTGAAGCAAGTACAAGAAACTCAAGTCTAACTTCAAAGGCAAAGTAAGTTAGAATTAGGAGGAGGGAAGGACAAAGAAGAGCTTGGGAAAGAAAATTATATTTTGCAAAATTACGAGTGCTTGTTAGTTAGGGAACAAGATGTGAGGAAAATATATAAGAAAAAGAGAACAATGAAATTTTTGAATTGTTAACAAAATTTGATTATGTAATATAAAGTCACTGTTTCATTCTCTGAGTTTACTATGTCTTTTGTGCAGAAAAGTGAACACATATCCTTTGTTGAATGGCAAAGAGGATTTTCGCTACTCCATGATATAGGAAATCAAAGGTTGAAGCACACCATAGCTAAATATCCAAGAAGCCTAGGAGTTTGTGGTAACATCTCCACATTTATTGCTCCATAGAATGTTTTTGATGATGATAAAGTTGATGGTTTATATGGCGGACTTGCTTTCCCAATCACTTTGAATCCCAATGTGATAAACTTTGGGCATATGTGTGGTTTGCACGAGTGATATGATGATTTTTATGATTCTTTTGCTATAGTTCTTCTTCTATGTCATGAAAAATCCTTTTCTCTTAATGATACCTTGTGTATGTGATAGAAATATAAAAGCAAATAAATTTAAGAAAACAAATTAAAATTATCTAGTGGAGGAATAAAGTAGTGAAAGAAAAGACTGAAAGATTATATGAAAATTGAAGCTGTTTAAGTAATTATAAATTATGGAATCACATTCTTTTATTGCTTATATATATAGCACATGTATAAATTAAAATTACAAGTATAGATATATTTACATGAAAAGAAAAAAATCAAAATAATTTGAAAAGGGTAAGATTAAGAAAAATCATCAAAATAAATAATAACTTAGAACAAAAAAGAAAATAGAATAGAGGAACGAAAGAAATAAAAGTAAGAAAAGGTGTTCATTTAATTAACTTATGGAATATAAAAATTTATTTTCATAATAATACAGTATAAAAATATAAGTAATACATACACACGTATTATTAAGTGTTTGACCCTATTTGAGTTACATAATATAAATTTACTCATATAACTTTATTTTAGATTCTTTTGTTTTTCTTTCTATTCTTTATTTCTTTATTTTCTTTTGATACATTTTGTATTTGTGTTTTCACTTAAATTTTCTCACCTTTTATTTTCTTTTGATCTTCTTTATTTCCTTATTTCAAATATTATTAATAATTTTAATTTTAAATAATATTATTTTTATTATTTTAAATATAATCATTTTATAATTTATAAATAATTTTACACATAGATAGTATGTATAAATTTTACTAGTGTGTGTGTGTGTGTGTGTGTTATAGTATGGATGTAGATACAAAAGGGTAAAATTAAACAATCAAGCTATGTTCACATTTAAGAATAGGATTAAGACGCATTCAAATTATTTTATAAGATTAATTTATCACATGCGCTGTATAGCATTACTTATATATTATTTTAGTTATTTTATCAAAGACTTACATTTTATAAAAAAAATTAATTCATCATAAAAAAAATATATAATTAAATTTAATAAAATAATCGATATAACTCCTCAATTTTAATATTATCTTGCCGTCGGCATACAAATAATTTGGCCAGTGCTTGATCCACGTGGTCAAACAAATCCTCAATTGCAACATCATGATTCATGAACATGACAACGACAAGCAAAATAGAAATCAGACGGCCGGTATTCGTCACATTCGATGATCCGATACAAGTCCGTGGCGAGATCGTCTTCCTCTTTTCACTCACCGACCGACTGAAACACTTCATCCATAGCAGAGATCTTAAAATTACAGAACTGTTTGCTGTTAGCCGTCAGATTCACACCCCCTTCGTCTTCAACATATCAGAATTCCCGAGTACGAATCATACAGAAGCAAACGCCTTTCTGTTAGCCGTTGGATTCACAGCCCCTTCGTCTGCAACATATCAGAATTCACGAGTACGAATCATACAGAAGTAAACGCCTGGAACATATATCGCAGAAGTACTTCCGTTTGAATACGGAGCACATGGGGAGAAAGCAGATCGTCCATCGGGTGGCGACGTCCCGTGCATGCACATTTCCGCCGCAGTAAGGGCAGGACCCCGGCGCCGGCTGCCTCCCCACCTCCGTCACCTTAGAACCGCATCCCTTAAAACACATACTCGACACATATACTTTGACCACCTCGTACTGTCTCTGTTTTTCTGAAAGACCAGGGGCGGCCCGTGTGTTATATATATATGTATCTATCTGGGTTTTGAGTGGGATTTGCTGTCTTTGAATTCTCAGGTTCGGGTTTTGTTAGAAAGCAGAGAGGACATGGATTCTTCGGGCCATATGTAACGAGACGAAACAGGCGAATGTGGATAAGTATGGTCGCTGGTTTTATATAAAGGCTGTCCGAGGGGCGTCAGAGAACTAACGTAGCTTATTTTTCTTCTTAATATTTATGGAAGCCCAATAGCAGCTACACACGTGGAAATCAAGGGATAATGATATTCGCCGCGCCAACCATTCTGTGTCATCCCACGATCCCACCTTATTTAATTATTGTTTCAAAATCTCATCCGTGCACATCTTGTTGTTAATTTAATAATTGAAGACATTTCTTAATTTTATATCTGTTCCTCTCTGGGGGAGGGGGGCACCCTTGTCCCGGTGTAAATGCTCCCTATTTAAAAAAGTTTAATATAAACCTAATAAAAAGACAAAAGAAGAAGAAGAAAAGAAAATTGTTATCTCCATAATCAGAGATGTTTAAATTGAATTTGAAGTGTAATTTTGTTTGACTAAACTTTGCACAGCATATGATTTGTTTATTCTTGTTAGAGAAGTCCACGTGTAAAGAAGGGCCTTCATAATCTTACGGCTGACGTGCGTGTAATTAGTAATTTTGTTAAGGTATAGCTTTTATGAAGGAAGAACAGAATTTTATATTATTAGTTCAAAAATATATCGAGTTGAAGACAACAGAGGTGGCTGCTTGATCAACTTGAGGTAGGGTTTGGCTCAATCCTTGCATGTGCATGTATTTGTTTTTTTAAATTTTGGGGTAGTTTGATAAGAGTACTTTGTAACTTGGAATTGAAATGAATTTGACGGTTTAGATGTTTGTTTTTTAGGTTTTTTTATCTTAAAACTTTTGTAAAAGACGGAGAGAAAAAGATAAAATTTAAAATATGTAATAATTAGATATATGTTTTTGAGTTGTTAGAATTGAAAACAAACATAGCCATATTTACGTTGCCCTACTACTGTGTGTAGGTTTTAAGAAAAGTCATTTTATAATGTTGTGGCAGCGAATCAGTTAAATAAAAAGATGAATTAAAAAAAAAAAATAGAAGAATTGAAATGACATCAACAAATGGAAGAGCTAAAGTTTTATGATTTATATTATTGTTGTTTAGATTATTACTACTGAATTTAGAATCAAATCTAAAAATTCAAAATTTACTAAATATCAATTAAGATGGAGGGTTTTAAGTAAAATTCAAATTGAATTCCATATAGTTAATCTAAAATATGTTTGCCAAAATAGTTTAATAATATGTAACACACACTATATAATTGAAGATAAGGCCTAGTTTTTGCCTACTTAAATATAAAATTATTAAAGTACCCTTATTTATTAAAGAAACATTTTGTTTTTCCCCTCCTTTTAATGTATTCTATTCTTTTTTTTTTTCATTTTTTCCTACACTTTTTGTTTGGCTCATTAAACTACACTTTTAAAATTTTAAAATTTTCTTCTATCTTTCAATACATTTTACTCTCTCTCTCTCTCTCAATTTTTTCTCTATCCTCGATTTGAGTTCCTTTTATCCCTCTTTTTCACTTTTTAAAGTTTTTCATTCAAACCATTTGTACTATTAAACTATGCTTGATGGCTTTGAACTAACCAACCTTTTCACATTTTCTCCTTTTTCTATTAATGTATATCATTTATTTTTTTTTTGATATATCTTTTTTTCTTTCGGGTCCTTTTTTGATTTATTTTTAATTTTTATATTATTTAATTTTGAATAATTTTATTTTCATTATTTAAGATATAATAATCTTATAATATATCGTAATTAATTAAATTATAAAATTTATTAATAACTTACACATGCAAGTTAGTTTTTTAATTTTTTTGATTGTCTTTTTTTTTAAAAACTTTATATAAATTAAGATTAAAATTGAAAATTTCTCATATCCTATGTTAAAAAACTTGTGAACCAAATATCATTTATATATAATAATGATACACATTATACATATCAGATTAAATAGATGTATTAGAATACATGACTTCATTCCAAACTTGAGATGAATACTTTTGAATTCAAATTATTTTTAAAGTGCGAACCAAAAGCCACTTTATAGATGTCTATTTATATTCTTGTTCTATATTTAAAATCTATTTTGTATTTTGATTTTTCATTGATTTCTCTTTGGCAAATGCGTCAAAGCTAGGAAGTATTTACACCAGAAACTCACCACATAACCAAACAAGCCATTAATATCAATAGGGTTACTTAAAAAAAATTTTCTTGATATGGAATGTCGTGTCAAATGCTTTATATAAAGGACAACTTTTGGTTGCCACGCAAGCACGAAATGTTACTTCATCAATGATGGGCAAAATGCAAAATAAAATTGAAATTTGAAAATTCAATTGGGTCATGCGAAGACTCAGATGGGTGGCCTCTTCATCTGAAAATATATTTTAGCGAGGAAAAAGTATTGCTAATAAAAAATAAAGAAAACTAAAAGAATGAAAATATCACGTAGAGAGAAATAAACTTAACTGTTTACCAAGAATAATGAGAAAGGAGAATCATACAAAGGGATATGATGAATGTTTAATCAAAATATTTTTTTATTACTCATTGTATTTTTTTCTAAGAAAAATGAGTTTTCGTCACTTAAAGCATTTTCTTCCAAATTTCCTTTTTCATAGCATTTTCTTAAATAATCAAATAAAAAATTATTTTCCCAACATTTTCTTCTCTCTTTGTCGTCAAAAAATTATAGGAAAAAGGTAGTTTAACTTAATCAAAGATTTGGAAAATTGTACATGGTGAATAAATTTTTTTTATAGTCTTAATAATCTATAATATTTTTTTCAAAAAAATATTTAGAAAGAGCAATGCCACCAAATACATAATTAAATACTTTATATCAAACATACATATTATTTGTCTAATTAAAACGTGTGATAATTAAGTCTGTCTACTATATATGTAATATGCAATTATGTTTGTGTATATTAGCTTTTGTTATGACTTAACTATGTATTTAAGGTATTTATGCAAATTATTTTGTTCGATGTTCACCACTTACAAAGAAATATTCCTAGCATCATATTCTATTTAGAATTAATTACTTGGATCTTTATTCCACCTCATTTATTTTGAGGGTTTTGTAAAGTTTATTTTCAATGGCTTATAAAATAATAAGATATTATAGTTTATAATATATTTTAAGTTTTAAGTTATAAATTTTATTTTAAAAATAAGTTAAAAAGGTGCTTGAAGTTATTAATTATTAAAATTTAAAAATATAAATAATTATTATTTTTAGTGTAACAGAAATAAAAAATATATGATATCATTAATAATATATATATATATATATATATGCCATTTTTACAATGTAAACTTATACATTTTATAAGACACTTAAAAATAAGTTAAAAGTAATTCATTTTTTCAAAGGACATATGAGCTAAATTTTGAAAAAAAAAAATAAAAAAAAACTTTAATGAGACATATAAGGTATCAAACATAAGTTATTATGAGTAGCTATAAGTTAAGCCAAACTCCTTCTTGGTCGCCTGAAGTACTTGGTTTGATCAGAATCTCATGATTTCTTCCTTCAAAATTATATTTACACCCATATATCTAAACGGGGGTGAGAAGCTATTAAGCTGAAGGGTTGACAAGCCTCCATTTAAGATTTAATTTTCGACTCTCTCTTTTATAGATTATTCATTACAGTATGACACCATTTCATGGTAATTTTGTTACTAGGATTAAAATATGAAAGGAGGCACGGAGCACATTTTTTAGCTGCGGTTGTGCATTATATATATGTGTGTGTGTCTATATATATATATATATATATATATATATATATATATTACATTGGTCAGATTCTGCAGACATGATATTTAATCATATCATCGCCAACTATTCATAAAGAAGGAATTTTCTTTTAAGTAAATGTGTCATTGTCTTGCAGCGGCGAAGAGGCTGCTTGAAAGTTTACATTCATTGCTCTTATCCTTTGTTAGTAAATATCTAAGAATGGCAACCAATCTGGAGTCAACAGGGCACTTCTCGGATAAATAATTTAAGGCTAATTAATCTCAGTTTTGTTGTTCTTATTCCCTTATGCTAATACAACATAGATCTAATAAAAATTTAATTGTGCAATGTAAAATTATTAAGTTAATTTTTATTTTTTATCTTTCGGCATTCTTTCTTTTCACCCAATACCTCAAATTTTGTTTATTCTATTTATTTAATTTTTCTCTCTCTTATCACTTTATAAACTTTACGAATGATATGAACTTGGTCCTTAAAATATTATTATTTTAATTATATGCACAAGCATTGAGTGTCCTTTACTTTTAGTTTATTAGATGTTGTCTGATTAAGTGTTTTTTTTTTTTATCTCTTATTTTAGAAATTATATAAAATACTACCCTTTTATATATACAATTATGTATATCCATCAAGTGTGTTTGTCCTCAATAGTTAATTTATGGGAAGTTATCCGCTGGTGAGTTACGCGCATTTCCCTTAAACTATATTATTTCCCACTAGCCTCACTCTGTAACTCAATAAATTTTCCTCATCACGAAGTACCCTACTTTGTTCCTAGTTTCCCGGTCGTGATATTAGTTAACAGTGTTTTTTTCCCCTATGCTTCCTTACACTGGAGTTTCGTTTGCTGTTTTGACGCATAATTTGTCAGAAATTCTGGTGCTGATCAGGGAACATTAAATTTGACACAATTAAGTGGCAGGAAATATATATAGATATCTGCCTATGTTTCAATTCCACTAACCAACTGACAAGTTCGTTTGAGTTCTGATGAGATCATCTGCCTTGCCTGCTCATCTTGATCCAAATTCATATAGAAAACAAAGCAGTTCTCGATCTTCTGAAGAACTCTTAGGGTGCGTTTAGTTCGATAGATTTGAAAGGATGGGTTTCAAATTTGTAATACCATCAATGAATTTCAGATAATTAAGTTCTCTTTTTAAATATAATTTTAATAATTTCGATAAACTTATAATTCTTTTTATTTGAAATAATTTCAAATCTCCTTTTTCAGAAATACTTTTTTCAGATGTAAATCTTTCCTTCCGAATATACCATAGTGAACTGTCTTTTTATTTGCTTCATCCTCGTCAGCTTTGATGTTGAGGTCGAGCGAGTTTGAGCTTACCTGCTTCAGAAATGAATATTCGTCTCTCCATTTGAAGAGAATCTATGATTCCCCTTTCCACATAGTTAGCTTTTATCGCTCTCCCATGTTAAGACGAATATTGTGGGACTGGAAAATCTCTTGTGCCTTCTCCAAATTTCCATTTTCCCAGCCTCAAAGCCATGACCCAGAAATTTGGCAAACTAAGATCAGAATAATCAGCATCTTCTGCTAGATTAACTACTGAACTCAATATGGCAGCTAGCACTTTGATTAAGCGTCTCAACTGGATAACCAAATGAATTGTTTCGGAATCAGCCAAGATGTCTTTCTTCTTTAGCCAACGTAGATATGATATAGAGAATAGTAATTATGTTGGACATTTGAAAGAGTTTTACTCTTGGGGCCTTTACAGTTCACACATCTTTTGGCATTTCCGCGCTTGTTTTGGTTGCTGCTATCATGCTAGGTGTTCCTGCTAATTCTAGTCTATTCGAAAATGCACTTGGTCGATTTACACATGGTACTTAAAATTATGGCAAATGTAACAATCTTGTATTAAAAAGAAGTAAAAAATTAATGCATTGCATAATGTCTGACTTCCCCTGCAAATTATTCGTCTCGGTCGGGGATTGATTGCTAATGACACAGATTAAATTAGTTGTAATAACAAGATATTATGTAATAATATATGCAAGTTGTTACTGCTGTGGAAACTAAAGTGGATCAAGGAGCCCTTATGATCCTAGCTTTAAATAATTATAAATGGGATAAAAAATTAGAGTACAGATAACAATTGATGCTGGCTGAAGCTTCGATGATACAAGAAGCTCTGGAAAGGTACGTTCATGAAGAGTAGAAAGGCCAATATTGCAGTCAAAAAGATGTGTTCAACTTCACTTTTTTTTTTTTTTTTTCCTAATTCTGTTTCAGAATTTTTGTTATACGCTTTCACCATATACTAAAAGTTTCGTCATAAATTATGGGATATGTTTGAGGTTGCGACCAATAACAGCATTCTCAACGTTAGTCTGCGCCCACGAGATTTTTAAGATATTTGTACGTATCCCAAAACGGGTTTCATTTAAGAGCATGCCCACTTCAATTGGTGGGATCAAAAACAGAAAAAATAGTTTGAAAAATAAATTAGTTCTAAAATAACTTAAATATTATGTTTCGTAATAGTGGATCGAATTATACAATTTTTGGGATACATATAACTTAATGTTGGACTGCTCATGTCAATCAAATCTTGATTGTTTTACCTTGTCTGTTTGGATTGAATTGTTATATTCAGCAATTTTAGTGATTTTATATCAAAATTGTAGGGTTATGTTTGTTTTGATTTTTTGGTGTGTTTTTTTGAGTGTATTTTTATAAAAAAAGTGTGTAAAAGAAAGAGAGAGATAGAGATTAAATTTAAAAAGTATAATGATTGTCGTATATGTTTTTTTAGTGTATGAATGAAAACAAACATTGCCTAAGAATTTTCATTTCGTTGTAGGTCTTTATCATTTTTATTAAGTTAAATACAATAATTTATCTAGACACTACAAAATTTTGAAATTTAGACAATAATCGACATACAACTGTTAGGAAAATATTGCAAAAATTAGAATTTTGCAACAATTATGCAACAGTTTTTGGCGTTGCATTGGTTAAAAAAAATTTAGTAACATTTTTGTGTAATGATTTTAAAAATATTACATATAAATTTATTTGCAACATTTATGTAACACTATTTAAATGTTGTAAATCCTTAGATTAAAATTAAAAAATAAGCAACATTTTAGTGCAACAGTTTTAAAAATGTTATATAATGTCAGGGCTAAGAATATGTATTCTATATAGATTATATTTATATCAAATTATTTAAATTTACTTAATTAGTGAATAATTCACTTTTGCTTGTAGGATTATAAAAATAATTAGTAAATTCATATCAAACATTGAGTATAAATTTGTAATAAATAATTTTAAAAAATCTGAATTTTTTGTTTATTTTAGATAACATATTGAAATTAAATATAGTATTATTTAATTTTTTCAAATAAATTTTGAATCATTTTGAACAAATTTATAAATCAACTTTAATTTAAATTATTCATGTATAATTTTTTTTATTGTGATCTAATTAATTCTATTAAAATCTATTTTCTAATATAACCAACATTTTTTCCTTTCCGATTTTTTCTTTCCTTTCTTTATTTTTCCCAAAGTTTTCTTCACACGCTACAGAGATTCTTTTATTCACGTTCCTAAGGTTATCTTCGGACACGACCTTATTCCATAACCCCTCCAAACCCAGACGGCGCCTCTCCGCGACAACGGCTTTCTTCCAGTCAAGAGCGCCATTGTCAATTGGGAACTAGGACGTGGGTGCAGTACCGTGTTTCATAAATTTAAACCCGTTGTCTTACTACTGTTTTTCTTCCCACTCTTCGTGCGATTTTTCAGTTCAATCCATCGCCTCGCTGCCGTGTTTTTCTTCCCGCCGCCCCACTGAGATTAGAACATCGCCGCCTTTTGTCGCCATCTTCTTTGCCGTCTTCAGCCACAAAACCCAGGCGGAGGTAAGTTTGGGATTTTCGTTTCTCTGTCATCTTATTTTTGTTTTCCCTTTTTGTTATAGTTTAGCATCAAAATTGAAATGTGCTAGTTAATTAAAAGTTAAGCCAAAAAGTGCTCACTAACTACAAGTGTGAAGAATCTGAGAAAAATTAAATCGTGTTACAACCCCTATCTATGAATGAGACTTGAAAATTAAATTGCACTCTCAACTTTATCTACAATGTTGCTGCTTTGAGCTCGATTATTTAACATTTTTTTTGCTGCTAATAATTCTTCACACTTTATGTAACGGTTTTCTTTGCCGATAAGTGCACAATTTAATTTTTTTTCTTTTTTGGTGTATAAATATGTTCTGAGGAATAGATGAATCTTTATGTGAGTGACTAGCACGATTGTGTGAATTGCAGCTTGAATGTTTGACGTAGTGTTGTTTCTTTTCTTGTATCTCTTGGTAACTAGAAATAGTGTTCAGTTTCAATGTAAAATTTTCTGCTCTTATTCTCCTGATCTTGTTGGTTTTGAACTAACTGCATTTTTTGATTCTGGCACCTTGGAGGAAGTTGAGGATCAGATTAAACGAAGGGGAGGATTGTTAATACTTTATTTGTTACACTCGGATTTATTGGTCTTCACAAGAAAATGAAACATGATTACACAAACAAAATTTAAAAATAAAGCATAATTTCACAAACTAAGTGGTAAAAATTGCATTCATGTTTTTATTCCTTGCTGTATCTCAGTTTTGAATTATAGTTTGATAGATCACTGAATGATGAACAATTAGACGATGAAAGCAGTAGAGAAACATGAATTCACTATTTCTTATGATGTCCAAACAGATACAGACAGACACATGATAGAGTGTCTAATTGAACGAACTGCTCTGTTTCTGCTTAACTCGTGTAGTCTAGTGTATGCTTAAAGTACTACACTAATAGTTGAATGGTTTCACGTTGGAATCATGTTGTTGGGATGATTATTGGAAACAGATCACAAGTCAGGCCTATTGATGTTGATGTAGTTTAGTTTGCAATTTTTTAAGGATAATGGGAGTCTTCGTTGGTGTAGGGACGAATACTAGATTATATTCTGAAAGTTGATTTAATATTGTATTCCAACATGACGTGAGCCAAGCAAGCAAAGACTTGAAATTTCATTCTTTATCGGTGTGCTAAATTCATTTTCATTTATGGAAATGAATCTCTCCGCTCTATTTGAGTTATTGATCTATCATAGTTTTATAAATGCTATGCTGTTGGATATACTCTTTTAGCACAAATGATATAAATAAATTTTATTTTATTTGATGATTTTGCACCATATTTTCCTCATGGCACCGTTCGATTGGACACATATTCTTAATGTCTGGTGTGTTGCCCTATTAATGCTCAAATTTGTTACAATATGGATATTCTTATAAATGCAAATCTAATATGCAAGAAAAATTAATCGTACGCAATCTGAACTCAGAGGGCACACAAAACAGAGGCGAAGAGGCTCCCATGATTTTCTAATTATGATGACGCTTACTCTATTGAGGCAATTTTGCCCTCTCACACATCTTCCCAAAAACAGAAAAAATGATGGTTGTACGCTGATTCTAGGGATTGGAATCAATCTGCAAATAACAATTTTTATTTGACAGGATGGTAAATGAATTTCATCAAGTGATGGTGCTGCAGATTTCTGCATCGTGGGTGTACAGCTCTGCTAATTATGCAATGCTACTAAATTTGGCAAGATAAAATTATTTATAAATTATAAATTTATTATATTTTAAATAACGAAAAATAATGTTACTTAAAATTGAGAATATAATAAATATTTAAGATAAGAAAATAAAAAATGAAAAGAAACTGAAAGTGAAATATATAAACAAAAATATATAAATAAAGATAAATTAAAAAAAGAGAGATATAAAGGATAGAAAAGAACAAAAGATTTTAAAATAAGATGGACGTGTGATTTTACATTGTTTAATTAAAAGGGATAAATATGTCATTTTATTTTGTAGAATCAAAATAGTTCAAAACTCTTAATAATATGGTATAGATTCTAGAAAAAAACCTATGATTAATACTATGTGGTTTTATGTTCACTATTAACTAGGATGGGTTATCAGCCCCATTTCTTACAGTAGCAATTTCTTGTATTTATCACAAATAATGTTAAAATTTGTCGGTCCATTTTGAAACGCACAATATCAATAAGGAAAAATAGTATGAAATTCACAAAAAAAAAAAAAAAAAACAAAACAAAACAACAACGTTTGACATGTAACTTATCACTTTCAATTAAAAAAAAAAAAGACTTAATAGAAAATTGGATACATGCACGATAACTTATTTCATTATTTTAAAATAATAGTTAATTTTCGACATATTATTTTAATGTTTCGTGTGTTAGTGAAATATATGCCTACGCAGTTATCAACTTCAAATCCCAGAGTTTATCCGCACTGTAAAATGTTATACCTGTATTAGATAGTGTAAAAACCTTAAAATAATTATCTTTAAATATTACTAAATTTACTAAAATAATATTACCTTTTCTTTCTTTCTACTTTTTCTCCTCCTTCAATGTTTGGTTTATTATTTTTTCTCCTCCTTCTAGTTTTCTCATTTGTTTTCAAGCCGCTGTACCCAAAATAATTTGCATTAAGTCTCTACGAAAGAGTGCATAAAAATTTTTTGAAGTGCTTCTTTGCATTCTAGTTGTGTAAATTTAGAAATCGCAACTTGAAGATTGTAGTTCATAGAGCATGTGTACGCCTTACATGGAATACGATTTTAAAAAGTAAACTTTACATATTTTTAAATTTGTTTAGTTTATGGACATTATGTGACAAAAGCAAATTGAGTTTGGTTTTATTATTTCACTTTGTGTAGTCTATTCATGTATAGATTTAAAATTGAAAATTTTGCTCCAATTCCATTGAAACCTAACATCATCCAAACTATTTACATTATTATATTATGTTCGAGGGCGTTAGACTAACCAATTTTTAATTTTTCTCCTTTCTCTATTAATGTACATTTATGTTTTTATATTTTCTTTCTTTTAGCTCACTTTTTTATTTATTTTTAGTTTCTAATATTATTTAATGTTGAATAATTTTATTATTATTATTTAAAATATTTCAATTTTATAATAACTATAATTAGGAAATATAACATTTTGTAAATAAATTATATATGTAAGGTTTATTTTGAAATGTTTATTTTTTAACTTCATATAGGTTAAGGTTAAAACTAAAAATCTCTCCAAGTCTATTCTAATTTGCTGACTAATAACATAGCAAAGAACTCACCAATCAATTACTCAACATCTAAGTTTTGACAACATTAATTTGGTAACACTTTCTACACATGTTCACTCAAAGTTTGTGAATTCCATAGTATGTGATTATTCCATCTACTGGCATATATATACTTGCATATAAAACAACAATACATATTATATTTCTATAGGAGGCATTTCATTGAACAATTCATATGCACAGAAGTTATGGCCCACGAATTCTAGTGATTTGTTATGTTCTTGTCCAAATACAACAAGCTATGCAATGCCATTCTGTATTATAGACATAGGAGGATAGCATAAACCCATCAAGAAACGAAGCTCCAATCGGACACAATTTCAAGTCATTAAGCTATGCAATGAAAGAATGCTAAATTTCAAGCAAAAACATAATGAAAAAACCAATGCATTTCAAAATTCTTTGCATTAAATGGAAGTACATTGATCACGTGAAAAGAAATGGCAACAATATACAAAATAAAATGATTCAAATTCAAGAACTCTCAATTCACCAAGTCGCAATTCATAATCTTGTGAAACCAAATGATTTGTCCACAAATCATGTCAAATGTATAAGTGAAATGAGAAGAAATTATATACAAAGTACTTATGAAATAATGTGGGAAAGCTCTAACAAATTTTGATGCTGAATAACGTTGAGACATGCAGACTTGGTGAGGCTTTTGTTGTGTCTGGGGCTGTGCAAATTTAACTGCTAGTACCGATGTCATCTTAGTTGTCTCAACGACTAGGATGACAGGCCCAGTGCTAGGCGTTTGTCGCCCTTAGCGTTGCAATGTTAGATGCTACGAGCGCACAGTACCTAACATCGAATGCCCAGGGCATTACATTGGGCACAATGTGTAAACTACGAGGCACACACAAGGTGCAAACTGCAAGGCACAATGACAAACTCACTGTGCAGTAAACCACATGTGACTTTGGGCTAGCTTTGGTTTTCCCATCCCAATGCTGTTCCAAAGTCTCAGAAATCAATTAAATTCTCTTATTCGCTAATTTTTCATTTTCCACTCAGAATTCCAAGCAAACGCCCCTCTAAAGTATCAAGTTTCAAATTCTGGACAAATAACGATGAGAAAGACGCCTTCTAAGCAAGGTGAACTCTACATTTTCTATGTGTTGAATGTTTGGGTGAAATTTATTGAATTATTGTGGTGAAATTTGTTAGAAAATGAGGAAATAGTAATGTCCCAAATATGCTTGGTGTTGTTAATTGGATGGATTGAAACCCTAAAAATTAGATAGTACTTAATTAAGAAGACTTGCATATCTAGTGTTTGATGAAATGCCACTTAAAAATGTTTTGGCCAACTTTTCAAGCATTACCTAAATTATAGCCTTATATATGTGCAAATTATTTAATGGTGAAATGTGTTAGTGAATTAGTTAAACTCATCCTGTTCATAATTGGTTTCATTTGTTGAGTGGAATTTTGGACATCAAATTTGACAATTTAAATATTTTAGTAAATGCACATAACATGTTCAATGAAACACCATTGAAAGATGTTATTAGGTGTGGTTTGGTTGTATATGTGACCCATGCCAAATATATCTCATATTGACCTTGTACCATAATGGCCCAATTTCCTGATATCTATCACTTTCTTCCATTTAGCCAACATATTGAACAAATTCAAATGAATTAAATACCAACTCTTTTCATTCCATATGATAAAATTGTTCTTAACATTTAATGGGATTCTCATTGCCAAATATGAAATAATTTGTTACGTATGATCATTTGTCACATTTGTTAGTATTTCTATTTGTGAAATCATATATTAATTAACAATACTTTTATTTAGTTTATGTATTTGAGAATGACTTGGGGAGCATATTCTGGGGGCAGGGAGGGACGTGGCGTTAACACCTCACGTGGAAGGGGAAGCAAACAAAGCATGAACACGCCACACTTTACACTTTTGTTATCTTTTCCCTAAATTGACAATGACAAGACCTATCCCCCAAGTGAAATGTAAGGTAATATACCTTCCACATTGGTACACAATTCCAACGAACCATCACAATCATCTGGAGAGAGGGACGACCTCACTGTACCTGCTACATCAGAGGCTACTACAGTTGGATCGTCCCAACCTCGAGCAAGTGGGCCGAAACATGTGATACTACATCTATTTTATTAAGTATAAATTCAATTTGGCTTGTATATTATTAATCATGTTCACCCACAAACATAAAAAGAAATTACATTTCAATACACCTATATTTCATTATCATTACAGTGCTTGGAAAGAAGTAACAGACTTGATTAAATCTATTGTGTTTGGATATTATAATAGATTGTGGATCCGTTATAACGATATCCCATTAGAACAAAAATAGGAATGATTTCAAATTTTCAAGGTACGAAATCTCCAATTTCAAAGAAGTGATTTGACACTTATCTAAACTATTTTCATTTTGTAAATTTTAGTTAGAACTATATACACTAACTTAGTTTTCTACTCTAACTCGTACCCATTCTATACATTTTCATAGTTCTTATACTTTTATGTCGTCATGTTTGTCCACATAATGAATTTCGCTAGGGCCTGGCAAATAACACGGCAATACAATGCGCCTTTAAGAAAAAAGCTGCTGAGTTAATACAGAAACACTTACATTAGGGAAGAGTTTCCAAAACAAAAGTTAATTAGATCCCACAAGAGAAGTGGGATGAGATGTTGGACAAGTGGACAGATGTTGCATATCAATAGTATGCAAGAAGAACCGGGCTAACTAGGCAGCTGACTACGCATTTGCATCTATTATCCATCATGGTGGCTCGATTTTAGTCGCCGCTCATAGTGAAAGAATAGTAAGCAAAAATGAATATCTGTTTCCACCATGATCTTTTTGTGCTATCCTCCGTCTTTATTTCATTATCTTATAATTATCCTATATAATGTAGGAAGCACAACTTGGACGGTCATTGACTCCCCTTGAGATTTACTCTAAGGTTTGGATGAACACAACTAACGAATGGGCAAGACCTAGTGCACAGTCTCAAGAGATAAGTATAATTACTTAATATGTCCCACTTGAATACAATGTCATATAACTACTAATTGATCTTCTATATCTATAAAAGATGATGCAAATATTGCAACATGACTAAAACGCCACCGAGGACCTAGAGGCACAGGAGTTAGAAGGCGGTGGGATTTCATCTAGCTTAACTAATAGCAACATAATTGTCCTCAATGCACTTGGTGGCTTTATAAAAGGCCGTTTGGCCAAGATAGGCTCACAGTCTCAATCTTACAAGCAATTGTTACGGATTGACTAGCTCTACCACTTCCTCACCAAACCTTGAGTTATAAGCAATGTAGGCAATATTGAAATGTACTCAGCAGCAGCTATATGAGAGAGATGTAGAAATGGATGATTACAAGACCAGATTAGCCTAAACAAAGGTGAGATTAAAAAAAATTATGTGACTTGCTTTTAAAAAGCTCAGCCTTAACTCCTTAGATGATGATAAAGTTGACGAAGATAATGATGACCTCAATAACTAGATGTACGTGTTGTTTGCCCAACATTTCCCATTTCATACTTATTTTTTCACTATGGACAAGATGAGATTGTAGAACACTTTTAATGTGGGTTTATTGTGTGTAAATAATTTCATCATTTCAGACATATTATATTTAAAATTACTATATGTTTATGTATTTATATATTTCTCTCGACAATTCATGTATGAAATTTGGTAATTTATTGTACAAAAATGGTAGGAATTTTAACACAAATTTAATAGAATTTTTTCCTCCAAAATAATTAAAAATCCCTCCTAAAGCCATTCTAGATCCATGCCAAATTGCTTTGGGGAAAAGCTATCCCAGAATACTCGTCCCAAAGCCATCCTAGAAGCACACTGAAGGAAAGGCATCCCAGAGCCGTACCAAAAAAAAATACTGTCCCAGAGTCGTGCCAAAAAAAAAAAAAAAAACCATTCTAAAGTTATCCTAAATAAAGTCGTTTTAAAGTCGTGCCAAAAAAATACGTTCTAAAGCCATTCCAAAAAAGCTATTTCAGAGTCGTGTCAAATAAAGTCGTCCCAAATCCATTCCAAATAGAGTCGTCTCAAATTTTAATGACGAGGTAAATAGGGATGCCCATGAAGCCATCCCAAATTTAATTTTGGACGACTGTTGGCACTAAATCTGTCCTAAATCTCAAATTTTTTAGTAGTGCCCTAACTATTAATAGACCCTTATTCTAAGTTGTTGTACAAATCAAAGGCATTTTCCTTCAATTACCGCACAAATTGCTTGACCAAGTCATCTCTATTGGTCCCAAGATTGTTGCATGTTTCTACAAAGTGAGCCACATGTTTCTTTAAATTTTCTTCGCCATCAAATTATTGGAATTTAAGAAGTTGATAGCCTGCTGGCATTTTCAGACTTTCGATGCTTGCAGAGTAAGGCTTGGTACATGTCAAGGTTGACTTAGCGCCTCCATTAAGTTTACTCTTTGTGGTGCCCTCAATGAAATCCTTTAGGTAATCGATAGGGTTCAAACTAGTAGAAAAGATTTGAAGCTCCTTAACTATAAACTGCTTTTGATTATCGATTGGCTACTTGGTAGATGTCTCAACTTTATTATTAACTATAAGCACCTTTTTCACTGTTTGGCTGGTATTAGCATTATCTATTTTGTGCATCCGTCTAGAAATTCAGGAGTCTTACTCTCGAACTTGCTTAGCTAGCCCTTTAATAACTTTGGTTAGTGTAGTAATTTGACCCTCCGAACTTGAGGCATTAGTCGTTATGACCTAGGCCATATTGGAGGCAGACAAGGTGTTAGTGTGAGGGGTAGAAGGTGAAGAATCATCCATGCAAGCGTCATCACCTTTGCTTGCAAAAAGTGGATTGTTGACGGCTTCGAGAATAGGAGTTGACTCAAAATATGCTAACCTTCGCGCCACACTTCAATTAATAATGCTTGCACCTCTTGCAGTAGCTTTTGAGGCACTTGAGATAGTAGCTTTGGAAGATGTCCCTTTTTTGCTTTCCATTTGTTGCTTTCCATAATAACTTATTTGGGATTTTACAAAGAAAGAGATGAGAAGTAGAGAAGTCTCATTAGGTGTGCTACAAATCTGTGGACAAAATTCTTGTGAAATAACAAAAAACATTGTACAAGATGAAATGAATTGGGTCAAAATGAATTTTATGGTTCAATTCTCTAAATTCGACCCTCTAATTCGTCTTTCAAAAACAATGCTTGAAATTTGAACAATCTTCTAAGAAATGGTTTATGCTTAATCTTTTTTGAAGTTTGCTATGTTTTTAATTAATGTCGATCTCTTGAATTTGCACTGCGCCTTTGGATTTAATGTCAAAATTTGAAAATTTTTCACAAAAAATGCCTTAAATTTAATGATGAAGGTCATGGACTTTTTCTGAAAAGGATTCCAAGAGAGACTTTGTGGAAATTGTGCCGGTTAGGTATTAAAATCAAAATCATGAAGTCCTTTGTTGTCTATTTCGAACGAAACTATATACGTTTAATAAGATTATCTATATTACTTTTGGAAAAGAGTTGTTTCTTTTTCGAAAGTTTGCGTGTCAAAATATCAAGTTAATATGTGGTTCCCCTAAGTAGGAGAATTACCATATAATTTTATTCAAATTTAAATTTAAAATTTTCTTTCTCTTACCTTTTATAATTAAATAATAACTTTTTAATCATTATACGTATTCACAATTAAATTAACAACTATTTCTATAATTTTTTTATTCACATTCATTTTTAATTATCCTATAAACCTATCTATTATCATATTATTCAATTATTATTATATATTATATTATATATATATATATATATAATTTTCATACTTACCTGATTCTTAAAAACCAAAAATAAATTATCCTTTCTTTTTTTTTCTGCTGTACATAGAAAAATTTATTTATTATGATAAATTATATTAAAAATAAAATTGTTTTCAATTTAAAAGTTTATGAAAATTCAAAAAGTTAATATACAGACATATGTATAAGTGAATTGAAAGGCATATTAAATGTGAAAGAGAAAAAGTATAAAATCATATTAAAATATCATGAAAAAGAAAAAATACATAAATATTAACATAAAGGTACTGTAATAATTTTATAATGTGTAACCAAATTTAAACCTTTAATATATAAGTAAATATAGATATAAAAGAGAAATTGGTGAGGCTCATGTTACATTCTCTAGATGCTATTACGAATAAATATTAAGGGTGTTTTTAAAAAAATTTTAATTGTCTTTAATTTTGAAATACAATAATCTTTGGAAAAAGTAGTCCAGAGCGGTGGGAGTTGTCGATAATGATAAAACAATAAGAATGATCGGCGTTTGCCAGAATCACGTGCAGTTTTTCATTTTTTAATAATAAAATAAATTAAAATTTTATGGTTCTGGTTCAGGGCAAATTTGGCTTTCTTGGTCGGGAATCCATGTTTTGACAACAATGTCTGTCATTATTTGCATATAAAAATTATTTTATATGTTTTGTTTTTCAAAAAAAAATTTACACTATTTCGCTATAAAGCTAACCCCTTCAACCCCAGTCTATTAACAATATTTCATTCAATTAATATATCCAATCATTTTTGCAAATTCGTAATACTAAAAATATTTTTTCCAGCAACTATTTCCTATCATTCATACAAACATATGTAACAAGTATCACATCAAGCAATTGCCTATAATATCATTAAATGAGAATGTTAACACTAAAATTTTTTATTATTCACTCCAAAAAAAATTAAATTTCACTCAATATCTCAAAATCGAATTCCAAGTAATAACAACCTGTCCAATCGAAAGCTTTGGTTTTCTTTTCATCACTTAGAAAACTACACTTTCTAAAATGCATTGTCAATCAAAATAATTTTTCTTTTAAAATTATTTTTAAAATTTAACACCGACAACTCTTAAGCAACGAGTTATGAATCCAAACAAAGCCCCACACAAAGCCCCATGTTTCCGCGCCCTTCGTCAATACTGCACACTACATGTGCTGTCATTTATGGCCGCATGGTGTGTACATATATAGTACTATGAGTGAATTCCCATGACCACATTGGCCCATAGATCTATAATAGAGTTAGTTAAACTGTAGTAGTTTGTTACTTGAATTCGACTCGAATGAGATTTTTTAACATTTGAGTTCGAACTCAAAATATTTATATAAAACTCGAGCACTCGAATGAGATTTTTACATTTGAGTTCGAACTCAAAATATTTATATAAAACTCGAGCTCGAATCAATTAGCAAAAAGAAAGGTGGTTTGAAAAATCTGATGAGGGTAGAGGGTATAATTTTTGTTTCGTTGAACAGGGTAGTTGAATGAGCTTTTAAGCTTAGAAATATAAACTTGAAGTTCAACTTGAACTTAAGTTTAATCAAACTCGAGTCAAGTTTTGATTGAATTACTTGATCAAATCAAATCGAGTAGCTTGGAGGATAACTAATTTTCACGATCTCTAAAATAGTTATAGAAGAATCATACACTTTCACTCTCAATCTACTCTTCTAGTTTATGTAATTCTAGAGACACTCCACAACTCTATTTTACAACTTTTTTTCCTGATGTCCGATCCCCGAATACATCCCATATTTATAGTAAACGTCCTTTACACGCATTGGCCACAAAAAAGGAACCTACCATAAGTCCATAGCCCAAATTTTCGCTTGAGCGCTGAGCAACGGAGAGAGCGAGCCAAACATGGCCTGTAGCCTAAGCGAAGAGGTTGGTGTCACCTACCCCTGTCCGATGTTCTATGCATTTTCATTGGCTTGTTTATTGCAAATAAGTGGCATTTCCCACAATATACATAACCATTAATAAATGAAAACGCCTCACACATATCCTGGGTAAGCATCGCCACTGCCTCAACTCCAAATCTGTACTCACAAAATGGAATACATCGAAGATGAATACGCAAACTACTGGGAAGCCAACATGTTCCTCCAAACAGAAGAACTCGACGGGTGAGTAGCAGTGCTCTCTGTATTTCCCACACTATAGGATCTCATTCTTACACGATTAACACTTCGATCTGATGGGTGCAGTTATTTGGACGAAGCCATGTCTGCGTACTATGACGATTTAAGCTCTCCTGAGGGGAAGACCGCGAAGAGCACAGTGTCGGAGAGGAACAGGAGGAAGAAGCTCAATCAGAGGCTTTATGCACTCAGATCAGTGGTCCCTAACATTACAAAGGTACTCTCCCACCCATCATTAGAATATATATATATATATATATATATATTATGCGCTGCCTTTCTAATTTAAATCATTCTCCTTAATTATTATTATAAGTTTAACCCATATGTAGATGGACAAGGCATCAGTTATCAAAGATGCCATTGCGTACATCAAATCACTCCAAGATGAAGAAAGCAGTATTAGGGCTGAAATCTCGGAGCTGGAGTCAGAGATGTCGTCAAACAGTGCAATCTCCGACGTTGATCGAGAGGCCACTACCCCGACGACGATTTGCTCCAAGCCCAAGAGAGCACGAATGGAGCAATGCTGTGACTCGGCAGCCTCGGAACTGGTCAACCCTCCTCCAATCGAAATTCTTGAGGTGAGGGCTTTTCACAATTACTCAGATCCTTGTATCATCAATTATCTGGAGGTAAGAACATAAATAAATAAATAAATGTGGTGCGATTTGTCAGTTAAGGGTATCAAACCTGGGGCAGAAGACGATGGTGGTGAGCTTGTCGTGCAGTAAGACAAGAGACACGATGATAAAGCTATGCGAGGCCTTTGAGTCTTTGAAGCTTAACATCATCACTTTCAGCATCAACGCTTTGTGCGGAAGGCTTCTGCAAACCCTATTTCTTGAGGTAATTATTACTCTCCTTCCTTTTCCTCTCCTTGCGGACGCATGTGATATTGTGGCCCGTCACAATCACGTTTTCTGAGGCTAAAACTGTGGGAGGGGAGTTTTGTTCAGACATGTGGTCGTTGGTGATGGAATGGATATTAGTTATTTTTGGGATAAAAATTATATAATAATAATAAATGATACGGTTGTATGTAAAATGTAATGATTATTTTTTAATGTGTTAGTATATATATATATTTTAGAGTAAATATGTATATACGTGAATATTAATTTAATTGTCAATTGTTATAATTATTGAAACAGAAAAATTGGGGGTTCAAACTCATTACTTAATTGTAGAACGCCATATTTTAGTTCATCGTGTCTTGACCGCTACTCTTATAAATGTCACGCACCAACCAATGTACTTTTGACCATCAACCGACAATATGGCTCGTAATAAAGAATTTTTTGTAAACTTGGAATCAGACAAAAAAAGAAAGCAATATACTCATATTGGTGATTAGTTATGCTAATGGCTGACGCAACACATTTTGATGCATCTAAGAATTTCAGTTAATCAGTAGCCATTTTAATTGCTTGATGCTTGTTTATGGAATTTTCAGGGTGATGAGAAGGAGAGAGATGGTTTAAGAGTAAAGATAGAAGCTGCGATAGCTGCTCTAAATGATCCACACAGTCCTTTGAGCTCGTAATCAGCATAAGAACCGTGTATCTTTGTCTCAAAAAAAAAAAAAAAATCATTTTTTGTTCAAATCAATATCCTCCTTCGTTTTCCTTGTCTCTTATTAATTAGCTAATTGGGTTAAAAAATTTTGGATCTGTGTTATAATTTATTATCATCAAATAATTAATTATATATTATTAATACGTCAGGTGGTTGTGATTTGAGATACCCAACGAATTGTCCCTTCTCAGTATTTGCTGCGTCAGCGTATTTCTTTGAGGGTGGTTCATTGCTTTCCATATTAAATTTTCCGTAAAATTGATATACTGTTTAAAATTTATAAATCTTGAAATAGTTATAGATTAAATAAGAAAACTAATAATTCTTAAAATTAAAAGTAGGAAATATTTAAAGAAAAAAATAAAAAAGATAAAAGAAATTGAAAGTGAGAAAATTGGAAAGAAATACAAATAAAGATAGATTAAAATTAAAGGAAGAACCAAAGGTTATGCTTGGGAGAGGAGTTTCGTCGAATGTTTGGTAGAAATTATGTTGGAATAAGTTGTATGTTTAATTGTAAAATTTTCATGAAATAAAAATTTTAATTTATTTCAATATATTTATATAATACATAAGAATGATTAGATTATGTAATTATATTTAGAGATAATAATTAGTTTATAAGATATGAATATACATATATAAATGTTTGTGAATGTAGGTGTATATATATAGGGTTTGATTTGTTCGTGAATAAATATAATGGTTAAATAATGATTAGCCAATTGTATATATATAAAATGAGTAATTTGAATTTAAATATAGATAAAATTTTGTTGAATTATATATTTGATAATGTAATGTTTTGATGAATTTTGTATGGGTATTAAGAGGAAAAACAAACGTAGATAGAAAAAAAAAATAAAGTACTTAAATTAAGAATAAATTATAATTTTATATTGTGTAATTAAAATAAGATAAATGAATTATTTTATATTGTACAACTAAAATAAATTCAAATACTTTTAACGAAATTGTATAAATTAAGATAGCCACCATTCCCACAAGAATATAAAAAGAAAAGGAGGGACGGAGAAAAAGCAATGACTGATAAAATAATAAAGAGTACATTTGTCCGCATTTCATGACACAGAAACAGTACTCTCGGGAGTGCGGAGCTACCAAACCCCCAAACAGGGCATGGAGTTCTATACTTGCTACAAGCATCTTTTCAAGTCCCAAGTGCACTTATTAAAGGGACTGACTCCAGTCGTATCGATCAAGTGACAGACAAATCATTTGGTGGGGTTACCATTTTAAAAATGCTCAACTTTGTCATAATTTCGATTTGCCGGGCGATTATTGGCAGAGCATCACGTGGTTTCTTGGGTAGAGTGAGACTTGGATTGTCTCCAAGTTGGGACTCCCACTTGTGGATCTCGTAAGATGTGTGGGCTATGCAACGTAACTATAGTTTCTGTAAAACGCTTGTTACAGTTACCATTTAATTGGAGGAATTTGCTGTAAAAATTACTTATGCACAAGCACGCACACTCTCTAACAATCAAATAAAAATATTGAATATTAATATTTGTCGACGAAGTTTAAAAATGAACTGCTATGTTTGCAGATACTAAATTAAGATTTTTTTATTATTACAGTCAAAATATATTGAATAATAAAGTGAATAATACTCACACCTCTCACACAAATTTCGCATATTTTTTTAAGGTAGCCGAATGGTTGAATATACCGAAACATCTTAATTTTGTATTTAACCTAACTATTATTGGATTCAATTCTCATTCTCTTAGTTTGTGCATTAACAATATTGTTTACACACTTTAAATCTCACACAAATATAAACGATCACTCAAGGTATTTAGTACTCTCACAGTTAGTATTTGGACTCTTGAGTGGTTGCTCGCTACATCTAGAATAGTCTGGTATTTATACTAGTTGTGTAGCAATTTTCCATTTCATGCAAAATCTTGTAAATAAGTGCAACCTTCTACAAAGTTGGTTAGATTTCAATTTCCTTAGTGGAGTTGCAACAACGTCCAGAACAACATGATCATAATCTGGGGATAACTATAGATCTTGATGCATGTCTATTAGTTGTTTGTTCCAATCTAATGTTAGCACATCATATCCACATCAAAATTCTAATTTAACCAGGAATTGCATCTAGAGACTTTTAGCCAACTATAAGTCATATCAAGTAGTTGGACTCAAAAATTATCAAACAAATCCATCCAACTCATCATTTATCATCAAAAGTCTAAGTTTATTCAAGTATTAACAATTCTTAGATTCTGCTTAAAAGAAATTGTGTACATATGTACCAACACAATTTTGGTAATGATTTTGAACTCAAAAACTACTCAAACAATATTCAAACATTACTTATTTAGATTTTGTAAAATTCAAAATCAAACTAGAATTTATATTGTTAAGTAGTGAAATTGTGTTTAAAAACAATTGTTTAAATTAAAATTTGAGTCTGATTAGACTCTAAACTATTGTCGAATCTAATTAAGTTCCAGTTGACTGGCTTGTCTTATGAACACCTCTATTTTTCAAATAGCACACACCTATATATATACACAAATACATTTACATTTATATATATTTATATTCTATAAACTAATTATTATCTCCATATACTATCACATTATTCAATTATTTTTATATATTTTATACATATATTCATATAAATTAAAATTTTCAAAACATCAACATTACACAACTAAAAATACTACATATCATGTAACATAGCCTACACCAGACATCGTCCATTCACAAAACCCCTCTTCCAAACATAGTGGTGGTGAAGCCTGTCTGGAAACGACAGTTTCAAGACTATCCGAAGTTCAACTCGTTGGCTCAGATTGATACAAGTTTAGTGGTCAAAACTGATCATACAAGACAAGATTTGGAGAGTCAAACACGTCAGTCCGTCTATGATCTTCCAGCCCCAACATATAAATGAAAGTCTGTTGGATCTTTGACGTGACATTAACTGAGCAGTTATTAAACTTTGTATTATTAAAAGTTTAATGTAGAAAAAAGCATAATAAAAATTAAAAAAGATACTGTGTTCAACAGATAATAAAAAATCTCTTCGGTTTTTTCGAGGTAGATTGTAAGGCCGAGTTACATGAAATGTGGTGGTTCATCTACTGAGTGTATAACTCGTTGGATTCGCGAGTTTGGATCGTGTCATTATACCTGCAGATCTAAGTACGCCAAAAGGATTCTCAAATGGGCAACCAAAACCCCTTTTTTCTAAAAAAAAAAAAAAGCAAAGAGAACAAAATGTCTACCATGGTTTAATTTCTAATGACTATCCTTCCTCAACGTTGAGGCAATTTGGCCTTCTTACAAATATTCCCTACTAAAAAATAAATAAAGTGCTTCGGAGTTAATCAACTAATAGGCATTATATTAAAGAAAAGGGTCCGAGAAATAGACAACATTATGTTACACTGGCCAAGAATATCTTATTCTAGTGACAAAGTTGATAACCCATGACTAGTAATTCGTGGGTTTATACGTTTATCAGCCACTATTATGGAAACGTGACTTTCTTCCTTTGTGGATTGGAAAAACGTTTCTGCAGTTTGTGGGGTCCAAGCAAGTTTTATGTTTTGTCGCCCAACATACAGACTGCGTGTGTGGACTTGAAAATGGTTCTGTAAGTGTGTGACTCCATCCGCACAACTTGGAGCATAGGTCGTATTTTTAAAAATACAAAATTTGAAAAATTATTTTGTACGTAACTCATATTGTTAATAAAGATGAATTAGTAAAAAACTGGAAAAAAAAAACAAATGTTTAATATAAAAAAATTGAAAGTTTAAAATTTTTAGATAATTATATTGACATAAATGCATGAAAAAATCACCGAGGAACGACTTATTATTATATTTACAAATATTGATTAAAAAAAATAAAGCAAGAAGGAGGATTGAGGAATAATAGTACTTTCATTCTGTGCCCTGGATCAGCATTTTCTTAACTTTGGTGCCTTTTTAGGGGGTTGGGTGAGACGCACGCGGCTTTTCCTCGTACACCACGGCGTTCACCGTCGCTACACCTTTCTGGTAACTTGTCTTTCTGCGCGAATCTCGCCAGAACGCAACTTGATATCTTTTTGTTGCGATGGTTACATGAAAATAATAATTTGTATTTAAAATAATAGTCTGAAAATTGTGATCCTCTTCTTACATTGATTTGAGAAAAAAAGTATTGGAGTGGAATTATATAGCTGACTGATCATTTTTTAATAATTAAGATTGGGAGTAACTTTTTTGATGACGAAAATTATGGGCTTGGTTCTAAAATTTTGATTTGTTTGAATTTGTTTAGTTATATGCATATAAAATATATAATAATAATTAAATAATGTGATAATTTATAGAAAGGAAAATTAATTTTTATAGTACAAATATATATATGTGTGTGTGTGTGTGTGAGTATGTGTATATATATATATATATATATATATTTGTTTGATCATAAATATGTATTATAATTAGATTTTGAATATTTGTGTATATATAAGGGAAAGAATAATTTGAATTAGAAATTTGATTAAAAATTTTATAAAGTTGTATGTTTGAATTAATTGAACTTTGATGAGATACATATATATTAAAACCTTGAAACCAATCCAGACTCAAGAGCCAACTGTACCGGTGCTACGTAGAAATGCTCTTCTATCGTTTTCTATGTCTAGATAGTTACGAAATCTTAAAGCTTAAAGGGGTCGTCCGCACGTAGTTAAAGCAACCAGTGAATTGGGGGCATGAGAAAAAACAATTTTTTGAATAGAAGATTTAATCTAGTAGCCCACGAAATTCTTTGTCCTGCGTTTTGTTGTTTGTCCATCTATCTCATTAATATATGTCAAAAATGGTTGATTAAATTTAATTTGCATGAAGATGCATGATCTAAAGCAAAACAAGAAGAACAAAAAAGGATTAAGAAGTTTAGGTTCTCTATCTGCCAAACTCTTTTTGATATCTCTATATTCCCCCTTGATCCACTATCCCTTGCATTTATATTCACTCAAAATACAGTTAACTAACTAAATAACCATCAGTAACTGCAAACTCAACAAACTAATGCCACATCATCAGATCAATATCGAAGCAATTCTTCTGTGGAGCAGTTCTGGTGGACTGCTTTGTTCTAATCTTTTTAACACCCCTTGCTTTGTTTTGATCTTTTTGACACCCCCCCCTTCGGTGAGCATAGACATTCCTCATGCTTATTTTGCTTATCAAGTTGTTGAATTGAACACTGCACAATCCCTTGGTAAAGAGGTCAGTCAATTGTTCTTCATTTGCTACATGCCTCACTCTAAAAGTTCCACATTGCACCTTCTTCCTAATGAAATGTATATCTATATCAAAAAGTTTGGTCTTTTCATGGTGTGTAGGGGTTTTACAGATTTGTAAAGCACTTTGATTGTCGCAAAAGATCTTCACAGGTTGAGAATATGTCACTCCTAAGTCCTACAGCAAGGTTTTGATCCAAACAACATCACAAGCACAGGAAGTGAGGGCCCTATACTTAGCTTCAGTTGAGCTCCTAGCCACAACTCCTTGTTTCTTTGATTTTCAGTTGATAATTATCCCTCCATCTTGATAGTCAAAACCCTCTACTTGGTTATACCCTTTTGGCCACTAACCTTGCCTTATATCTTTCAATTGAACTATCAACCCTCACTTTCACCTTATATACCCACTTGCGCCCAACCATATGTTGTCCTTTGGGTATCTCCACAATGTTCCATGTCCTATTTTCTTCCAGAGCTGGCAGCTCCTCATTCATGACCTTTGTCTAACGCTAAGACGTCATTACCTCTTTATAGTTAGCTGGCTCTTTTATGTGATTTAATGCAGTTAGGAAACAAATGTATTTGGGTGTGAGGTGTTCAGTTCCAATGTGGTTAGCAATAGGATGTTGTGTGCAGGTGTTTGGCTGTTGAATGTTATGTTCATACACTGTAAAGTATTTAGGCAGGGTTCTGATCCTTGTGGATATTCTTAGATGCTGAGTGGCTTGAGGCACTTAGTGTTGAGATGATAGAGGCTAGTTTTTTTCAAGAGAGTTCATTGGTGACTAAGGAATTGACTGTTGTGTGCTTGTATGATTGTCGTCAATTAGACTTTCCATTGGATAGTGTCGCTGTGTGCTTGAGCCATCATGTGCAAGAACATCAAAAAATGTTTGTTTAATGCTGGTCCAAAGAGGTCAGTTGAGAAGGGAGTTGTACTCCTTACAGAAAGGGAAGGCACTCTCAAAGAAAATAACGTCTCTAAAGATGAAGATCTAATGGATATTTAAATCATACAGCTTGTATCCTTTAACATTAATGGGGTAGCCAAGAAAGACACATTTCCTACTTTTAGGATCAAACTTGCTTCTATCCCTTTTCAAGGTTGATGCAAAAGCTAAGCATCCAAAAACTTTAAGGTGGTGATAATCAGGTGATTTCTTGAAGAGACACTCATACAGTGAACTATAGTTTAAGGATTGAGATGGGATTCTATTGATGATGTGTGTACCAGTAAGGATAAATTCGCCCCATAATTTTGTTGGCAAGAAAGCTTGGTATAAGAGAGCACTAGCAGTGGCCACTAGGTGTTGTTGTTTCCTTTCTACCATCCCATTTTATTGTGGGGTTTCAACACATAATTTTTGGTGAAAATACCATAATTAGAGAAGAATGTGTTTAGCTTAAGTTCTGGTGCCTTATTAGACCTCATGGTTCTAATTTTTGCATTAAAATGGGCTTGGATAAGGTTGTAAAAGGTTGGAAAAATATGATAGACATCATTCTTTTGATTCATAAGGTAGGTCCAGGTGGTCTTTGTGAAGTCAAGAACTATAGTTAAGAAAAAATGGAAACCTCCAATGACTGGTTCCTTGTAAGGACCCCAAACATCAAGATGAATGAGCTCAAAAGGTGCTGATGTTGATTTCTCATGCAAAGGAAAGGGTGGCCTTTTTTGTTTAGCTTTTAGACAGATTTCACACACTTTCTCAAGCATGACTATAACAAAAGGTGAATGAGCCTGAATTTTATTGACTACATGATGTGATGTTTGGCCTAATCTATAATGCCACACATCAAAAACACCATCGACATAGAATTAGCTAAAAGAAAAGTGGTTTTATTCATTTGCTGAGGGGATGGTACAACAGATTTCAAATAAAAAATGGTTGTATGAGAAGGTTTAGTTGCCTTTGTTCCAGGATGAACAGCCCTTGCTTAAGCCTAGCAATGCCAATCTTCATCAAATGAGATGAGGCCTAGATATAACACATCCTAGAGTCAAATATTAGGATGTAATTTTAGCTTTGAGTAAGCTTACTGATAGACAGAAGACTGTACTTGAATGAAGGGATATACAGGACATCAGTCAACAGCAGGAAATTGGAAATGTGCATTGTGCCTATGTGTGTTATTGCAATCTTAGAACCATTTGGAAGATTAACAAAAGTATTAGATATTGATTTATAAAAGGCAAACAAGCTCAATTGGTTGCACATTTGGTTAGTAGCTCTAGTGTCAACTATCTAGTAAAATAAAGCAACTGATGCACAATCATTAAGGGACTGGTGTGTAAGGATGTTGGAGCAACTTTTTTCTTTGTGTGGCTTACGTACAAAGTTCGAAATGGATTAGTGGGATGACATGATAGTTGGATCATTATCAGCCACTTAATGGAGCTGTGAAGCCTCAACATTAGATTCAGCATATATATCAGTCAAACCATTTAAGAATTTGAATACCTTATCTTTTTGTTATTGCTCCACAAACTTCTGGAAGCAATCTGGATTGCATCCTCCACACATGCAGTGTGGTGGTGGTCTGAAATGGCGCAATTCTTCCCAGATACTCATCAAATCATTATAATAGACATCTACACATTTGGAGCCTTGAATTGTGGCACACAGATCATTTTGCAGCTTGCACACCCTGCTGTCATCTGCTTAAAGAACCTCTTGTGCAGCACATTCCATATTTGGCAAGCAAGCTTCATGTAAAACATAGTAGAGGCAATACTGGGGCTAATAGACTTCAGTAGCCAAGATACAATCAAGTTATTGCACATCCATCATGTAAGTGCAAAGGATCCTCCGAGTCAAGCTCTTTGATGCTTCCATCCACAAAACCTAGTTTGTTCTTGATTGACAGAGCCTAGCTGAATGATCTATTCCATGTTAGGTAATTGGATCTAATCAGCTCTAGAGCAACAACCACAATGGTAGGATTGTCAACCTGGTAAATGAAATAAGGAGAGCTGCTGTCATCTACTCTGAGATTGGGAACCGGCTGGTTGATTGAACTTCTAGATCCTAATGCCATTATGCTGATTATGGAAGTAAAGATGAAATATAGGAATACTAGGTAGGTAGGTTATGGCTCTGATACCATGTCAAAAATGGTTGATTAAATTGAATCTGCATGAAGATGTATGATCTAAAGCAAAACAAGAGGAACATTAAAGGATTAAGAAGTTTAAGTTCTCTATCTGCCGCACTCTTTTTAATATCTCTATATCCCCCCCCTGATCAACTATCCCTTGCATTTATATTCACTCAAGATATAGTTAACTAACTTAATAACCGTCAGTAACTGCAAACTTAACAAACTAATGCCACGTCATCAAATCAACATCAAAGCAGTTTGTCTATGGAGCAGTTTTGGTGGATTGCTTTGTTTTGATCTTTTTAACGATATAAGCTTACCATGTGTATTCTTTTATATTATGTGCTAGTTATTTAAACACATGATCTATGAATTTTCATATTCAAGACATGATTCAAGAATAATTTAATCAAAGAAGGAAGAAGTAGGTTGGTTGAATGCATAGAAGGAAAAAGTTTTGATTTCTTGCCTCATAAAAGAGAGTCTACTGTTACATTGAACTCTTAGCTATCACCTTCCTTTATATAATTAGTTTAACTACCTTTCTAAACTACATTCAATATCTGCTAATCATGAACTAACTACTAAGCTAACTACCATAAATATCTTAGCTAACTAAAACTAAAAAATACAAGTCTCTTGAAGTCATAATGTGATCCGTATAGCCTATGCCAACGAGTGTTGTTGATTGGACTCCAATAGCCCCCCTCAAGATAAGGAATGGTAATTTATCATTCCCATCTTGCTCAAATGACTCTTGAACAAGTGAGCTGCTAAAGGTTTAGTCATAATATTAGCAATCTAGCTTCTAGTTGGAACATGGGAAGTAGCAATCTTTCCCTCTTACAGCTGGTCCTTTATAATGTGGCAAACCATTTTAATACATTTACTTTGTTCATGGAAGATTGGGTTGGCAGCTATGTGGAGTACTGTTTGGTTGTCACAGTGTATTAAGGCTGGTTTAAAGTGTTCAACCTCCAAAGTAACAAGGGTGTATCTTAGCCAAGTTATTTCTCCACAAGTTGTAGCTATAGATTGGTATTCTGCCTCTACTGATGATTTGGAAATAATGAATTCTTTCTTTGATCTCCAAGACACCAAGAGCTCCCAAGAAATATGTCATAACCTATGATAGATCCACGAGTATCAAGACAAGATCCCTAATTTAAGTCATAGAAAGCATTAAGCTTGAGATCACTATCTGATGGTAGTAGAAGGCCTTTACTTGGTGCTTCTTTAATGTAATGAAGCACCCTGTAAGCTACTCTCATGTGTAAGTCTGAAGGTGCCTGCATAAATTGACTTGGTGTCTACATAGAATATGATATATCAGGCCTGGTTATTGTCAAGTAAAGTAGCCTCCCAATTAACCTATTGTAAACAAAAGGATCCTCCAATAGTTTGCCATCTTCCTTACTTAATTTGGTGTTTTGTTCCATTGGTGTTTCGCTTGGTTTGCCTCTTAACAGCCTGCTATCTATAAGAATGTCCAATGTATACTTTCATTAGTTGATATATATGTCACTTGCGCTTTGTGCTGCCTCTATGCCCAATAAGTATTTTAAATGTCCCAAATCTTTAATCTTGAACTTCTTAACCAGAAACTCCTTCACATTTGCAATGATTCCTTTTGAATTACTTGTCACTATAATGTCGTTAACATATGCCAACAAGGTTGGGAAAGAATCCTCTGTTTTCATAATGAAAAGGCTGTAATTAGCCTTGTATTGCTGGAATCTAATGTTTGTTAAGGTATCGAATAGTGTTGTATACCACAGCCTTGATGATTGCTTTAAACCATATAAACTCTTATTTAATTTGCACCCCTTATTAAGTCATTCTTCACTTTAACTTGATGGATTTTCCATTTAAATTTCATCACTCAAATCTCCATGCAAAAAGGCATTGTTAATATCAAATTGATGCAATCTCCATTCTCTTGTTGTAGCCATTGCCAATAAGCATCTAACTGTTGTCAACGTAGCCATTAGAGAGAATGTTTCTTGACGATCCTTCCTCTTCTTTTGTGTGAAACCTTTGGCCATTAGTGTGTCCTTGTATCTCTCTCTACGCTACCATCAAACCCATATTTGATTTTATAAACAACCTTGCATCCTATTGGTTGCTTCGTAGTTGGCAAATCTATTAGCATCCATGTTTTGTTCTCTTTCGATGCTCTCAATTCAACCTCCATTGCATTTTGCCACCTTGGATCCCTTGAAGCTTTTGCATAAGTTTTTGGCCCTTCTAGTGAAGAAATAATAGCCAAGAAAACCTGGTGATGAGGAAGGAACTTGTGATTGCCTAAAACACTTTCAAGTGGATGTTTGATATGTTTTTTATGATCTAAATGGCTTTTCTCACTTAGGAATGGTGAAGATGAGAAGGCTTGCTAACAATAATATTCTTGAAGGTATTTAGGTGCCCTTCTTATTTTATAGGACCTTCTTAAGCCAAGAAATAGATGGGAATTCAATGGAATAGTAGCCAAGGTGTTTGGTGTAGTGGTGTGATCTGGTTCAAGATTATTGTTATTTGTTGATCATGAACATTTTCTAAGTTTGAGTCATTGAAGTCTACTTGAGAAGGTGTTTAGTTTGTCACAACAAATGCACTGGTGTCATAAAGTGAAAGCATAGGGTCAAGAGTGGAAAGAAAAGGTTGTAAGTGATCTAACTATTCAAGGATAATGCTATGATCCTTGGATTTAAAAGGAAAGATGTTCTCATAGAAGATCACATCCTTTGAAATGATCACACATTTACTCTGTAATTCAAGTAGTGTGTATCTCTTCACTCCATAAGAACAGTCTAAAAATATACACTATCTACCCCTAGGATCAAACTTCTTTCTTCGTTGACTTAAAGTTAATGCATAACATAAGCACCCAAATACTTTCATGTGTTGATAGGATGGTTCAACCCCAAATAGCATATCACAAGGTGTCCTATTGTTTAGAATAGAAGTTGGTGTTTTGTTTATGAGGCAAGTGGCTGTCGAAACACAACCACTCCAATATTTGAAAGGTATGTTAGATTGGAACCTCAAAGCTCTAGCTACATTTAGTAGCTAGTGCTATTTCCTTTCAACTATTCCGTTTTACTGAGGGGTTTCCACACAAGTTGTCTGATACAATATTACCATTTCTTGATAGAATTCTTTAAGAATAAATTCTGATCCATTGTTAGTTCTGATTTACTTTATTCTACCCCCTAAATTGGTTTTGAATCAAGTTATGAAAAGATCTTAAACATTCTCTTATTTCTAATTTAGTTTTATGTAAATATGCCCAAGTTGTCCTAGTGTAGTCATTTACTATGGTTATAAAATACTTACTCCTATCATGCCACCTCACTGAATAGAACCCACAAATCACAATGCAACATTTCAAAGGAATGTGATGCCCTATGATCACTATGGCTAAAAGACTTTTTATGCATTTTGGCGAGAGGGTAGATTCAACAAGGCATTTTATTCAATTCAAAGGAGTTCAGTTTTCCTACTAGATCATCAATGAACCTTATAACTTTATTTGATGGATACCCAAGGCCATAATGCCATAGATCATGATGAAGGCTAAAGCGTACAACAAAAAAGATCCTAAGGTGAGTTGGTTAAAAAGGCTTGGCAGGTTTGTAGTAGATTGTTAATGTTGCACTTCCCCCTTCAAAAATTTGTAAAAGCCTTCCTTAACTTCCCTTTTTCAAATCGTGGTATGAGAAGCAAAGTCAGGACGAAGCAAAACGTAGAGGAAAATATAAGACAATATCAGGTGGTCTGGGTCAACTTCTTACTAACAGAAGGTCTATTGAGAAAAAAGGAGCACACAACACATTACTATTCCTATGTGTGTGGCTAATACATGTGATCCATAGGAACTTTGATTGGGTTTAAGACTGTGGTAGTAATAAATGTGAAGAGGCTTGGGTCACAAATCATATGATTTGTTGCCTCGATATAATCACCCAAGAGTGGTCAATTTGTTAAGTAGTCTTAAGGTTTTGTGAGGTTGAGGGTGTCAAATTACCAGCCATATTCAAGGAATTGGCATTGTAGTGGTAGCCATGAGAGCAGTAATGTTTACTATAAGGACAGCTTAGGGTTGATCTTTCTCACCAAATTTAATGGTTGCTGTCTTTCTACCTGTAAGAATTGTCATTGACTCATGCTATTGTGTCTTGGTTAAGATCATCCTTTCACCATTGTAGCACTTTTCAATCAGATGACCCTTCACAATGCAGTGTGAGCAAATGGGAATCTTCGCATTTCCCACCTTGAAGCAGTTTTCAAGATTGTGGCCTGAGATTTTGGAATAATTGCAGTACAACCTATTTTTCTTTCTTATTGCTTTAGAAGTGTTGAGCCTTTTTTTGTACAATTAATGCAAGACTATCTACACCTTGCATTATGCTAAGAATTTCATGTTGCTTTTCTTGTTGCTACACCATGGGAAATGCTTTGTTAACAGGAGTTATGGGATCAAGCATCAAAATTTGATCCCTTACATGTGCATAAGTGTCCTTCAACCCATTTAAGAATTGAATATCACAATTCCTTTAATGCTTCTCAGTCAGAACTTATAGTTGTCCATAAGTACACACAGGTATACTATCATATACTGAGAGTTCATCCCAAATAGCCTTGATTTTACCATACTATGTCACCACCAAATTATCCCCATGAACTAGTGTAGCAACTGCTTTTTTTTAGTTGATAAATTCTAAAACCATTATGTTTGGATATTCTTTCACTCAATTCGTTCCAAAGTTCATATGTGTTATCAATAAAGAGTAGGCTATAGATTTAATGGCAGGGGGAAATAGAGTTTAGGATCTAAGAAAGTACCATATCATTACACCTTTTCCAAGCTATAACCAAGGTAGTGTTTGTTTCAACAAGTTTCCTGATTTGGCCATTCACAAAACCGAGTTTGTTCTTAGCTCTGAGTACCCTTCTCGTACTCTACACCCATACTACATAATTATCAATAGTGAGAGGATTTGGAACTAAAGCTACCATGGGATTATCACCATTGTTAATTCTGAAAGGGTTGAATGGATCTACAAAATTCAAGTATCTATCAACTGCCATGTACGCTAATTTTCAACAAAAGATGAAGCCTCTGTCAATGTTTATGGTTCATCATGATCTTGCTTCCCTCTTTGATGGCTCTAGTACCATGTGAATTTTCAAATTCAACACATAATTCAAGAATAATTCAATCAAAGAAAGAAGAAGCAGAACAAAAGGAGCAGTTTTTGATTTTTTGCTTCACAAAAGTGAGTTTACTACTACATTGAACTCTCAGTCATCACCTTCCTTTATATCATCAGTTTAACTACCTTTCTAAACTACATTCAATAATTGCTAACCATGACCTAACTACTAAGCTAATTACCATAAATATCTTAGCTAACCAAAACTTAATAATACAAGTCTCTTTTAACTACAGCCCACGCCAACGTGTGCTACTGATCTCCAATATGATCATCATGTATTGAGGAAAGTATAAGTATAAAAGAGACATTTATCACACACTAATAAATACACCAAAGTGACAATTCTCATCAGCTACAGTCAAAATGAGAGTATTTTGATTTTTTTACCAAATCCGAGAAAGAATACACTACTAGAATTCTTCTTGATAGCAACGGATTTCAAGAACAAGAAAGAATTTATCTCAATTTGGCACAACACCAGAATGAATTTGAGATAGCATTTTGAAGTTATCTCAAAGTTGTCTCTGAATTGTACTCATGGAACCCATCCTAAAGATAGTCGCGTCAGAATTTGATATAGATAATCATATCCATCCCTTTTTGAGGTAGTATACCCTTAATCGTCTTCGAATTTTGTGATGGTAATACGCACTGATGGCTATTTGTGACGATGTATTTGAAACTGTCACAACTATTTAGACAGTTCTACATAGCGTTTCAAATTAATATGGATAAAGTTACTGTCTCAATAATTGAGACAACTTTTAGAAAGCCATCTCAAAAGTGAGACAACTTTAATATTGCCATCTTAGATTCAAAGACGGTTATTGCAGTACCGTATCAAATGGAGACTATATTTAGCCACTATCCTAATTTGAGATGGTTTTTTATTGCTATCTCAAATGTTTGGATGGTTCTTGATTACCATCCCAATTGAAGTTGGCTTTGGGATAGTAATTAACCATCCTAATTTGCAAAAAAATGTTATAACCTTACCCATTCATTTATTTGAATGAAAAAATAGTTCTCTCTTCCACATTTCATCCTTCCATCCTTAAGGTGCTCTCGCACTCAGTATGAACATCTTTGATAGAATTTTGTCATTATTGTAGGTTATTTTATCACATGTATTAATTAAATCTAAGTTCTTCACTTTTTATTATACACCAAAGCAAGCTTATGTCTCAAATCTTCATTTCATTTGTTGTGCGTGTGTGGGTATTGGAATACATTGTACCTTTTGAAATATAATATATATATATATGTATGTATGTATTGTATTGCACATAGATAATGATTTGTTGATGTATATATGTTTTGGTGTTGACTACATTAATATATTTGTAATATAGAGTAATCGTTAGCTTGTAGATTTTGTGCTCCATTTATTATTCTACTGGCCTGAAATTACAGTTGATGAGGTTGTGTTGCAAATAAAACGAAGAATGTTGAGAGAAATAAGGTCATGGACGTACCGAAAAATCAACTAAGCCACCGAGATTTGAAGCCCAAGTATGGAAAAGGTGTGAATGAGTTTGTGGATTGGGTAAGTGTATAGTATGATTATATTGATGGAAGCATGATTAGATGTGCTTGTTCTCAGGGTACGAATGGCAAATCCTATAACTTGCCTCCATGGATGTGCGTGACAGCTCCACACGTGATTTTGTCATTAATGGCACTGAGTCTTGTAAATTTGGAAAGGCTTATAGATGCTTATAAATGTATGCCTCCAACCATTTATTGATAAATTGTTGTAGTTATGACATGATGGGATGATAACTTATGATGCTTACACTATAATGTACTTCAGGATACCAACGATGCTTATACGGACAATCAATAACTCGCCTACTTATTCAATGCTTGAAGGGTGGAGTTGCACTGGATTATGGGATGTCCATTCTACATGGACAATAGTAGAGCATTCTACTTGCAGTGTGGTAGAAAGCTCTACTATTTTGACTACCATCGTCAATTTCTGCCACAAGACTATCCATATTGGAGGAATAGAAAGAATTTTACGAGCTCATTTGGAGAAGAGGTTAGTGCCTTTAAGGGAGTTCGATGAGCCGACATAGCATCATGTGTGCCACAATGTTGTTGACAACCTAATTAGTTAGGTTTCAGGTTTTGGGGTGGAGCATAAATGGACTAAACAGAGCATTTTTTAAGATTTACCGTACTAGAAGTCCAATATAGTTCAACATAACTTGGATGTCATGCACATTAAGAGAAATGCATTTGATAATATTCTACACATGATCGTGGATGTGAGAGGGAAGTTGAAAGACAATTTGAATGCCTCAAAAGATCTTGGCATTATTTGCCACTGGCCAGAACTTACTATCCCATTAAATAGCAATGGACCAAAATTGAAGGTTGTGTACACACTGAATCAGGATAAAAAGCACCCCATGTGCGAATGGTTGTTTAGGCTAAAGTTTTCAAAAGGGTGTGCCTCAAACATACGCAGACGCGTTGATATGCAAGAGTTGAAATTGTATAGCATGAAATCTCATGATTGCTATGTTTTCATGAAGTAACTGTAACCCATCGTGCTTGAGGATATGTTGCCTAATTATGTGTGGAACGTGTTTACAGAGGTGAGTGCATGCCAGTGCTGAGTGTGCAATCATTAGAGGACACAAAGGAGAATGTAGTTATAATTATCTACAACTTGGAAAAAATCTCCTCTCTTATTATTTTTTTTTTTTGACTCTACGGAGCATTTAATAGTACATTTGCAATGGGAGACATTTATAGGTAGGCCCGCATAGTACAGATAAATATATCCTTTTGGGAGGTTAATAAGTAACTTGGGTTGGTTAGTTACTGAGTGCAAAACACGTACATTTTTATAAGTCTGTCCTTCACGTACATTTTTATAAGTCTGTCCTTATGGCATGTTTCTACACAGTTTGAAGAAGAAGGTGAAGAACAAGGCACATGTAAAGGCCTCAATTGTAGAGGCTTACATAGTGGAAGAGATAAGCACATTCGCCACTTTTCATTGCTAAACACATGTGCCATCCAAACGCATGATGTCGCTACATAACATAGCCTTAAGTGCCTCAAATTCAGGTGAGGAGAGCCACATTGCAAAGACATATGTATTACTTAATTGTCTTGAGGTTAGGCCACTTTACAATTGTGAACCCTTTTTGTTGAATAAATATATTATGTACATACATAATAGTTGTTTGTTGTGCACAATTCATCCATCACCTCATTAAATTCAGGGTGTTTGGTGAGCAATACAACAATGTCATTGACAAAGATGAAGTTGTCGCCCACCATTTCTTATCATGGCTTAGAGACTACGTGAGCTTTGTCATACATGCATGTTTCACACATATGTTGATTTTTTCTCAAAGCAAATGGTTTTATAATTGTTGGAATCCATGAAGGTGTTGGCATCCATGCAGATGTTGGGCACGAAGAATAATATTTCTAACCTTTTATTCCACAGCTTAGTACAGGGACCATCTACTTATGTGACGAATATGCATGCATATACCATAAATGCGTTCAAGTTTCAAACCACAGTTTATGGACAAAGACGTCCAACTGAAAATTATGGTGTGTGTCCATAGCTCATTGCACAAGAATTTTTGAGTACAACTTCTATAGAGTGATCAAAGTTATATTACAGCTGGATTACATAGATTTGCTTGGTATAACTGCGATCTTGCTCAAGTGTAGATGGGTTAACCCCATGAAAGGGTAAATGACACACCTGAAGTACTAAACAATAAACCACAAGAGAGTTTACCAAAAGAATAAGCCATTTATATTAGCGCAACATGTAGTATAGGTATACTATACCAATGTTCCTACGATGAGGGTGGTAAGAAGTGATTGGAAGATGGTTTGCAAAACTAAAAACAAATCAATCATCAAGAAATAGTGAAAAGATGTACCATATCAACTCGAAGTAGAATATCTACCCTAACATTGGGTAACTATAGACAAAGTACCTCCTTTTCATGACCTAAATAGACTACAATTCCATGTTGATCCAAGGAGGATCTCCCTTACGTCAGTGAAGGGGTGTTAGAGTTAGGGTCATACAGGAGCACCTTGACTAAAAACTACAATTCGAGTCATGAATGACTTAATGTGAGCTTGTTTCAATGTACCTGAATATATTTTGTTTGTATGCAATACCCATGATACAACAATCATACAAGTTGTGGAATGCACATAAGTTATGCCTTGAGTGTGAAAAAATTACTTGCCAATCATTTACACCTCACATGGTAGAGTAAGAAGGAAAAATTATATGACATTATCATAAAAGCCCTAATCTCATTGTATCTTGTTCATAATTAATTAAAACAAAACATCAAAACAATTTGCAAACCAAAAAAAAAAAAAATACAATAAAGGCCATCCTTACTACTCCTCCATTGATGGCTCGTTGAGTCCCCAGTTGGATCGGGAGAAGCATAGAGTTTTTCATCTAAAAAAAGCACCAAAACATACAGGTTGACATGCCAAGGGGATGGGGGAGGTTGCGCACTCTCTACCCTGCCCCTTACCTCGTCCCTATCGCCCACGATTAACATGAACTGGTGTAATTGCGACATGACATATATCTGGCATTCTCTATCTAGTCCATATATGCACGAAAATCACAAACCTCTTGTCTCAACTCATCCAGTTAGGCATGCAAAGCACCATGTCTATCATGTGCACTGAGCTGTAACTGGGCTTGCGGCGATGGCTGATGTGGCATAGGGTCATCCATCATCTCCTAAGGCTGGTCATCTATTGGAAGCAGCTCTAGCAATGGTTGTGGTGGTAAAGTGAAGTAGATGGCAGCCTGTGGTGGCCTAGACTCCTCATGGCTGCTACTCGAAAGCCGTCAACCACACAGTTATGTGATGAGGTGAACATGGCACAGGGACTTACATAAGTTGCGAGCACATCACTGCATGCCTTCCCTGATCAACTCCCCTACAGTGAAGCATAACCCATCCAATATGGGATATAAAATAACCCTACACTCCTCAGAAATGGTAGCAGGGTAGTTCATGGACTTTATTTATGCGGCAATGAAGTACTGCCACATTTTTTTTTATGTAATCCAGGCCTACAATATGTGAAAGATGTGATGAAATCAGCTAACATCTAAGACCTGTTCCAATGCTCAGCAGCTGGGAAACTGTGCTAGCCATAACCTCTAAGGCCCTCGAGTTCCCCATCAACTATACAACTTCAGCATTGTGGAGTGTAGTTGTCATTCCCAAAAACTGGTTGATCCTCCACGCTGTTATATCCATGTGGCAACCTCATACATAAACACGGTTTCCATTAAGGTTGTTTGCTACGTTCATGAAAAACTCACGAACTACGAGCACCATTGCTGGGTCATAGGTTGTGCTGTGAATGTACTCCAACTCTTTACCTCTAATATTGGTGCGATCCAATCACTACGCCTCATTGCATCTACTAGCCCATGCTCGAGCAAAAGACTACAAAGCTGTGTAGTCTCCTAGTGGCAGTTGGCGGCATCAGCACTGACATAGTTGTGCTAATCATAAAAAGGAGTTGCTCGCTTTATCCTAACCGGGGTGTTAAACCAATCAAACATGTACATGATGATCAACAAACATAAACTAATCATAAATCGTGAAAAGTGTAATCAGGTTGAGCATGGTTGAAATTCATACATAATGTGTGTTGAAATGCCTAAATTGATGCCCAACTTGTCTTGTTATTCTAAACACATTGAGACTACATTGATGTGAAGCTAAATAACACCTAAGTTCGTCAAGTATAACCTGTATTGAAATACCTAAATTGATGCCCAACTTGTCTTGTTCTTCTAAAATTATTGAGAGTCATTTGATGTGAAGATAAATGATGCATAAAGTCATTGTCCATAACTTGTGTTCAAATGCCTAAATTCTTTCAGACAATTTATCAAGCTTATCACAAGCACTTCTTATTAAAAGCCTTAATTCAAACATTGATCAAACTCCCCCACTACAATCAATAGCCCAACACCATATAATAATAGCCTAACATCAACATACCAACAAAATCTAACAACACAACACCAACATTGATCGTAGAGAATATCTATAAAATCATGGTTCAAACCACTCAACTTAGACATGAAATTTGGGATTTCACTCCCAATCACTTGGTGAAATGACTATCAGAAATATATAGATTACTATGAAAGTTGATTTATCAAAACATACCTTGTAACTGGAAGTGATTTAGAAGCTTGGGGTCTATTGGATCCAATTGCCATGAGTCTCTGGTGACCCTATAGGGTGTCAAGTTAAAATGGAATGTTTTCAACGGCACTTATAGGTTTTTTTTACCTTTGTCGTCCTTCACGTTGTGACATGAAGGATGACGTCACTTGTGTTGGGCTTCCATTGAGCATGATATCTCGACAAGAAGGGCTACATGATGGCCTTGTCACCTCTCATGTCTCGATGAGTTGGATTTGTCATTAAGGGCCTCGTTAATACGTAAGAGGCCACAACAAATTTAGAGAGTCTTTAGATTCTTCATTGCCTATCTTGTAGAGATGAGAGATGTGATAACAAATCCAAAGTGTCTTTGGATTTGTTCTTGCCTCACCCGTCTCAACGAGACCAATCATGACAAAACTAGAGAGTCACTGGGTTCATTGTCAGCCATCTCGTTGAGACAGGAGAGGACAGTGATGGTCAAGTTGTGTGTCATCATGTTTGAAATTAAGACATCGGGCTTGACGAGATGTTGGACTTGAGGACACCTAATATTTTTTAAATTTTCATGTTCTAGGATAACAATGTGCAGTTAGCCATCCCAATCTGAGTTACATTAAAGTTCCCCAACTTCTCCCCTCATTTTAGACACTCTCCATTCCACCAAAAGAAATGCAAGACGAAAGGGTAGCCTCCATTGTCCAATTGCAATCATTTAAAAATCCATCAACACATCGTTTGAGGTTAGTTCCAAGCCTTAGCACATCTATTAATCATGTTTTTTCCTTACAAACCACGAAATTGTAAGTTTGCCCTATTTTGCATTTAAGGTCTTTTGGTTTAATAAGAATTAATGTACATTATCTTATGCATTGGATTGATAGATTTATTGGTGTTTTGAGCAATGTTAGCATTTTAGGATTATAATGTGCCTTTTTTTTTCCATAATTTCCCTTGTTTTATGTATTATGATATTGGAAGGGTTTTGTGATTATATCCCATGCATAATTTTGCATAAATACCCAATTAATTGTCATTTTTATGATTCCTATGTCTTAATGGTCGTGTGTGATATGTTTATTACCATATTTGTTTGATTGAGAATGTTACCACCTTTCAACACACAAGAGGTGTTCGATGATTTGCTTGAATGACTACGTGCTAAATTTCAGTTGATTATTCTAGACCTAGTCGTGTGGTATTTTTTTCTATTAAAACGGGTTTATAAGGAGTGTTTTGGAGATAGGTGTTGTCATTATTTCAACGTTATGCTTATACAATTTATATGGAGATTATGTTTGGTTGATGGGATTGTTAGGGGTTGGAATGGGTAGCATTAAGGTGATTGCATGGCCAAAAATTTTGCTCGATACATTTAACATTACATTTGATACATTTAGCACTACATTTGTATTCTTCATGGTCTTAAGCATGACATAAGGAGCCTTTAGTGGATCCAAACAACAAAAAAGGAGGGACGGCCAGAGAAATGCAGAGGACACCCCTCAAGGGCAGCTCCCTCAACCCGACACATTTAAGAGTGATGAGACACAACCACCATCTCCAACACAATATGACATTCCGTCCTCTTCCACATAAGGGGACTATGATTCCTAACAGTATAGGCATGAATATTGTGTCTCAAGGCCAGGGCCATAGGCAGGCCAAAGAGCTAGTTCACAAAACACCGTGAACTATTCAGTTAGTACACATTAATAGTGTATCAAGTCTTTATCATTTATGTTAACATACATATTTCTTTGTTTAACTTATACACATGTTTTTGTTGATATTTTAATGCGCAAAAGAAGGTTATGGATTGTATAAAATCCATCATCACTGACCACTACAACGACACGTGGACTTATTACACCGACGCCACATGACACTAAGTAATGGTGGGTTGACCAATTTAAAGTATATTCCTATTTTCTGATTCCATCTATCCCAATATCAGATATACACATGCATTTCACTGGTTTTTTATGCTTTAATTGTCATGTTGATAGGAGGCGTATACATGGAGCCCAGTAGACAATGCCACAATTGAGAGGGCATTCAAGAAAAAGATGGCGAAGTTGATTTAAACAAGCTTCTGTCAACCTAGGGCGACTAGGTAGAAGGTGAATTGGATTCCACAAAAGCGGTGGAATGAGGTGCTAGAAAGATGGGCTAAGGATACATTCAAAGCAATTGGTGAGAAAAATAGAAACAACTAACTAGCTAACTATGCCTCAACCTTTAAAATCTATCGAGGTGGCCCCATTTCAGTTAGTGCACACTATGACTGCCTCGTAAGTTCTCTCAACTACACACTAGCTTGGTTATAGTTATTTTAGGTGATGTTATTCACTATGGCAATTGACTAAATTTTAAATGCCACTTAGGAATCAAGTTTGGATAGACTGCCAATGCCTATTGAATTGTACTCAAGAGTTTAAAAGAATGCTACTAGAGAATAGACAAGTCCATAAGCATAGAGAAATGAGGTATGTCCTCGTTGCCTCCTCAGTCCAATTAGCAAGTACAATTTTATTATTGTCACGGAGTTAAACATAATTAATGCATTTGTTTTTTAACAAGAGGCATTGTCCAAATTGCAGCAAGACCAAGATGTTGTGGATCATCACACCCCTTTTCAGGAAATTAGTGGAGCATTAAGCTCCAATAGTAACAACAATATGGTCCTCAATGTCCTTAGAGGGTTTAAATAGGGAAGGTTGCCAGGAATGGGATTTGAGACACTTTCATATCTGTAATTGTTTCAAAACTCTTGCTCCTCCTCATCATCATCACAAAAATGGCTCATCAAAATTAAAGATGTGTTGCAACACATTCAAGATAAGCTAAAGACTACGAAAGGGGAATTCAAAGACTATATAAAGGACTTGAAAAAGACACAATCCTAGTTTGATTGTATCATGAATGCTATTAGCGACAAGCTTGGCATCAATTTAGACTTCTCCAGTGATGATGACGATAAGGACAATGGTAGCGGGGACGAGAGGCTTGACATTGATGAGTAGTTTTTATTTTCCCATAGCCTCAAATTTTGAATTATGTATTGTAACAAAATGTAAAATATGTTGGAGTTTCTATTTAATTGCTCTATTTTTAATTGCTTGAATTTTTAATTGCTCTAATTTTTGATGCACTTACAAAAATGTGCAAAGGTTATTTATAACGAAATCATGAAAATATAGGGAAACAAATTGACCATAAAAAGACAATACCATCTAGATCAGTCCCTAATCCATGGAATTTTCATTCCTAAGTCATACTAAGCATAGACAAAGCTCGTCGCAGATTCTATCACAAATTTGTTAGCATCTCAAATCCGTGGCAAAGAAAACGGTCTCAAAATTGTACCAAATCTAATCATCTCAAATCCATGTCTATAGTACCCATCACAAATCCATTCCAAGTCGTGTCATCCCATAGCCATCTTATATAAAACCGTTCCAAAACTATCTCTATATATCCCGGCTCAAAATTAGTGATGGCCTAAGTAAATCATCACAAAATTCTGAGACAATCTCAATAAAACCATCTCAAAATTTGAAATGGCTTAATTAACCGTCACCAAAAGTTAGGACGGTCATTTGTCATGTCTTAGAATTGAGATGGCTTCATCAGAAACCATTGCAAATAATCTGTGCCATGGTTATTTGGAACAGATTACTAGCCATGCAGATCAAACTCTTTCATGAATTGCCGTCTCGAATGGTCACCGTATCCAATGAGATTCTGGTAATGATGCCACTCTACATTGCTCATCTGGCCGATAACGCACAACCATTTTTGGTAGTTCACCACCAGATTACCCACTACATTAACGAGTGTACAAGACGCTTGGTTTAAAAAATTGCACATGAGTTGAGAAGGAATTAAATTAAAATTAGAACCTTGGGCTTTCTTAGCAGTTTTGAGACGACTCCCACAAAATGTCCCTTCTGAGAAAAGGCTTCGCAAGCCTAGTACGATACATTGTCCTAATGGGCTCGAGAATAAGAAGATGTTACGAGTTTTGTCCGTAGACAAGTGAACCGTGACTTTATTTATATAACATTATTGAGAGTTTGGGAATTCATTGACTGCATTAGATAAATTTAACCATATACATTCCTTCTCAACTTAATTTATACTATATTAATAAGTGTTTGAGGTTAATTTAGTTGTATTAAATAAATTTACCTGCATATCCTTTTTAATATTTTCTTTTTCATTTTCAATTATAATATTTTTTACACTAGAATAAAATAAATATTTAAATAAACTAGTATATTTTACAAATAACATAAACATAATAATTATTTGTAATTTTTTATTATATAATAGATATTAAAATAATAGTTAATAATTAACATATTGATATTGTCTTAACAATTAATGAACTCTAGAGAATATTGAAATGCACCTCACGTGTGTTAGTAAAAAATGCACCTTTATTAAGTTTAAATCCAAGAGTTTATCTACAATATACTACACTAGACTATATTAATATAATGTGAACCCCTTAGAATATTAATTTTCAATGTTACAATATTTATTTATTGAAATATCCTTACTTTCTTTTTTCCTTTTTTACTCTTCTCTCAGTGAATTTTTTTTCATTTTTTTTCCTCATCCTTAACCTTTTTCACTTCCTCAATTTTTTTATAATTTATTTGATGTCATTTTAAATTATGAATAGCTTTTGTCAAAATTATAATTATATAATATAAAAAGTACATATTTTTTAATTTTTATACACACATCTATCCCTTAATAAAGGATCATTGTAGTCTCAAGCTTAACTACTACTAGACCAGGATCTAGGCAAAAGATATATTGATGGGTTGTTATTTTTTAAAAAATTGTAAAATCATGCTTGATAGGATAGAATGAAATAAGAAGCAGAGTTGGCAACCTGAATTTCATTTACAAATACATGATTATACATATGTTCAAAGAAAGCGAAATATTATATCATTAATCACGTTTCATTACAATAATAATTATTTTAATTACACAACAGATAATTGCTGCAATTCTTCAGAAAACAATAACTTAAATTATAGAAATATAAATAAGAATTTACATGATGACATGAATTTTTTTTAATTAACTAAAAATATGTTTTAGAATTGCGTTTGACAAGTCTTAGAAGGAGGTTCATTGAACAGTTACTTTCCGTCAGTTTTTGTTCACTCCTTACCATTTCGAGTTTTACATTCTTTATTCAATTAATTTGAGTATTATTACAATCTCCATTTAAGAATGATTGTGTTTAATACGTTTTCACTTTCTAGACTTTTTCATTCAGTTGTTCAGTTGAGGGGTGCATGATTATGTTGGCACGATGAAATAGGCTTGAATTACAGAAAAAATTATTTTACGAAAAAAATTAATATTTCTTAATTTCCCCAGAAAAAATATTAATACATCTAAAATAAAATGAAATTTAAACGTAAAAAAAAATTTGATATAAAAACAAACATTTAGCATCCAAAACTCAAAATACTTTCGTATTAATAATGCAAACACTTTTATATATTTAACATCACAGAGTTGAAACAGACACATAACCTTTTTCCTTATCATTTATTAAAAAAATTAATATAAAAATAACTATTTGAATTTTTCTTTATAAATATTATTCTCAGGCACATGTCCTCCACACTTCAATGGTTGCTTTCTCTCACTCTATACAATTTTTAAAAAATATACTTAAAATTACACACTAAAATTTGTAGCCAAATATAGCAATTTATTATTACATACATGAGGGCATGGTACTATAAAAAAGATTTGAATCTTTTATTTATTTATTTTATTTTTTTTTGTATGCATGCGATTTATGTCTTTAATGAAAATGATAGGCTTTGCTTTCCAATTCTCCGTTATTTATACCCATTCAAATTTTTATTAACCAAACATATTACCTCACAAATTTTTATTTAAATTTAAATTTAAAATTTTATACTTTCAAATATATAATTAACTAATTATTTTTTAATTATTATACATTTTCATAATCCAATAAACACTTACACACACATACACTCACATTTACACTCACCCCACTTGAAATATATACACTATAAATTTATATTATTACATTATTCAATTATTTTTACACGTTAAATCACTCAAAATTTTACTCTCTCATATTTTGCTACAAAATATAATTTTTCTGTCAATTAAAATCTCCTTTAACTCTCACCCCAACCCAAATCTACATCCAAACAGACCCATAGTTTTCACGTGGTTTGACTTTCTTAACATACTTGAGAATCTAGTTTTGTCTCGTAATCATTAAACGTACAAACAATAGCCATTAAAAAAGTCACGTTTGGTTCCTACCAGCTCCTTGTTTCTGTTATTATATATTGAAAAATCTGTCCCTCCTTTGTTCGGGGTAGTTTGTCAGCAATAATTGAATATTAGACAATGCTTGGCCTTGGGCAGAACCAGATGCAGTATTTGATAGTTTAATAATAAAATTATTGCATTTGTTGGAAAATCGAAAATTGGTATCGCCTCTCCACAGAAATTTGAACTGCATGTTATGTTGTCCCCTTTGGTACCATAGTGCAATGATAGAAAAATTTACGGCTACGTTTGCTTCACGTGTTTCAACATTTCAATCTCTCTATTCAAATTTCTTATCATTAAATATTTTAATGAGTAAAATTTTTATTTAAATTTAAATTTAATACTTCACTCATTATTTTTTTTACAATTAAATGAATATATATATATATTTATACTCGTATTTATAAATATATTTATAGCTTAAAAATTAATTATTATTTTATATATTATCATATTATTCAATTATTGTTATTAAAAAAAATTAAAATAGAAATGAAAGAGTTATTTTGATAAATAATATGTGTAGAAAGAAATACTTTGACGGTGAAAAATCTAATTAAATTTCCATTCAAACGTAGCCACATGAATCCTTATGGACAGAATCATCAAGTCTTAAATGCACATCCCATTTCTTTATTATCTTCTAGAATTTTGAACAAACCCGAATTAATCTCATATTTAGGGTTTCCGTAAGGACGTTACACAATATGTCTCCAACTACATGTTAATAGCCAGAACTCAATCTTAGTCACGTATATTGAAGGCGTAGGGCGTAGGGCGTAGGGCGTAGGGCTAGTGGAACAACTTGCCATGCGGGTGTTGCATGGACGGCCAGGATCACCCACGGAAAAATTTCACGGTCAACTTTATTACCAAACGTGGCAGAACTATTGCTGTATTTAATGGTAACATAAATAAAATGAAAATACCCCAGCGAATCACGGGGAAAGCATCACAACGGAAAAACGCACACACAACATGGAATACATCGATGATGAATACAGAAACTGCAATAACCGGCCAAGGGGGCCATAAATAAAATTTCCTATTATTTTAGTTGTCGCATATTTATCTATTTATTCAGATTTTATAAATTTCCTCCATGGGAGAGGCCTAAGGTCAACTCTGCCAAAATAAGGGAATTTGGATGACTTTAGTGTCATCAACTTACTATGCAAGACATGCAAGATTCTTGGCTACTTAAGGGAAGATTGGAAGATGAATATAGGGGAATTTGTGCCTGATTAGGGCTGTATTAAGTAGGAAGGAAAATTGCGGAAAATTATTTCCATAACCAAGGGTCAACATTGCCCCAACTTGTGCATGGCCGACCCTACGTAGAAAAGGGGGACTGACCAAGCCCACAGAAAAATTCTCGCACCCCCAAATCTTCCTTGAGGTGGCAGGATGCTGTTGAGAGAAAAGAGAGAATTTCTTGCATAATTTTGAGGTAATTTTCTAGTTCAAACTTTATAATTTCAATACATGTTCATACGAAATTGACATTCTTGCATTATAGACATGCGAAACTTGAATTTTATAAGCTTACATGTTAGGGAATTTGATAAACATGTAGGTGGAATCATGTTAGCATACGTTGTACGTAGGAATTATGGCATAAAACTAGTGTAAGCGGACTAAGCTTGCAACGCATTGTTTCCCTCAAATCTTTGTCAACTCGCAAAGTTAGGAATTTTCATGTATAAGACTAGTAAGAAGACTCCCTAAAACTCGTAGAAAATGTGTGATTATTGGATGAGATGACTAAGGTTGTGTAAAACAAAAGAAACAAACCAAACTAGCCCTTACACGCAGTCAGCCTACTCTCCACAGTCGTGCTCTGTGATTGTAAGATCACCTTTCGAGGTCATGGACTCAGCTTTGGGTGTTTCTAATGTGCACTGTGGATGAAGCCGCAGTCGCGAGCCCTAACCACAAACACCTCTGAACACAACACAATTGGTGGTGCGATCGTGAAAATCTTACCCAAAGTCACAAACCCTAATCGTAACACTACCAAAAATACACTGCAGTCCTTCTCATGAGTGTATATCTCTATCTCGCGACCACAAATGGCTCTCTTGTGGTTGCGAGACCTAGAAAGCAAGTAGGAACGGAATTAAATGCATTAATGTTCAAATTCACCCCTTTTAATGCAAAAAAACACATTAAAATATTTTGGGTTAGTGCCTTGATGGATATAAGAGACATCAAATATATAGAGAAACTCCTCCAATAAGTGGATTGTAATCTAAAGCAAATGAGGATTGGTGCAAAAGCATGTAAGAAAGAACTACCTCAAGATCCAAAAGCTTAGGTTGCATTAAAAAGCACATGAGAAGTGGAATTACTATTAAATTAGGATTAAATTGGGATTTATTTTGATTGAATAGGGAATCAAGGAACTAGAAACAATAAACCACAAGAGTAGGTGAACTGAGAGCAATTATGCGGGTTCATCTTTTGATTTGTATAAGTGCTTTTTTAAATTAAATTTTTCCCAAAAATTATATGTTTTACTAAATTTGTACAACATGATTACTAAGGAATTTTTTCTAAGAATTGCTATTTTACTATTTCAACAAATGAACTAGCATGTTTCAATTTCCAAAGATTGTTTATCATGAAATATCTTGGATTTGAATTGGTTGCCAAAATATTTATACTAAACTTCAAACTAAATGATCTTATTTGTGAAAGTGTTGTGATATGATGCTCGATAAGATGAACGGTACTATATAAGGATTAGTTCCGACCCTCCTAAGTGGGATAAAAGTTTTGGGCCCTTAACTCAGGGATTAAACTGACCCTCTGAATTGGGGTTAAAATTGAGACATCCAAGAGGCTGCACCTAATCTTTTAAGTCGGGGTTATAAATTAAGCCAATATGACTCTCTTAATTAAAATTATAGATTGAAATACATGACCTTTTTAATTAGATTAAAAAATAGAGACAGCCGATAAGGTAGCACATAACCCTCCCTAGCTGGGGTTATATGTCAAGGCTCTTATCAATGGATTTGTACACTAATTGTTCAAGTCTCTAAGTAGACCAACGGAACGTATTAGTGGAAATGGGTTATGAATAATAATACACATTTCTTGTTTCTTCTCAGTCTCATATGGATTTCTAACAAATATATGAAATTTTTGCTAAATGTTTTACTATGTTCATATTCTAATAAAGCAAGTAAACCCCCTATTAGGCAATTAGTCGCTCACCTATTTTGAAAAACTCATTTTTGTAGATAATACAAAAAAGGATAAGCAAGCATGGGAATGGTAAAGCATTGAGGAAAGAGAGGGACTCCTAGATATAGTTTTCAAATGAATAAATACAACTGATATAATAGAATAAGATAAATAAGTATGGAAGGAGATATGCATATTTATACAAGTTAAAATCTTCCCATATTTATTAGGTAACTAGGAGGACATTTTTCCATGTCTATTGAGTATAAAATAAGGAAAGGGAGGGCTGAATTGGCTGGGATGCAGTTTGGGGTTAACCTATACCAAAAATAAAAGAAATCAGTAAACCTCAAATATAGGATTATCTTAGTGTAAATAGAGTGCTTTCCTCCATTGAGACAAATGTTGTATGGAGAACAAGTTGACAATCATGTTTGAACACTCAAACTAACAACAAACCAATCAAGAGAATTTGGTTTTGAAAGTCAAAAATAAAGAGCCTAGTATCCTATACCTCTTGAAGAGATTGTTCAAGAAATACTTGTGTGGACACAAAAATTTTGTCTACCAATTAAATAATGTCATGTGAAAAAATGACATTAAAAATATTAATTAAATCAATTTTAATTTATTAAAGAATTTAAATAAATACAATTCCTAGAATAAATAAATAAATTATCAATATTTTTATCAGCAAATCAAATGTAGTAAGCGGCAAAATCCTGCTAAAAGTCCAAAGGCTAAAGACTCTAAGTGGCAGAATCCCGTTAGAAGTCCAAGAAAAAAAAGATTCTATTAAGTTGTTGGGTAGAGTACAAACTCTGACAGCCGATAAAATTGCGTTACGTTAGTAGGTTGATACAACCACTCTATCTCTTCTACAACCATAAATAGGGGTCAAACCCCATAGAAAAGGGGACGAAAAATCAGAAAGTGAAGCAGCTGAAGAACTCCCAAATTCTCTCTAAAATTTCCAAGAACATTCAAAGTGTTCTTTGTCAAATTCCAAAAAGTTCGCCGTGTTCTTCGTCAAATTCAAAGAAGTCCACTGTGTTCTTCCCCGAATTCAAGAAGTCCGCCGTTTACTTCTCCAAATTCAAAAAGTCTGTCGTGTTCTTCCTCAAATTCAAGAAGTTCACCGTATTCTTCATCAAATTCAAAAAAGTTCGTCGTATTCTTCATCAAGTTTAAAGAAGTTAATTGTGTTCTTCACCAAATTCAAGGAGTTCGTCACCAAAATTCAAGGCGTTCTTCATCAAAGTCCCTAAATTCAGTATTTGATCCAAAATCATAGTGCTAAGCCCGAAGATCGGTGTTGTTTAGAAACTAACAACTCTCAAGGAAGATCAAGCACAAGCCCTATCCTTGAACATTGTTCAAATTTCAAGTTAAACATTCTTGAAGGAAAAATTAGAGGAATAAAGTCAGAGAGTAGAAGCCATAAAAAAATTCAAGTTGATTCAAATTATTCGGTCAAACACCAAATTTCTTGTTATTAAAGAATTTTGTCCCACAACTTGGTATCTTAATAGTAGATGTTCCAAACATGCGGCAGGTGACAAAGAGTACATATCCAATTACAAAATCATTTCAGGTGGACATATGACATTTGATGATGGTCAGAAATATCATGTGATTGGAAAGAGCACTCTTAACATTGAGGGAATGCTAAGATTGAGGAGCATCCTATATGTTGACGGACTCAAAACTAGCTCATTAAGCATCAATTAACTTTGTGATCAATACTTGTTCATGAAATCCATCAAAAATCAATGTTAAGTATATAACAAAGATAACTATAGTGTACTTGTTGGCAATAGGTCAGATGACAAGTGCTATACCATGAATAATACTGCAACCTGTCTAAAGTCCAATGTTGGGGTGAGTAAAAAATGGAGTAGGAGACTTAGATACATCAACTATCAAGATTTTCTGGAACTTTTGAACACTAGAGTAATTCATAAATTGCTAACATTAACAAAACTAACATCAAATATTTGAGGACTATGTTACTTGGGAAAGCAACGTAGGTCATCACACAAAGCATCCTAAAAGTTGAATATTTCAAGAATTTTAGAGCTAATTTATATGAACATAATAGGACCTACAGAAGTTGCTAACATAGAAGGCCAAAGGTATATTTTTGTTTATGTTGACGACTATTCACGTTTTACGTGGGTAGATTTTTTGACGGAGAAATCAAAACTTTTGAAACCTTCAAGAAGCTATACTCTCAGTTGGAGAATGGAAAAAGAAAAGTTGTTGATGGAATCATGAGAATTCAGATAGACTATGGTAAGGAATTTGAAAACCAACACTTCGATAACTACTGTTTCCAACATAGTGTCCAACATGAATATTTATCCTCCAAAACACCACAATAAAATGGACTGGTGGAACGCAAGAATCCCACACTATAGGCGATGCAGAGAGTTATGCTCAATGCAAAAAGGATGAAGGTAGGCCAAAGCAATGAGCACGACTTTCTATATAATAAATAAGGTATATGTTTACAAGATCCTATTAAAAACACCATATGAGATCTAGAAAGATAGAAAGGGCAATGTATCTTACTTTCACACTTTTGGGAGTACGTATTATATTTTAAGAGATAAAGATAATCCTAAAAAATTATGTAACAAAAGTGATCAAGGATTTTTCCTACAATATTCCAATACAAGCAACACACACTGGGTGTGCAATTGTAGAACCATGGAGACCATGAACATGGTGATAGATGAAGTTGAAAATGCTTAAAAATCAATCACCCAATTAGATCAAAAGGAGAACGATGATCAAAATGATCAACCAATAGGCAACACTGAATAGAACACAAAACAAGTTGTTACAACACAGGACCCAACTTCAGCAGAACAAGTGTAAGAGAAGAATATCCCTAAACGTGAGCCCTCATTTCAAAACTCACCCACTGAAAACTACATTGGAGATATTAATAATAAATGGAAAACAAAGTAGGTACCAAAAATAAACTACCCTGAATTAACGGGTTACTCTTGTTAGTTTCCACAACTGAACTAAAGAACATGGAAGAATCACTTGAAGATGATTAGGTAATGGCGATGCAAGAAGAGCTCACTCAATTTCAAATACATGTCTAGTGGACATTAGTTGAAAGGTGATAAAATGCTAACATTATTAAATCCAAGTGGATCTTAAAGAACAAAATCAATGAAAATAAGGCAATTTCAAGAAACAAAGCGCAACTGGTTGCACAAGGTTATACCCAAGTAGAAAGTATTAATTTTGATGAGACATATGCACTAGTTGCATGTCTTGAGCTATTAGACTTCTGTTAACTATAACTTGTTCATTAAACTTTAAAGTGTATCAAATAGATGTTAAGAGAGTATTTTTCAAATGGATTTTTGAAAGAAATGCATGTAGAACAAACAAAGGGTATGTTCAAGGAGGAGTTGACAAAACTTTGTTTGTTAAGAAGCAAAACAATGATATTCTCATTATACAGGTGTATGTAAATAACATCATGTTTAGATCTAGTTTCCCTCAACTATGTTGCCAACATGTAAAAGAACTTGAGATGAGCATAGTAGGTGAGTTGAAATATTTTCTTAATTTGCAAGTTAAAAGAATAAATGATGAAATATTTCTCTCACAAACTAAGTATGCCAGGAACTTGGTCAACAACTACAAAACTTCTTAACGATGAACATGGCAAAGCTGTAAATGGGAGTTTGTACACAACTATGATTAGGAGTTTACTTTATCTGATGGCCAATAGACCAGACATATGCTTAATGTTGGTTTATGTGCAACATAACAAGCCAATCCCAAGGAAAGCCAAATGAAAATCATGAGAGGATCATTCATTATGTAAATGGAACTGCAAAACTAGGACTATGTTTTTCAAAGAATTCTAACATTTCTTTAATTTATTATAGTGATACAGATTGGGCTAGAAATGTGAACAATAAAAAAAGTACAACAGATGGTTACTTCCTTATTGACAATAATGTGGTGTCATAGTACAGTAAAAGCTTTCAACTGAAAAGGCTAAATATATTGCCATAGGAAGTTATGTGCAATTATTTTGGATGCATCAAATGTTGATGGACTATAGCGTGAAGGTAGAAGACTTGATTGTACTATGTGACAACAACAATGCAATCTAGATGTCTAAAAATCCAACTCAACACTTAATGAACTAAATCATTTTATTCATGAGTTAGTTAAAAGGAATAAGCTTGTTATCAATTATGTTTCAATAGAGAGAGAGGCAACTAGTAGATATATTTACTAAAAGTCTTAATGCTACAAGGTTTAAGTATCTCAAATACCAACCAGGCCTCTACCCAGCTTGCTAACATGGACTGATGGGAAATAATAAGGGGATGCAAATTTGTCAAAAGTATTGTGTTGATGGTACAGTTCTCAACACTTGCTACTGAATCCCCTCCTTTATTGAGATTTTGATTTTTAAATGTTTGTTATAATTGTTATTCTAGAAGGCTTTTAATGCAGAATTGCAGTCATATCTATTTCATATCCAATCACTATCTTTTTTATTTTCCTCTCAAAATTGTTGTAACACCTTCCAAAACTTGCTAACAACAGCAACGGCAAGAAAAAAAAAGACTAGGGCTCCAACAAGGAGGAATGTCCTAGACCCTTAGCCACCAGAAACTATCGTAGAAAATCCTTTGTCACAAGAACCCCCTACTTAAAATGAAACTATCAAGTTGGAGCCATTACAAGTGGTGTTCTCAATTGTGCTTGCCCAAGACATTCGTGAAGAAATTCCACCAAAAGTAGCAAAGGAGGAGCCAAGCCTAAAACCTACGCCAAGATAAAGAAAACCCCACAATAAAGAGGAAGCGTGTAAAAGAAAATCCAAGAAGAAGGAAACTGTAGCTGAACTAGAACCTGAACAAGAGAAAGTTACATCCAAGGCAGTTACAACAAAGGAAAAAGAACCAGATGATGGAGTACAAAAGAAACCACCTAAGAAATGGTTACTACACTGAAGGGTCTTGAGGAAGAACTACCAACTTAAAAGGAGTCTGAACCCATTGTAGAGGAAGGAAAGAAAGATGATGTTGCAACTGGTGAAACAACATCAGGGCCTGCAAAATCACAATCAATTAAGGTAATTACTACCACTAAACTTAAGAAACATAAAATTGATGTTCCTAAATCAAGCATGATACTTCAACCAAGAACGAGAGCAAAGAATGCTAAAATGAGAAAGAAAATTGACAAAAAAAGAGAGCATTGGGGAACCAAATGTTGATCAGGCAAAATCCGTGGAATTTTACTCCTTAAAGGCTAAGGGAAGATGTGGAACCATTGATCACAGACCCTTCACCGTGGAGAAAATGATTCTTCTCAAAAACTTTACAAGAAAAGAGATTGTAGAAGTCTTGGGAAATATAGGGTTATTCAAGCCCATAACCAAGTTCAAGGTCTTTTGCCCTGAATTTGTTTATGAAATTTACTCAAACATGTTATGCAAGATAAATGCAGAGACTTCAAAGAGGTTTCACAAAGTTTACGTGAGAGGACAATTGGTTGTCTCTGACAATTATCAATAAGGTTTCAAAGTGAAAATCTCCTGACTTTGATTCCATATATCTACTTAGTCATGAAGTTGACTACGATGAGATGAGTCGCATTTTGACTAGTTACAAATTAGACAAGTAACCCACAAGTGCGACATCCTTACTATCTTCAAGTTTATCATTGCAATATTTTATGTTGTATAAATTAGGTATAGGTAATTTATTGCCAACTAGGAAGGCAACACCGGTTACTACAAGCATGGGGACCTTGTACAAATTAAGCACCAAACAACCAGTAAATTTGAAGCACTTGATCTTTCGAGTAATGCTGAATTATACAAAGTCAGACCTTTCTAGGTATGTTCATTATCCTTGTCTAGTCACTAAATTGCTTCAAAGAAAGAAAGTTAAAGTGCAGCTCAAGGAAAAGGAATCAATGAAAAAGGTAGATGTACTGCACTATCGAAAGAAACTAAAAAAATTAGGCAAGGTTGATGATGACTTGTGGCAACAACCAAATGTGGAACTTGAGGTCTATACTAAAGAGGCTAAAGCCAAAATTCAAAATATAATCAATAGTTTAGTGAGCATTGGACAAAATGTAGATGAGTAGATTGCAGCACTTTAAGTTTAGAGGAGGCAAGTTGAGTTGCTGGTTCCTAACTTGTGTATAACATTGAGAGGAACGACAAAAGAAGGACCACCAAAATCAAATATGCCTACCTCACCAGCCCCTGATGAGGCTAGACCCTCAAAATGAGCTGAAAAGGCCCTTGTCACCTTTGTAAGCCCTTTGGAAAGTTGGTAGCACGAAGGAGGAGAGATGGAATGCAAAGAGTGAGGAGGAGATTAGGTAAAATTACTAGATTTCAATGCCATATCTACATGATTTTAGAAGATAATGTGCTGATGTTACTCATTGCTTGTTGTTTTTGATGATTTTGTTGATGACTTGGTGAACTGCTATTTTGTTTACTCTGGTGGACTTAATGATATTGAATGATTTTCAACATATTGGAAGTTAATATTGAAGTTTGTTGAAGATGAAGAATGGAGTATCCACTGTTGATCACTAACAGTCAAAGTTTGTTCCTTATGATTATTGAGAACAATGATTTTGTACTTTCTTTCATTTGATTTGAAATAGAGACAATGTATTATGTAACTTATCCAAATGCATGAAAGAGTAGCATTTGAAAATTTGTCCACATCTTCTGTTAAGTCATTATGTTGAAAACAAATTAAGAAACATGTGTTATGCCACAATGTACCAAAAAGGGAGATTGTTAACATGTTGACTAAGTGTTAGCAAATTGTTCACAATATGCACAAACTTAGAAGAACCCTAACTAAGTAAGACTTCTATGATGATGAAAGTAATTGACAGAGCATGTGAGATACTTGAAGATATAAGGTGGTTATACATGAAGAGGCCTAACATACTTGAAGGGGTGTTGATAACGATGGATTGGAATCCACCTCTATTACGTCAAGCTATTGCCGACTTTCTCAGACCAATGGAAAAGAATTTGCCTAAATTCTCAAAGGCAGGATAAATACAACATGGAAGCCATGTTCTATTGGAACTTCTTGGTGAATACCTATAAATAGAAAGCCGTGGAGCTTCAAATGGTAGTGGAAATTAAACTTAGAAAGTTATGGTTGAAAAGAGTTCAACATTCTCCCATGTGTTTGTGAGTCATTTAGGTGAGGAGCTAAATGAGTATTGTATGGCTTTGTTGAGAGAGTAAAGAATGTGAAAAATAAAATCTCAAAAAAACTCACTATGGCAGAAGTTTAGGTATACACTGTTAGGATAATATGTTGTCAACAAGTGAGGCAAGTGAGAGATTTTGCGGTTTATCTTTTTACTTCTATTGTTTAATAGAAATATTTTTTTACTGAATTAGGCCTCTTAGACACAAAAGTGGTTGTTCTGAACTACATTAACAATTTTGTGCCTCATTTACTTTTATGTTTTGTTATATACATATTTTCAACACTCGCAGTTGTGTTGTTAACAATCAACCAACCTAACATCTTAACAATTAATAAATCTCTAATGAATATTGAATGCACTCATTGTTTCAATTAGTAAACTTTGCACCTACACATTTATCTAGTTTAAAATCCGACAGTTTACTACACTACACTATATTAATATAGTGTGAAAACCTTAAAATAATTATTCTTAATGACAAATATTAATTAATTATAATATCCCTACTTTCTTTATCCTTTCTTTTGTACTATCTTCTCTCTTAATGTCGGTCTATTGTTTTTTTTTCCTCCGTCTTTTATCTCGTCTTTAAACTTTGCTTTCACATTTTTCAAAAAATATTTCTGATGTCATTTTAAACTATGAATAACTTCATATTTATTGTCGAAATAATAAAAATAAAATAATTATATGTTCATTATAATTTTTGAAATTATATATTTTTTAATATTTAGACGCATGTATAAAGTGCATTGCCTTCATTAAAGTATCATTGGAGTCTCGGGGTTAACTGGACTACTTGAACAAGATCTTCCAGGCAAAAGATCTACAACGGGCTGCCTTTTTGAAACTTGTAAGGGCAGAATTAACTGTAATGGCAATGGTTACTTTTTGGGGTTCTTCTTAATCAATTTATATAGACAGTAATTTGAAGAAATAGCGCTTTAGCTACATACCCTAAAAATAAATAAGTAATCAAATAGAAATCTAACAATGTTTTCGCACTTAATTAGATGTTTCATTTACAAAATCATTTTCAATCTGTTGATACTTGAATGCTATGTTTGTTTCGTAATTGGGATGGAGGAAAATTTGGGTGATTTGTGTAGGATGAAAATTGTGTTTGATTTATAAAATTTGGACCAGTAGAAAAATTATTTATATATATATATATATTTAATTTGTAAAAATGTTTTAATGATATAATAATATATAGATTTATAGGGTAATAAAAAATGAATGTGATTAGGAAAATTATAAGAATATGTGTTGATTTGATTATTAATAAATATAATTATTAGAAAATTATTATTTAGTTATAAAAGATAAGAAAAGGGAAATTTTGAATTTAAATTTGTATGAAATTTGTAGGGTAAGATATTTAATTTGTAAGATTTTTAAGTGGTGGTGAATAGTAGGTAACATGGAAACAAACATAGCCGAAGAGTTTTGTTAAATCAACCATTTCGTTCATCGGAATTTAGTTGTTAAGAATATTCTTTTCTATTTGATTATAATTAAATACACCTGAGATGTTGCCTTTGGCTCCAGGATATTTGAATCGTGTAGTTTTTGTTGAGTTATCATATGTTTGCAATAATGATTCATAAAAATAAATAAAATTTTTGTTGATATAATTATCGGAAAAATAATTTTAATTGTTTTGTAGTTGAGAAAATTGATCGAACATGCAGTTTAAAGAGTAGGAAACTCGTTTTTAAGTAAAAGAATAAAAAATAGCAATTTGACCTCTTTCCTTGTCCAAAATTTCATGAAATTACTTTTTGAAAATATATTCTTTTATCTTTATTTTTTGTTAAACAAACAAATAACTAAATTTATTTATTGTAAATATTTTTCCTTTGACTTACAAAAATTACTGCGGCTAATATTCTATGAGGAAATTTGTACAAAATGTGTGGAACTCATTACAATGAGTTTTTGAGGGAAAAAGTCGCATTTTGGGGCCCATAATCAATGTTTCATAATAGTAAAAATTATTTTAATTATTCAAAAAAACATTTGTTTTTATTCTCCCAGAAACAATAACTTCAATTATAGATAATGAATAAAAACTTACATGATAAATTGAACATTTTTAAAAAAAATGAATAAAAATATTTTCTTATATTTAAAAATTCTTGGAAAAAGTTTGTCAAAGAATTTTTCATATTTTCCGTGAGTTTTTGTTCACACCTTACCGGTTTGACTTTCACATGCTTGCTTTCATTAATTTGAGTATATTTTGAGTCATTTCAGAATGACTGTTTAATATATTTTCCCTTTTAGACCTTTTCGTTCAGTTGTCCAGTTGAGGGTGCATGTTTACTGGAACAATGAAATAGTCTTGAATAAAAGAAAAAAAAATTATGAAATTATTAATTTTTCTTTCTTCCACACCCCCCCCCCCTATAAAAAATTAATACATCTGAAATTAATTGAAATTTAAACTTAAAAAAATAATTTAACAAAAAAACACATTTAACAATCATAGCTCAAAATACTTTTGTATTAATAATGCAGCAATGTTTTATATCTAACATCCACTACAAGAAAACAATTGAATTGGAACGGCAGTTGTCCCTAAAAGAGGTGTGGTAATGGTTTGGGACCTTTTTTTTTCTGTTAAGATTGTTTTGAGATGGTATTTTTTAGTCAATCATAGAATAATTTTGAGTCCGTGTTTTTTTTTTTTTTCTTGGAGGGGATGGCTTTTTTGTTAAAATGGCTTTGAAATTGTATTTTCTAGCCAGATTTGAAACGACTTTCGGTCAGAATTAGGACGACTTTGTTTTGGAACAATTTTTTTAATATTATTTTTTTGGATGGATTTGAAATGACTTTTCTGAGACAACTTCTTTTTATAATGGATTTGCAATAGCTTCTGTAGGACAACTTTTCTAAAAATTTTCCAAAAAATTTGTTTTAATTAATACAAATTATTGTCAAACCTCAACATATCAAATTCAACATATTACAATAATAAAATAAATTTAAAATGTCAAATTTCACACTAAATAAATAGTTTGAATGTCACGTAAAATATGTTATATTTTACAAAGAACACCTAAACGAGGATGAGCGAACTACAAGTCTATATCTAAAATTTCATTATCATCATCCTCATCGTGCTCCGGCTTTTGAAAAGGGGCAACAAGGTCAAACGTGGTGAAATCATGGTATGCGGCAACCCATCGCATGATTTGTTTTAACTTAGCCTCATTTTGCTGCAACATTGACCTGTAATCATTTAGGTCCACTTCATTCTACTACAACTTCTCCTTTGTAAGTTGCAACTCCTGTTGGAGAAAGTGGAGTTCAATCTAAGAGGATATAGTATATGTGGAAGCTAGACATAAGAGTTTAACTAACTTCAATTTGAACCCCATCTCTCGCAGCCTACCTTTTTTAAATCCCCCTAGTGCTAATATCACAATGTTGTTGCTGCTTAAAGATGATGTTGCATTTCCATCCAGCTCCTCAGCATCCCAATCCTACAGGAGGTTTTCATCATTTCCTGTAAAATAAATAATGTATATAAATCTTGTGTAATATGAAATCAAAAGCACAATGAACATATTTTTAATGACTTATATTCATATTCTAAACAAAATTTTCTAAATACAATAAACACCTAAAATTAAAATAATAGAAGTAATGGAATAAAGGAAAAACTTTTCAGCCTGCGCATGTAAATTTCTCAACCAACCAACACATATATGTAACTAACACACATTTAACACACAAGTCAATCTATTTTGAAGTAACCACATAGCACCTTATAATACTCTCTATATTGCAGCTCAACATAATCATTTCAATGTAATTGTTTAAATGAATAGACAATCATTAATGTTCTTGCCTGTGCATGTGGCCCTACCCCTTCTTCAAACGTATTTTCCATACTTCGGAATAAAATTCTGAGGGAGTTGGGGTTGAACCCATCTTTAACTCTTAAAAATTAGTAATAAGACATATTATGATAGGTTCATCATTCCAACGTAATATTATGAGCCAATGTAGCATGTTTTTAGCATACATATCATTCGTTCACGGTGAGTGGTTATAGAAATTAATTCACCTCAACAAATAATGGAGGTCGAGGCGACCTTAGCAACACAATTGGCTCTGTTCTTGTCACACAGGGCCCGGAATGTGTCCTACCCTGTTAAGCCACCATCCTATCCCATTTATCTTGGGAGATCCAGGAAACTCTTGTATTTGACGCCTATGCATGATGCAAGGCTTTACATGACAGTTAGCTCGCCTTTTTTTTTTTTTTCAATTGCTATTTGGTCTGCTTCATTCTAAGTAAATTGACTCTACAATGCATATGACAAATGCTAGTTGAACGTGTGTAAAAATCACTAAAGTTAATATACAATCATACAAAGTGGAAAGTTGGTAATTAATTTTCTAACCTTGAACTTGCTAAATCAAAATTGTTTAACATTTAGTGGGACCTCACTATAGTTTATCTATGTTCCATTGTAGTTATTTGTCATTATGTACCTAATTGCATCCAAAATTATCCTCATTGCACTTGACAAAATGAAATGCATATTTGTTAATAATTGAATTGAAAACTTCATTTAAAGCAAAAAGTATGAATGTGATATTGAGTTAGAGATCAACTTACTAGAACAATTGTGGAGTGATATAAATTGAACCTTCACCTCTCCGCAAGTAGTCATCCCCCGATTACTCTAAGAGTGGAGATATCGATTCTGGAAAGGATTCTATTTGCCTTGAAGTTAATTGTTGGTCTCGATTTTTAGTGGTTGCCAATGCTGGTAGGGTGGGAGTTTGTGTGGGGGGTTGAGTCTCCGAGTTATTAGATGCAATACTCTCACAACGCGTGAAGTCTTGACTTGAAGCAATTCCTCTTCGTGAATCTTGTCCCCTTTAGGACCTCCCGCCTAAAAATGCACCACGAAGCATCCTTAAAATACATGAACAATTGGGTGTAAACCATATAATTCAATTCATTAAAATAAAATCTCATAAGAAAAAGCATTAAAAACATGCTAGACACAGTTAATGATTGAAGCAATGTTGAAAATGCATAATTAAGAGAACATGCACAGATGTGAAGATATCTCTTTCTCAAACACAATTCGCATTAAATACAACTTTAATTTCAAGCAAGAGTGTAACACCAATCAAAATTGCAATATTCTAACATAAGTAAATCAACTAAGAATTCATGTACTTAAAATACTAAAGTGAAAATCAATCAAACAATAGTTCTATATTCATAGAAAATAACACATAACCCAAAGTGAAAATCACCAACAAAAAAGAGGAAAGCAAAAATATTTACTTGTAGTTTGGATGCTTGGATGGCTTGAATGTGAGAAGGATTTAAGAGATCACCTAGAACCCTAAGAATTGCACAAACAAAGAGATGATATAAAGGGGATGCAATGGTGTGGAACTATAAGTTTGCGTTGGTATATAGGTATATATTTCATTAAGGACAATCTAAGGACGAGTTTTTAATAGAAAACCTGTCCCTACTCAAAAAATTTTAATACCCATCGAAATTGTTGCCTTCGTCATCATGACAATAGCAGCAACGACAAAAGCATAAAGTTTCGTTGCCAACATCGTTGTGACAATGGTGCGACGAAACTTTATGTTTTTCCCAACGCCATTGTCGTTGTGATGATGGCGGTGATGAAACTTTTTTATTTTTTCATCGCCACGACAGAGGCAACAGTACTATAAATGCCATGTTCTTCCCTATTTTTGCATACAAACACAGCCCCAAACACTCTACTATCACACCAACACATTCATATTTCCTTGCCCATGCAAAATTTCATCTGATTAACAAGTATGTAATTTCTATACAAAATAACATCTAATTCTTAGAATTTTTATACTTATGAACAATTTAATTCATTATTATTGCATTATAGATGGGAATAACATATTTCTTCATGTTTGGGCTATTTATTGTTAATTTTCAATGAAAAATGTTATATTTGTGATGATTAAATCGTGGTGTGGTTGTGTTGTTGGCATGATGCTATAATGAAATGAAGATTAAAAAGCCATTCTAATTTCGTCCCTAATTTGGTTCCTATTAAGTCATTCCAAATTCATCCCTAATATTAGAGATGGTTTTTTTCTCCCCGACAAATTTGAGACGGCGTCAAAAAAGTTTTTTTTTTATAGCTTTTTTTTTTTTTGTATCAAATCTATCCTAATTTGGGACGGCAATGTAATCCCAAGAAGGTATTTCAAATTAAGTGTTTTTGTAGAATGATCACACATGAAACATACACATAACACTTTTTCTTCCTTAATTTTTAAATAAATTAATATCAAAATAATTATTCTAGTTTTTCTTTGTTAATATTATTCCTCAGCACATTTGTTATAGCGCGGGTCGGGTTCCCATGTTCTCTTTTCACTTTATAAGCACCTTATATTTTATTGCATATACGGGGGCAGGAGCACCATTAAGAAGATTTTAATCTTATTTTTTTGTATGTATATAATTATGATTACATGGAAACAAAGATTGCTTTCACGTGGTTTTGATTTATGTAATATTATATCCGTACATATAATAATAGAATATATATATATATATATATAATATTTGCCTCGGTGCAGTGTCAAACAATTTGCTAGATCTCAATAGAGATTTGTTTTATATATACCAGGGTGTGTTGTTCATGACACGTTTCTTTCTCATTCAAATAATTCACAAATGACAAACACTATTACGAGACGTGACATTAAATTAATCAATATGAAATCCTGATTAGGAGAACTAAGATACAAACAATAAAACAATCTTTTTAATACCAGATCACTGATCACAAAAGTTGGATCACTGGTTCACAATGATCCAAACTAATACTGGTTGTCTCGTTACCGTTGGCTATATTTCCCTCAATTTTATCAATTATTTATCTTTATTTAAAAATTTTACCATACAAATTTTATTTAAATTTAAATTTAAATTTTTTTTATTTTTTATAATTAATTAATAATTTTTTAATTATTACAACTATTCACATTGAAAACAATACTTTTTTATATATTTTTTTTAACTCATATTTTTTAATTATTTTATAAATTTATATATCATCGTTAAATATTACCTCAAAACACATATTATTTATTGGCATTAAAAAGGTCAGGCTTTTTAATTATTGGGTGTTGAAAAAGCTGTCCGTCCATTGTTGGCTGTAGTTGTCAACACTAGTTGAAAGACGAAAACGATTGGCCATTGACAGAAGCACGTGTAGTGTTTTATCGTTCAACAATAAAGTTATTGCATCTCTTGGAAAATTGAAATTATGGCATCCCTGTCCGCAAAAAATCTGAACCTGTTGCGCTGTCACTGTTGTACATTCCTAAACAGTTGCCGGTGTCTGAATGAATCTGAGATGGTACATTTCAGTGTGTATTTGTATTGGATGTTTAAATATATGATCTAGGTTTTTAAAATAGCACACTTAATACATGTATAAATTTATCTATAAATTATATAATTATTATATTTTTAATAAAAAATTATTACAATTAAAAATATAAAGAATATTTAAAATTAAAAAGAAAAAAGATATAAAGAATTTTAAAAGAGAAAGTTTTAGTTAAAAATAAATAAAAATAATATGTTAGAAGAAAAGAAAAGGGAAAATGATTGAAAAAAATTAATTAAGGATAGACGTGTAATTTTACAATGCTGCAAATAAAAAACTTACTTCCATAATAATATAAATATAAATATATAGTTTAGAAAAGAAGCAATTGAATATTAGTAATTATATTTGAATGTGTTTGATCAATTCGACTATGGATAATAGTGTAAATTTACTAATTGAGTGTGTTAGTTATTTTGTTATTGGCATATTTATTCACAAAAGGTTCTTGATAATGTCCTAAACTCGTAGTGTAATAGTATAAATTTACTAATTAAATGATCCTCAACCATGACAGGTTCTTGATTTAGTCCTAAACTCATTAGGACATCTTAGCAATGTTTGAATACCATGCCGCTCAATGCAACCTTCCCAAGACAAGTCAGTTGCTAGAGAAATACATGAAGAACTTGAATTGCTGAAGCAAAAGTGTTGGTAAGAATCTAGACCAGCACAAACTCTTATTAGTTAAGGATTGGCAGTTTGAGTTATTCTAAAACTGTCATTGAGTTGTTGTGACTATTGTTGTAATAGAAGTCTAACCTAATTTGGAACCGTGAACTTGATCAAAAAGCAGTCTTCTAGAGTTGGACAATCAGAATTCTTTAACTATAAATAGCAGTCTTTCAAACGTGAAAAAGCATCAAGTAAATACTTCTTTGAGATAGCCACGAGAGAGCTATGAAATTTTAGTGATAAACACTTATGTTGAAAGATTAGTTGGGAGAACAACTCTAAGTTGTACAAATCTATTGAAAAGAGAGTGTTGGACCTAAAAAAATAATTTAAATGAAACACAAAACTTAAAAAGGATTTTAATGCATCAACCAATTCAAGTACCTCAAGAGGTATTAGGTTTGTGAGTATGTGTAAAAGTTGATCTTACTATTCTTTGTTCGTAATAGTGGAATTTTACCTAGCAAAAGTGCTTGCAAATGTAGAAGTGAATTTTCGAATTGCGTTAACAATTCTAGTGTTCAATATTTCATTTATGTTGGTGTGCGTGTGTGCCTGTTTAATTACACTTCACATTCGTGTGATTTGTTGTTGTAACCACAGTAACAACATTAACGTCATGTTTTTCAAAAAGTAATGATATGTGCAGGCAAATTAAACTCTAAAATCTCGATAACTAGAAAAAATTGTACATTCGATGTATGTGTAATTTTGTTTATAAATTATAAAACTATTTTAATTTAAATTATAATAATAAAGATATTCAAAACTAAAGTATAAAATAATCTAAAATCAGAAAATTAAGAAAGTAAAAAAGAATTTGAAAAGAGAAAAAATTTGAGAGAATACAAATGAAAATAATAAGTTTAAAGAAGGCCACTCGGGCCCGTGGGACAGCTTGCCTCAATGACGTTTTATACACGGCCAGGATCGTCCCCCTAAAATTGTCATGATCCACATACTATTACCATGTGGCTCCAAAAAAATTGCCATGGTCACATGCCATCACCATATGACTACAAAAAAAATTGTTATGGTCCACCAATACTATATAAATTAATGAAAACGCCCCCACACATCATGGGAAAGCACCACCACTGCCCAACTCCAAATCTGCACACACAACATGGAAAACATCGATGATGAATACAGAAACCACTGGGAAACCAATATGTTTCTCCAAATTGAAGAACTCGACTGGTGAATATAGTGCTTGCTAGTGCTCGGCATTTCCCACACCATAGTCTATATATATATATAGATGTATGCATGTATGTAGTTGGATTAATTTCTTACACGTTTAGTTCATTGATCTGATGGGTGCAGCTACTTGGGGGAGGCAATAGGTGCCAGTAATGATGAGTCAAGCTCGCCCGAGGGAGTGCAAATGGCAAAGGCATCAAAGAGCTTAGTGTCGGAGAGGAATAGGAGGAAGAAGCTCAATCAGAGGCTTTGTGCTCTCAGATCAGTGGTCCCCAACATTACAAAGGTACTGTCTCACACTCATCATTGAAATATTATATATCTCTGATGCGTTTCTTTTGATCATGCCATTGTTCATCATATCATCTTTAGTACTCAATGATTGGTATAACCCAGATGGGCCTCATTTATATTTCAGATGGACAAGGCATCAGTTATCAGAGATGCCATTGAGTACATCAGATCACTCCAGGGTGAAGAGAGGAGAATTCGGACAGAAATCTCGGAGGTTGAATCTGGGATGTCGTCAAACAGTTCAATTACTGAAGCTTATCGAGAGGCTACTACGATGACGATTTGCTCCCAGCCCAAGAGAGCAAGAATGGATCATTTCTGTGATTCTGCAGCCGCCGGATTGGTCAACCCTCCTCCAATCGAAATTCATGAGGTAAGGACTTCTCACAGTTAATCAGATCCATGTGTCGTCAATTATCATGGAAAGAAAGAAAGCATAAATAAATGTGGTGGGATTTGTCAGTTAAGGGTTTCTAACGTGGGGGAGAAGACGATAGTGGTGAGCTTGGTATGCAATAAAAGAAGGGACACCATGGTAAAGCTATGTGAGGCCTTTGAATCTTTGAAGCTTAACATCATTACTTGCAGCGTCGCTGCTTCGTGTGGACGGATTCTGAAAACAATGTTCCTTGAGGTAATTCCCTTTCAGCCACTTCAACGCTCAAATTGTCACGTGCTAAAAGTAAGCTTTATGTTTGTTTTCAAAATTTAACGTGTATTTTTAGATATTTTTGTTTTAAAAATTATATAAAAATAAAAAAAAAAAGATAAATTTTAAAAAATATAATATTTAAATATACATTTTTTATTATAAAATTTAAAGACAAATAAAATTTTATCTGTTAATTACACTAACATCTCTTAAAAACCTCTTCTGTATATTTTATAAGTTTGCATTTTTCTTGTCTTGTAATTGGCTTGTGGATGGAAACTAATGATGTCATCAAATATTAATTACTCTTTCAAAGTCGTACTTGACCTCATTTTTGAAAATTTGTGTTCTCCTTTATGCAAAATGGTGACATTTGTAACACCTCAAATTTAAAGATGTTTTGTTTGTATAAATCGAGATTTTGAAACAATCAACAACAATTATGAATGTTTTAATTTGTAACAAATATTAGAATTTAGATATCATAATAAAAAATTAATTAAACTTTTATTATGATATAATCAATTGTCATCCAAAAATTTAATTAAAAAAGAATGTAAATATTTCAAACATAAAAGGGAGTGTAATTTTAAAAAGAAGAGGGGTATAATTTGTAATTATATTTACTCATGGTGAATATTAGTATAATTAACCCATACTTTAATTAAACATCATCTGCCCCAGAAAACTCAGACGCATATAAATTTATTTCTGCTAACTATATGTCTGAAGATCTACACGTTTCGTTAATATTAACCAGAAATCTCTCTTGTAACCAACTTAAATAACGATACATACGATTAGTAATAGTGTTTATAACTCCAATAATTTAATTGTTACGTATAATATATAAATAATGACACTTCCATTAATTCATACTGTTTTCGTTTCTGAAAGAGATTCTTTAGTTACCTTTAAACACTCCATAATTTATTATATCGTATCTCGCTTTTATAATTAAATAATCAAATTGTTTATTAAAATTGTTTAAATAATCTAATTACGTCATTCACAATTAAAAAAAAAAAAAAAAGCCACAATAAATCCTCGACGATCGACCACTTGTTACGTGTCGTGACTCCTGACAAGACTGGTTTACTTAAATCTGCTATTATGATATTCAAGATTTTGTCCTGCACGTATTTCTAAGAAAAAATGAAAATTCGGAAATCACTTATTAAAAGATATATTAAAAAAAATTCAAGTTACTGGAAAATATCCTGCTCACCTAAATTAAATAATAATCTTTTTATTTGAAATGATATAAACTGAAGTTTCTTGTGAAAGAATAAAATTTAGATGTGTTTCATAAAGAAATTTTATTTTAAGCTTTCAAACTTTATAGTGGAATTAATATAAATCAATAAAAATGAGACAAAAATACTTTTAGTCAAAGGATAGACGTATCTTTCAGTTACAATAGAATAAACTGTCTATATTTTTTGTTGTAATAAACAACAACGTGGACCGTAATAAAGTCGGAGAAATTTAATTGAAAGAACTAACTCTCCCTGAAATTATTAGTTAATAAAAATAGAAGTGATAGTTGACACAACAGATTTGATCATGCATCCAAGAATTTCTGTTAATTAGTAGCCATTTTAATTACTTGATGCATATTTATTGATTTTTCAGGGTGATGAGAAAGAGAAAGATGGTTTAAGAGTAAAGATAGAAGCTGCCATAGCTGCTCTTAATGGTCCACACTGTCCTCCTTCGAGTTCTCTTGATCAGCAAATTTAATAACAGTGTATCTCTTTCTCTCAAAAAAGTCACGTTTTATTTAAACTGGTTTCCTCTTGTCTCTTACTAGTCGATCTGGCTCAACAATTTGGATCTTTATAATGGCTTATTTTCAAACATTTAATTACTACTGCAGATTTTTTTTTTAAAAAAAAAAAAAGCTCTCTTTATGTTTGTACATGGTTGTTTAAGTTTAAAGAAATTAAATATAAGTTTTATATCAATTCCAACACCAGAGAAAAAAATGAAGAAGTTTGAGAAAGAAAATAAAATTGAGACAAGAGATTCAAGGAAAAATTATAACGGATTAAAATTGAGGGATAATCAATGTTGTTGCATATAAATAAATTAATATATTATTTAAAGACGAATTTTGCATCGTTCACAAAATTGCATACAAGAAAATGTGTTGAACTTTGTGTAGACTATTGGATTTTTCTTGGGGAAATTATTAAAACTTATCAAGAATGAATTTTCATGTTTAGAGTACGATTTAGAGGCCTTAAAAACCCTTAGAATATGTTCACATACCGTGTTGAAGGATTAAAAGTGAGTAAAACAAAGAATAGGAGCCAAATGTGGTGTCCTGGCACAGGCAGACTTGTACCTCGGTGCCTTGTATCATAGCCATGACATGGGTCTGCACAGTTGAGAGGCACAACCATGGCATGGGATTGAACACTCTGCAACCTATTTTGTGGCCATGAAAGTGGTCCTCACAAGGGGGAACCTATTTTTCGTGGTTGTGAGATTGGCACAAACATGTACAAAATGTCATGGTCGCAGAACCCGTGTTCATAGTCTTGAACAACATTTTTGCAGACAAGACTTGAAAAGTGGCCAGAATTCAGTTTTAATGATCTCTAATGTTAATTTTAACCCCAATGAAAATTAAATTAGTCAGAATAAGGTTTCATAAATATAAACAATTGTAAATACAAGATTCCAAGTAAGAAACTCTTTCAGTAAATGAAGTTTATTTTAAGACTAATAGGAATTAATACAAAATCTATAGGAAATAGTTAATTCATAATTTAGGGCCTAGGATTGTATCAAGAAATATATAGGAATTAATTTTTATTGAATTAGAAATTAAATTGGGAAATTGTTTTTTTTTTTTTTTTTTTTTTGAATAAGGGATCAAGAAACCCAAGCCCGTAAGTTTCAATACCCATCATAAGTAAGAACCAGCTAAGTGGTTATCTGCAAATTTTCATAACTTTTTTTTTTAAATGAAATATTTTTCTCTAAAAATTTTTATGCTTTACTAAAATTATTCCAAATTATTTTCTAAAAATTTTATATTGTAAAAAACTTATATTGAAACATTGTTGGAAAATATTCCTATTGATTTTCACAAATTTGGCATGTTGTTGGTTTAAAATGCCTTACTTGAAAACACATTAGATGTGAGTAAGTAACAATTTTTTGTATTGCAAATTATTTTGGACATAAAATGTGGAATATCAGAATGTGTGATATAATACCCACGGAGACCAATTAAGATAGTATAGAAACTAGTTCCACCCACTCACTGGACAATGAGCGAGATACGTGACTCTCTTAATTAAAGTAAAAAATTGAGCTAAGCGACCTACTCAATTAGAGTTATAAATTGGGATATTTGACCCTCTCAATTGGGTTAATGAATTGATACATTTTCAAGATTATACGTGACTATCCTTAATTGGGATAAAAGACTAAAGTCTTGATGATCAGTAAATATGATACACGAATTACTGAGTCCCTAGGCATATCAAGGAATAACTCAGTCAAATGAATTTGTAGTACATTTCATGTCAAATTCTATCTGGTTACTTTCTTACAAATTTTCAAATAAATGTTTCAATTTTGTAAATATTTTTTTATATTCACATCCCAACCAAAAAGTAAGTAACTGCTTGTTGATCAACTAATCACTCATGCATTTTGAAACTCCTTTTGCAAAGAACCCCATTGAGGAAAAGCATACATGGGGATGGGAAAAGGACATGAAAAAGGAAGATCCTAGTCTTAGCTTGCTTACGAATAAAATCCATGAATGTTGTAGTATAGGTTATTTTAATTTTCGCTACAATGTAATAAACCTTCTTTCCACTTGCAATAAAGGAACTTAATGGTTTAATTACTTTGATATTTGGACTTTGATATCTATTAAGATATTTCTCTCGTGAGTAATGCCATATTACAACCTCAAATTGAGGGCGTGACAATTGCAAAGTTAGCCACTACTAGAATAATTAGATTTTGGGACATGTTTTTAGAGATGGGCAAAAGGACATTTCAAATTGAGATGGAGGACGACAAATCAAAACTATACCTAAGTCTTCTCTAAACCATCCTAAAAAATAGTGTGAGAAATTCGTCCCAATTTTAACACAAAAGACTTCATAGTCTCACACCCACGCCAAATTTGAGACATGAGAGTCCAAATTTAGCACGGGATGGCTTCATAAAAGTCCTAATAACTCTGGTTGTAGAACACTTGCGTCCGAACCCTTTTTGCGGTGGTTCGTTATAACTTAGAGATCTTCTCATCATCTTAGCTTGGTCTTGTTCGTGAACGAGGGTCCTTCCCAATGTAACATCATCAAAACACTCTTGTGCTTTTTTAGATACAAATTTAGGTCGCATCATTCGAAGCACTTGCATGTTTCATTCTTAGACACATCCCATGCAAGCAAGACAACATTGAAATATTGCCAAACAATATATTGAGCTCACATTCACATTTCATAGAATAAATGGTGCGGATGTGTGTAGATGCATTGATTACGTTTAATTTTGGCATTAAATCCACTGGTCATTTGCAACCTCAAATACCAACTCTTAATTCACCCTCCAAATCAAAACATTCTTTTGAAAGAAAACCAATAAAAATGAACTATTTCGAATCATGCGAGTTATGAAATAAAAACTTCTAAAATAATGTCAATAAAGCCCCAAAACACAAAATCAAAGTATGTTTTATTTTGTACTACATTTGTGTGGATGGACAAGGCATCAATTATCAAAGACGCCGTCGAGTACATCGAATCACTCCAGGATGAGGAGAGGAGAATTCAGGCAGAAATGTCAGAGCTGCAATCAGAGATGTCGTCGAGTACAATTTCTGATGTTGATCGAGAGGTTACTAGGATTTGCTCCAAGCCCAAGAGATCACGAATGGAGCAATATTGCTGTGATTCTGCAGCCTCCGGATTGATCAACCCTCCTCCTATCGAAATTCTTGAGGTGTGGGCTTTTCACAACTACTCAAATCCTTGTCTCATCAATTATCTGGAGGAAAGAAAATAAATAAATAAATAAATGTGGTGTGATTTGTCAGTTAAGAGTATCGAACATGGGGGAGAAGACGATAGTGGTGAGGTTGTCGTGCAGTAAGAGAAGAGACACGATGATAAAGCTATGCGAGGCCTTTGAGTCTTTGAAGCTTAACATCATTACTTTCAGTATTAATCCTGAGTGCGGAAGGCCTCTGAAAACCCTATTTCTTGAGGTAATTTATCTCCCTCCTTCTCCGGCTTTGATGCAGGCACTCTGATCTGTCGCAACCATACCCACGTTGTCTAAAATTAGAAGTAAGAAATTTCATTAAACACTGGCAAAACTGTGCACACAATGTGTGTAAAATTATAAAATGTTTGTATTTTAAGGGTGTGTCAACTGTTAAGGATTAGGGTATGTTAACTATAAAACATGAGAGAGCCAACCCAACAAATGTGACAAAATAATCCAAACATATTGGTTCATTTAATATGTTCATTATTAAATTATCCTCCATTCTAATCCATATTAGTGAATACAATATTAAATTATCATGTGATTAATTTATTCTTCAAATAATTCATAGGTCTTTAATTCGATTCATCAAAGTGAATAAATTATAAATAATAGAAATAATATAAAATATTTAAAATAAGAATATAAATAAAGATAAAAAGAAATTACAAGTGAAAAAGTTTGAAATGAAAATATAAGTAAAGATAAATTAAAAAAATCATAAAGGATACAAAAGAACAAATAATTAAAAATAAAGATAAATGTGTGATTTGACATTATACAATTAAAAAAAAGTAAATATATAATTTTATTTTATATAATCAAAATATGATCAGACACTTAATAATATAGTATTCATTAAAATATTATTAAGATTTACACTTGTCAGTAATTTTAGCAATATATCGCTCTTGTTATCAACTTTAACATCGACATATAAGATTAATGTTTAACTCCTTGGATAGTTTAAATTGTTAATATAATAAATGTTAACGACAATGTCAGAAATACATGCTGTCTCCATTTCGCAGAAAAGATTTTTTAACTTAATTTGAATCACTCCACATTTTAGTAGATCGAATTTAGGAAACGACTTTTATAGATGTCACGCAGCACATAATGTTGCATTTGTTAACTTGACCATTAAAAGAAGTGAAACTTAATTATGAAAAACCTAATTGCTAATTACGCCAGGTCTAATGAACAAATATGGAGAATAAATCTGTCAACGACCGCCCTGCCTGACAGCACCAGTCTACTTTTCTGGTACAAAGAAGGACCAGTTTATTGTATTATACAAAATCTGAGCAAAGGGCTATGTTTCAGATACATGTTTAACATGTTTGGAAGAATATTTTAATATCTAAATATGTGTATAAAAATATATAATTATAATTAAATAATACATCAATTTATAGATATAATAATTATATTTTAAGGTATAAATAAAAATAAATGAAAGTATATAATAATATATAGATTTTAATTTAATTGTAAATAAATTTAATAATTAATTAGTTATATATATAAAAGAAAAAAAAAATTAAATTTGAATTTGAATAAAAATATTATTAAATTAGAATATCAGCTATATATAGCATTAACAGCGTATGCGTATACCAAAAATATTATAATTGATAAAAGTTTATTCACAATTAAAAAAATTAAAATTAAAAATTATTTTAAAATTAAAAGCATTTAAAATTTTTTAAAATAATATATATAAGGAGTACCTTAAAAAATCGAGTAAGTGTGAAAGAAAAAATTATAAAATTGTATTAAAATATAATATAAAAATAAAATTTGTAATATATTGAAATAAAGCCATCATAGTAATTTGATTAGACTATTAGCCTTAATATATAAGTATAGATAGATATGAAATAAAAATTGTTAAAACTTTCAAGATAGATAACTTTTAGTTCCAATCTTTAGACGTGATTAATGAAACATAAAGAGTGCCCCCAATTCAAAAATAGCATACATATATACATATGTGTGTATAAATCTACACACATAAAGGTTGAAATATCAGCAATATATATGTATACACAAGTGTGTGAATAGACATATAAAGAAATTGCAGCCACAAGAAATTAATGCACTACCCATCTAAATTAAATAGTCTTTTCTTTTTTCAGATGCTATAAATGGAAGTTCCTTCAGGCAGTATTGAGGATTATATTTGATATTTTTTTTGCACTATATATGTTTGATTAGTGATTCTGTAGGCGGTGACATTTGATCAGCAAGATTTTGATGGGAAAGAAAATTTTGATTTCTTTGAATTTGAGTATTTATATAAAAATATATATAATATATATTTGTGTGTATGTGAATATGTGGTGTGTGCACACATTCGTGTGTAATGTAAATAGTTAGAATGATTAAATTTAAAAAATAGAGTGTGTGTGTGTGTGTGTGTGTAAAAGAGGTAGAGTCGATTGAAATTGAAGTTTAAAATTTCATTGGTTGTCAGGTTGAATTGATTGATTTTGACCGGATAAAAATCGATGAGAAATTGAACCAAACACACCCTTAATTTTTATGTGTAACTAATATAAATCGGCAAAAATTTGACTTTACTCAGACTATGTATGCATCTCTCAATTAAAATAAAATAAAAGGCCGTCTATATTTTGTGGCTATTAAACAACAACGTGGCCTATTTATTAAGAAATTTTTTAAAACGTTCAGTGGAAAAAATGAAAAGATTCGACGGTCGTTAAATAAATAAATTATTAAAGTATAAGAGTGACGTACTTGCATCAATGATTAAGATGCTGAGGGTGAACGCAACGAATGTTGAAGCATCCAAGAATCTCTTTTGATTAGTAGCCATTTTAATTAGGGTTGTTAAATGAGCCAAACTCGATATTTACTTGAACATTATTCGTTTTAATTTTATAAAATTTAAAATTAAAATAAAATTTAAGTTTAATTAGATTGTAAAATATTGTCGAGCATAATTGAATTCAAATGGTGCAAATGAGTTTATCTCGTTAACATCCTAATTATCCTAATTTTAATTACTTGATATGCATGTGTCGTGGATTTACAGGGTTACGAGAAGGAGAGAAAGATGGTTGATTTAAGGGTAAAGATAGAAGCTGCCATGGCTGCAATTAATGATTCTCGCAGTCCTCAAGGAGCTCTTTATCAGCATAATGACACCATCTTTTACCCAACATAGATCATGCTATATTTAAATTAAGTTCTTCTTGTTTGCATCTTCTTGATTTTCTTTGTCACTTAGCTGATTAGGCTCAACAATTAATGTTAACATCTGCATATTATTAAATGTTTAATTCTATTTTGATTACACGAAGTAAAATAACATATTTACTCTATTGTTGTTCTAAAAATCACATGTCTAGCCTCCTTTTAAGTTCTTAATGCCTTCTTTTCCATTTGGTTTTAGTTTATCTTTAGTTATTCTTTCGTTTCAAAAAGAAGATAATGGAATTAAAAAAAAAAAAAAAAGTAAAACTGACCTCACCAAAAAACTACTGCATTTCTCTGGTTTTGTCATTTGTATGAAAAAAGCCAAAAAAGAAGACGATGGAATAATAACTGGGTAAAACTAATCTTCCCACCAAAAAACTACTGCATTGCTCTAGTTTTGTCGTTTGTACTAAGGGCCAAAAGATTCCTCTCTATTGAGCAGGTAAAACTTCAGCTCAATAATATATTTGATATTTTTATATCTTGCTAAATAAAGAGTTTTAACAATCTTAAATGCTAGTCTGAAAAGAACGTTTTACTATATTGGGCACATGTCAGATCCCATTTGCACGAGAGTACAGCTTGCGCAAGTAGGATCTAGTAAATCGCCTTAATGGGCCATTCTGACCCTACACCGAGTTTCGGGTGCAGTTGGACCTGACAAATTAATAAATACCAAAGTTAAAATAAAATAAAATAATTTGAATTAAAATCTTTAATTAATTATAATAAATTTAAAAAAAAAAAAAAGAAAAAAAAAAACCAGAAATTGACAGATCGCCTTAATAAAAGTTTAATATGCATATGCAACATTTTATATTTTATTATAGTTTATTTTTACATATTTAGGCAGGTTTATTGTAAATTATTATTGTGTGTTTATGAGTCTTATATCGTGAACTTGTTATTAATTATAGTTAATCAAAAATATTAATTCAAATTCTGTTTTTTATTTCTTTGAACTATACCTATGTTTTGTTAAATTAAAGAAAATTGAAACTTGTTTTGAGCTTAAATAATAGATATAATTAATCGTAATTAAGACCAATTTAAAAATAATAAAAACAGAATCTTAATATTCATTTTCAATATTTTATATTTTATTATAGTTCATTTTTATGCATTTGTGTATTTTTTTTATTTTGTTATCAATTATAGTTAATCAAATATTCCAATTTACAATTCTGTTTTTTTATTTTTAATTACACTGATTAATGCTAATTATAATTAAACATAATATTGCACATGTATTTTAAATTTTTGTTTGTCCTATTACTTTTAATTATGATTAATTCATTAATGATGTATTGTAGCAGATTAACGGTCGGATGGCGACGTTGGTCCCCACCCGGAACAGTGTCGGCTAAACCCCAAACTTTGTGCTCAGCAGTATCGCCCCACGTGACAGAAGTATTTATGCAGAAATATAAATAAAGAAATAAAGGGGATCCCTCACACATAGATAGAGAATCACCACTGTGTCGACTCGATCCAAAATCTGCTCTTGACACGCAATGGAATACGCCGACGATGAATACGGAAACTACTGGGAAACCGATCTGTTCCTCCAAATTGAAGAACTCGACTGGTGAGTAGTAGAGCTCTTGCGATTGCGAAGGCTCTCTGCATTTCCCACACAATAGTATCTGGTTCTTACACGATTGGTACTTTGATCTGGCGGGTGCAGTTACTTGGACGAAGCCTTACCTGGGTTCAATAATGGTGAGTCGAGCTCTTCGGAGGGAGTGCAAACTTCGAAGGCCTCAAAGAGCATAGTGTCGGAGAGGAACAGGAGGAAGAAGCTCAATCAGAGGCTTTGTGCGCTCAGATCAGTGGTGCCCAACATTACTAAGGTACTCTCCCCCAACCCATCATTAGAATATAAATATCATGGGCTGCGTTCCTAATTTAAGTCATTCTTGTTAATTATTATTATTAATATTATAAGTTTAACCCGTATGTAGTTGGACAAGGCATCAGTTATCAAAGATGCCATCGAGTACATCAAATCACTCCAGGATGAAGAGAGCAGAATTCGGGCTGAAATCTCGGAGATGGAATCGGAGATGTCGTCTAACAGTACAATTTCCGACGTCATATGTACCAGGCCCAAGAAAGCAAGAACGAAGCAATATTATTGCTGTGATTCTTCGGCCCCTGAATTTTTCAACCCTCCGCCAATCCAAGTCCTTGAGGTGAGGGCTTTTCACAATTTCTCGGATCACAGTCTCATCAATTATCTGGAGAAAAGAAAAGAAAAAATAGACTAATTAAATGGGGTGTAATTTGTCAGTGTAGGGTATCCAACGTGGGAGAGAAGACGATAGTGGTGAGCTTGACATGCAGCAAAAGAAGAGACGCAATGGTAAGGCTATGCGAGGCCTTTGAGTCGTTGAAGCCTAAGATAATTACTTTCAGTATCAACGCTTTGTGTGGAAGGCTTATGATAACCTTGTTTCTTGAGGTAATTCATACTCTCTTTGCCTTTTCGCTTCTGCAGGCCTTTCCTTGTCGCACTATCTTGTCAAACCCCGATTAAAACTAAGAAATAATGGGAAGAAATTAAATATTATTAAAAGCTTCAAAAACGTGGTACACACCCATACATTCACACACACACACACACACACACATATATATATATATATATATATATTTTATTACATATCAATATCCCGGTTTTTTTGTCTATTTTTGTTTCAATTATACGTCTCGAGATCTATGACGTTAATTTGTTGATTATATATAAAATATGCCACTTGCAACCCTCCATAATTTGGTAGATTATAAATTCCGTGCACCACCGAATGTTTTGATCAACTTGAATATTACTAGAAGAAGAGCAACTGTTATATTTTATTTTTTAAAAGTACATGCAAATAATCATACACACACTCACACTTTTGAGGGTTTAAATTCAAGACCTTAATTCTGAACAAACAACATACCAATCCTTCAACTGTCCTGTCCTATGAAAGGAAAGACACTTAATCATGCAAATTATGATTCCTAATTATGTTGGTTTGTTTAGATAGAGAGAAAAAAGATTGATATTAAAATTTAGAAATACAAAAGAAAGAGGTAAATAGTGTGGTTCTAAAATGATAGGACGAAGCGTGCAAATCTTTTTACTTACAGGACTGGTTTACTTGATTCTTTTTTACGATAAAGTGTATAAAATTAAGAGAGATATAGAGATAAAATTTAAAAAATGTAATTATTATAATATTTGTTTCTTGAGTGTACAAATAAAAACAAACATTAACTTAATATTTTTATGGCTATTGAACAACACCACAGCCGATATAAGAAGTTTTTTGAAGGTGAACGTCACGAGAAAAATGGAATCTAATCATGTTTAAAATCTTTAATTGATAAAAATAGAGGTGATAGACCTATACTGGTAATGATCATCCATGCTAACAGTGATACTGAAACAGGTTTTGATGCACCCAAGATTTTCTTTTAATCAGTAGCCAATCAGCTAAATTACTTGATGCATCTGTTGTGAATATTCAGGGTGATGAGAAGGAGAAAAATGGCTTAAAGGTAAAGATAGAAGCCGCCGTAGCCGCTCTGAATGATCCACACAGTCCTCCTTTGAGCCCTCTCGATCAACATAATTAGGGACACTGTATCTTTTTCTTAAACAAATAAATCGTGTTTTATTTAAACTGAATTCCTCTTGTTTTGCATTTTCATATACTCGTCGTCTCTCGTTGGCTGATTAGGTTCAATCATTAGGATCTTAATCATATATTATTTAATAAATCAATTTCTTGTGATTTGAGATACCCCTCTAAATTGGGCCTTCAGAAGATACAGCTGGGTGGGTGTGTTAGGTTAAACGCTTCCATCATCAAACTTTCATTCCATAAATAATTATATAAATTGAGACATATTAGCCACCATTCAAACAGAGCGTTTATTGCAGCAAACTTTTTAAGTATCCGAGTTAATAATTCACCATAGAAGCGACAAGGGCGGGCGCGGGTTGCCTTTAGAGATGCTCCAACTTTGTTACAAATGGTTTTTCCTGTAGAGCTAATCTAGTATGCCTAAGATTCTTTCCTTACTTGTCTTGGTGCTGCAAGAATCTGGTCACTGTTTTCAAACAGACAAAAGAGATGCTATATGAGAAGGAATGATGTTTCCCTCAATCTTTGCGGGCATGTGTACGTACGTACGTATGTGTGTATTCCTTCTATTTCCTTTTAATTGTCGTATGTGAATCAACACATTCCATTTATTGGGACATCTAATTATACACGGGATATGTGATTGATGATAATTTGCAACCTTTTCATTCTTTGTAGGCTAATTAGGAAATGCAACAAACAAAACCCATCAAGCAAAGGGTTCTGGAATAAGCACAGCAGTACATATTTCGACTGTGAAAGAAAAAAAAAAATCAATAGCAAATAAAGAAAACGAATCTGAGCTTGGACTACATAAAAACATAGAGATAAGAAGCAAATTAAAGACGCTGCTGTGGTTTCCTCATCACTGGGTAACTTGGCGTTTCACAAACCTTCCCTACGACATAAACATAAACACCATCATCATCATCATCACAATAATAATAATGATAATTAGTAAAAGTGGCACATTTGGTACAGAGACAAATTCATTTATATATTATAAAATCATTGCATTAGAATTAAAAAAATTATTCAAATTAAAGTATAAAGAATATTAATTTTAAAAAAATAAAATTAAAAACATAATTTGAAAATAGATTAAATTTAGAGAGAAGTAAATAAAAATAATAAGTCAAAAATAAAATTATAGAAAGATAAAAATTAAAATTATGAATAGGCACACATGTGATTTTATAATGTGTAATCAAAACCTTATTTCCATATTAATATACAATAGATATAGTATGTGAAATAAGTAGGGGTACAGTAGTAATTATATTTGAGGGTGTTTAGTCTTTTTAATTAAAGGTAATGATGTAAATTTACTAATTAGGGGTAATATATAAATTTATCATGTACATCCAAATTATCACCAAGATGATGATGATGATGATGATGATATTTTGATTAATTTCAATATAATATTTGATACATAATTTATCATATCTAGTTCAAAATTAATTTGTAAGAAGTTGGAAATAAGTGTGACAAAGGATATAGAAGTAAAGTGTCCAATTTTAAATGATATAACTACAATTTAATCACCACAAAGTAGTTATTGGGTTACAATATGTGTGTGTGTGTGTGTGTGTATAAAAGGTTTTATTCACTTTCAAAGATTGAATTAAAGCTTTGGATATTATTTTGAAGGATTATTTTGTATAAAATTATTTATTTTTTATTTTAATTATTTTATGTCAAAATTTTATGTTAATTAAAGACTTTTATCCTTCTTAAATAACATGTCTGCATGAATAAAGAATGAATGAAGGAGGGCAGAGGAGATAGTACCTTCATTCTGGGCCGTTGATCACCTTTGACTTTTTTGACTTGGTACTTGATTTTCTTTGAGAAGAGACGCGTGCGCCACTTCCCCCACACTCTTCTGTCTCCTCCGGGAACAGATCTATCTGCGCCAACCTCGCCTGCACCCAACCAATCGCCAAACATTATTATTGGAAATTTTTGTAGGCCACGAAATTCAACCAAGAAAATGAAACAAACCCAAAAAGCTATCTTGGACCAAGACAAACCCCACTTCCAATGACAAATTATTCCACTCCCACCCACACCTTCAACTGTAACATTTTTATTAATTTTTATTTTGAACATTCTTGCCAGATGTTAACAACAAGAAAACATGGCGAATGGGATTCCCGTGGCATTGCCTTCAGAAGAACTGCTTACGGTATTAGTTATTCTGAAAAAAAAAATTAACAGTAATAAAGAACTTAATCAAACTGCAATTTACATAAACAAAAGATCCAAATTTTTAATGGCTAGAAACGAGATGACATGCCTGAACATCATTTCCAGGGGATTCTGCTGCCGGAGCATGACCGTAAAACGGCGATCCCTTCTCGGCCCACGCATTCAAAACATCATCGTAGTTCAGTTTTAGGAGCAACCCTGCAATAGGTTGAGGAATGGATCCCTCACAAGAAGCTTCACGGGCTGATTTTTCCTTCTTCGTTTTGGTGGTGGGAAATGAACTTTCCTTGGCCAATTCCGAATTCTTCTTTTCTATCTTTTTCTTCTTCTCCTTTTGCTCAGGCACTTTGGCAATCGTTTGGGTAATATTAGTCACGTTGACACTAGGGAACCTCCACCAGTTCCCCTCATCATCACCATTTCTCATTACCCTCAATTCCCTTCTAATTCCATATCCACTATCAAATCCTAGGCCTAATGGATATCCATGACAACATTTGTTCATTGGCATACAGCAGCTACTGTTGGAATCCTGGATATTTTTGTTTTCCATGCTCAAATTTCCCATGATGCTGTCTATTCCCTCTTCAATTTCCTCATCTAGCATCGATTCTGCAGCCAAATCTTCTCGATACTCCTCGCGAATATCTGACGGATTCCCCAGGGAACTGATCTCCTCTGGACTATAACATGCCTTTTCAACCGAATTCGACCCTTTAAGTGCAATAGGGAAATTAGCTCTTTCTAATGTTGGTGGTGGGAATTCTACCAACTCTGAGGGCGCAAATAAAAATGGACTCGTGCAATCGGGGAGGTTGCGACGCTTTATGAGGTGTTTGATGGGGAATAGTTTGGGATAAGCACTGAAAAGAATGGCTGCGGCTTCATTGTAAGTTTGATTAGGCCTTTTTCGGGGAGTTCGGGCCTTTCTTGTGGAGATTGCAAGAGGGGAATTTCTGGATTCTGAGAGAGTTGAAGATGGAGATGATGATGATGAATTTGAAGTCCAAGAAGCTGTGGGGGATTTAATGATCTCAAGATCTAATCTGTATGCTCTCCCACCTCCACTTAAGCACGAAGACATGGCCAAGAACTACAAGAGAAAGCTAAAAACAGAAGAAAATTGAAGCAAATCAACAAGTCAATTGTGAAAAGAATAAACAGCAGAACCTCTTCGCTATGTGGCTTTCAAGTGCAGTGGCAGATGACTTATAGCCTGCAGTATTAGACTATAGGGTGGCCAATTGCAAATAAATAGAAAAAAATGTGTATATAAGTCAAGCCAGAAGGTAAGAAAAATTAGCAAAGAACATGGCCAAGAACCAAAGAAAAAAGTGAGCAGTTGATTTGCTGGGGCCGAAGTTTGAAGGGGGCAAAACGTACAAGAACCCTAAACTCTGGAAAGTATGTTATATTCAGTATGAAACAAGTTCTGGAAGAAATAAAAAATGGGAGCCTATAACAGCAGGGGAAAAACCTAACAGAGCCCTTTGAAAGGGAAAGGAATCCCAGCAAGACTCTTCAATCTGCATCACATACAGCGAAAACAGAAGCGCAGATCAGAAATCCCGTGCATTAACGAGATGGGATTTCTGTTATATCTACAGATACGATAAATAGATGGAATTGATGAGTGCTGATTCTCAATATTTATGTTTAGAATAAAATAGAAGAAACACAGAGGGCGACTGAGAGCAAAGCGTGTAAGGTACAAACAAGGATTGACGGGGTAGAGAAACGGAGGAATCAACTGATTTCTGCAAGCGCACAAACACACGCCCGCTTACACACGCTTTTTTGTCTCTTTCTCTCACCAAGTTTCTCTCGGGAAAATTCGGGATCGGTGGAGGAGATGAAAGCAGAAGAAGCGACAGCGGCTTTTCGGCTTCTGCAATTGTTGTTAGGTAGACGTCTTGTCCTATCTGTACATGTCTGCGTGGTGCCATGATTTTACTGAAATACCCCTTCTGCAGTACTAAGGACCTTAGTTGGCCATTTAATTGAATCCTTTGAATAAAATTAAATTTGGTTTCAAATCATAACTCAAAAATAATATAGATTCAATTATTATATTTTTAAAATTTTTTATATAAATTTTAATAAAAAATATCTAAAAATTCACGTCAAATTTCAAAAACAAACAAAGAATGTCTTCATTTTAATAACTTAAGTCCTAGTTATACATCTTAAATTTTAATAATATTTATTTCATTCATTTTCTATTACTATTTTATCATATAAAATATTTATATACTTAAGTGTATTTTTAATTCTTCAAACACATGCAATGAATGTGCTTAACCGCTAACGGCGATAGCGATAATAATGTATTATTATTACTGTGGTCGTCATACCCGATTGTTAACTTTCAACTTCTGATAAAAAAATCATTACATGCTTATAAACTTATTTTTTAACTGAACGTCGTCGACTTTGCACATTATGTGTAGTTTTCTTTTTATATATATATTTTTTTCTTTTTGGCTTTTCAAATTTGGAGTATAAAATATTTTGTAAAAAAAAAAATTAAAATGAATATAATATCTTTTACTATTTCTTTATATAAAAAGTGTGATGGGTAGATTACAACCCCCTTTAGTTTTCAATGTTGATTTAATAGAGCGTCCTCTTTTTTATTTTAATTTCTCTTCTCTTTTTTTTTTTATAAATATTTTCTATTCCTATTTTTTAATTATTAATTTGCTAACCCGTCTTTTTCCTCTACCATTTGACACAAATTGTTAAGTAATTTATTTTATTTGATAGCTTAGTTTTTATAAAATTAAAAAAATGTAAAAGATTTATGTTTTATTGTCATGATTTTTAACTTTAACCATTCACTTTTACTAAAAAATTTAAAATGTTATTAGCTCATACTTCATTATCATTAACAAAAAAGACTTGTAAACTCGTATAATTAATAATCTTCACTGACTAATAAATTACAAAACGAAATGTATACAAATCCTTCTCCACATATTTATGTAATGGAATTAAATATTATATCTGTCAAAAATATTATATTTTAAATTAAAACACAGACGCCTGGAGTTGTAGCTAGTTATGCATTTATACATGGTAATTTATTTTGCTGAAACACTCCTAATGCCTTTCCAATTCTCTTTTCTAATTTTCCTGATTTTAGACTAAGTGGGCTTCACTTGATGTGGATCGGTGGGTATGCAATCAAATTGAATTTAATAACACTTGTTTGGTTTCACATAATTTTATGAAGTTCAAATTCAAATTTGATTTTGAGTCGAGCTCCAAAAAAATTAGGTTTAAATTTGATTAAACTTGGAACCTTTTTTTATTTTACTTTGAAACCCCAAACCCTTCTCACTGCCTAAAAGCTGAAAAGAAAAAATGAAAATCAGCCATCAAAATATCTAGCCTTGAGTCCTTGACTGGAACAACGAATTGGGGACTGGCTGTAGTCGATGACTCTCAAAAATAAGAAACATCCATCGATTTGCTTTATAATGAAAACCATGCTGGGCCGAAGACAATTGGGCTAACTGATATTTTGGATTTTCATTTCGGAAGCCCTTCCTGATGGGCTGGAACGTCATGTTTGGGCTGAATACAAGGCCCATTTTGAGCAGTGCGCATACCACACTGTCTTCATCTAGGAAGTGTTGCTGATTAAATAAATTGACAAATGTTCTTTTTAGAAAAATAAAAATAAAAATTGGTGGTTAAAGAAATAATGAAAACCAAAGTCCGATATTAAATAAGCTTGTCACCTCGGAAATAACATATATGAATCAATTAAATTATCGTTGTTTTGGTCACTTTGGCTATAACAAGCACCATTGATGTACAGTTTCCCAGACACTGCGGGTTTTCATTAGACAAATCATCCCTAGTCTTTTAACATTGTGATAGGTATGCACATGTTGCACTAGTGGCATTATTTGAATATTTATAGGAGACAAAGGGTGGGGCTATGTTTGTTGCCCAATTTTAAACTTCTCGTTATTCCATTAAATATTTTACAATTATATATATTACACTACAAAATTTTTATTAAAAATTAAAATTTCAAATTTCTCACTCTTGCATATATATCTAATTAATTATTTTTCAATTATAATATAATTTACAATCAAATCAAATCCATGAATACACACACTCACACGCATATATTTTTATATTCTATAAACAAATCATTATCAATACATATTATCACATCATCTAACCATTATTATATATTTTATACGTTTATAAATAAATAAATTCAAATAAATAATACTATTCATCTAATCAAAATTTTTTTTATACTCATTTCAGCGCAACTCTCGTAAAATATCATTCATAACGACGACGCCTCTTCCAAACATTATTGAAGAAGAATTGGGTTTAGGGGTTTTTTTTTTTTTTTTTTCCAACAATTGGGGCTGTTAATTGAAGAAGAAACACAAAACAAAACGAACAGTGTATTATTGGATGGTAGACATCGATCACCAATAAAGTTGGTGCAACATCAGAGTCACAGTGGCAGTGAGATGTCCCAAGGTAACTAACTTAGTTAATGGAAGGGAATTGGGAAGTGGATGCTGCTATTCATTCGGACAACATGATGGCAACTCAACAACTACTGAAAATGTACTCCCCACCTCCCCCAACTGAATATGCTGTCTCTATCCTCTCTCCTGTTGCCTTCTATTTCACACCTGTTGATAATTCTAGGGGCTCAGTAAACTGCAGGCAGCAACAGTGTGCAGACAGAAATTTCTCAGTTCTACGGGGGCTTTCTTGTCATTCCATGGGTTTAGTGTGAGGACTACGTTTAATCAATGCAGTGTTAGCTTCAAATTGGGTGTGGAATGTTTGTGGAGTTGACTAAATTAGTGCTAGGCAGGTGGGCTTTACTCTACCATTTCTTCTTTCTTTATTTGTTAATTAATCCTCATTATGGCCAACTGCGTTGTCTGTGTTTATGCTATTTAAATGGAAAAAATATATATATATATATATATATATATTATTGAATTAAAATTATAAGACGGTGTAAAATTAAAATTTTAATATCATCAGGCATGGTTTTAACAGTTTACACAACTTCTCCCATTTGATGACATGACATGAGTCGTATCATGTTGTGGGAGGTTGAACTACCATATATGATAATTTTCAAGAAATGCAAGTTAAACTATAGAATTATTCTAAAGGTCATTGTATTAACCTGCAGCTAAATGTTAATGACAGATTATAATACATAACCAAACAATGTGACGGGCAGCCAATTTTTTCAAAATCAGGTTGCAAAGAATGAACACAAATTTTCAAAGGCATTGACAAAATGGAGATGGAAGGGTTGGGAGTTGGATGACAGTGAGTAATACTAATAAATAATGAACTCTACTAATCTTTGCTCTAATTTTAGCAGTGAATGAAGGCCCGTATTATTATCAAATGTAATATAAATGAAAGAGGAATAATACTCACGTGTAAATGTCCCTTTCAAACTAATCAAATCATGTCATTTCCAATGATTATATAGTCCACTCTATTGAAAGTCGTAACTTTGAACACACACAATTGTATGATTTAACAATTTGTGTCTTTTTTATTTGATTTGTCCCACTTTGCCAACACACCCACGTCCCATATAACAATTAATTAGTCATATCTTCTATATATGCACATGAACACCATGAATTTAAACATTATGTGTTTCGTTTATTTAAACTAGTAATTGTGCACACACAAAAATTAAATAAATTAATTTATTGATGTGACAAACTTTTCATGGTAATTTGAAATGTACGATATACAAATATGATTGATCTTATTTTGTCCAAACTTGAATGTAAATACAAAAAGTAGATATCATGAATTTTTATTTAAATAAAAATTTAAATTTATACATAAAATAATATTTTATAGTTTTAATGTATAACATAAGGGAATGTGCGTGAAAAAGTAAATAACTTTGATGTGTTGATACTAAAAAACAACTTCAAAAAGATTGAAAATAAAATTAAGTAACTCTCTATTCTAATTCGGAAAAAAAAAAAAAAGATAATTAGTTAATTGGGATTTATTAATCAATTTAAGTGTTGTTTGATAAATCTTAAAAAACCAAAAAATAGTTTATATAAAGGATTGAGACTTAATAAATAGTTTTCGCGTTTAATTAATTGAGGAGTATATTTAATAAAATATTAAAAATAAAAAATTAATCATTATGAGGGATGACGTCTTAATATATAACTGATATTCAGACACACTCGTTGTGAGTGCAAAAAAACATTATTTATTTGCTTCTAATACGTGATAATTACACAGAATGATGTGAAATTATTTTAGCTATTTTCAATGATGAGCTACAATCATAAGCCCTAAAATAAAATGACACTATAAAAATATTTAATTACTTTCAATATTTGATAATTGTATACAACCATAGCCTTTGTATCAACAATTCAATCATCATAGCAATTTTTCAGTACATGAATTCATTATTCCATTTTTCCAACTACAAAAAATTTATTCAACAAAAAAAAATTGGAAGAATAAGGAGAAAAAGTGCGCAAATAAATTTTTAGAATAATAAATATAGTAACGAACACATATACACGTCTACATATTTTAAAGAAGAAAGATAATAGAAGTGAAACTAGAAAAAGTGATAAATGGATAGAATTAAGATAGTCTTTCATAACTATCTTAGCAAAAAAAATAGGAAGTAGAGAGGGGTGAAAAATATTTAATTTACCAACTAAATCCTCTTTTATTTATTTGACATTAAAAAGTCAAGCTTAAATTTGTAATTACACTTTGATGAATAAAAGTGGTAAACGCATTCTATATTGTAATAGATATAGCTTGAAAAAACAAAAAATTCTCTAGAAACAAAATATATAAACTAAAATTTATTTAAAATAGTTTAAGTCAATATAATAAATGAAACATTATCAACAACGTACATTGAACTTCAAAATTGCTATATCCAGATGAAGTGTGAGAAGAACAGTACATGTGCATCCACAACACACGCAAGAAAGTTACAAAATTTAGAATCAATTAACATATTTTGATTAAAAAGGGCAAGGTTCCATTTTTTTGATAAGATTTATACAGGTCTCATATAAGATTGAAAATTTTCTTAATTTACCAATTTAATGAAGTAGACTTTTGGACTGGATTGATGGCTAGTGATATTGTCTAACAAAAACAGGAAGGCATGGACTTGATTTATAGCTATTTGATGAAATAAATTTGTATAAGTATGGCTAGCTAATTAGATACAGTTGGGGATTGTATGCCTAAGGCATCAATCAATTAGGAATAAATCAATACGACACTTGACAATTAGTCATAAGTTGTAGCTATATATTATTAGCGTTGAATAAGGGCTTCATCGTGAGCTTTAATTTGAGAAAATGAATAAGCATTTTAACTACTGTAAAAAATATAATGTACAAATTAAAGAAAATAAAAAAACTATTAAACTTTGATTTTCATTTATTTTTCACATGGAAATTTAACTTTTAGACATTTTAAAAGGAGGAGATGTTAAGTCTAATTCATTTTAATTTTTAAATAATTTTATTCTTATTATTATAAATTTAATGGTTATGTTTGTTTTCAAATTTTGTACCTTAAAAATACATACTCGATTATACTTTTTAAATTTTATCTTTTTTTTTTATCTTTTTTTATCACAATTTTCGAAATAAAAATACTTAAAAACACGCATAAAAATTTGAAAACAGACATCGTTAATAAAATTATGATCGTTTACAATTAAAAAAAGTATATAATAGCCACTAATTACGAGTATATTGAGATTCAAATCTCGTTTTTACTTATCTTTACTAAAAAACAAACTCTTAACAGGGGAGAGAGTGAAATTTTAACTCCCATTGCCACTTTTTGTCAAAGTCTCTTTTGCTTAATTTTGTGGTAATTAACAAACTAATTATGGTATTGTCACCAGGAAAATTTTGTTGCCCTAATTATGGTAATTACATTTTCCCATGATTAAAGTGTTTCAAAATTGAATAAATTACTTTTTTCTTCAAAGAACTTTTGAGTTCCTAAGCCGTCTCCATGAAATGTTATGACATTGTATATAATTGATGATAGGAAAAAAGAAAGAAAAATGTTATTGAGACATAAATAAATAATAGAAAACTCATAAAAATGAATACTTTTCTTCTTGTATTGAAGGACTACTAATGATTTTAACAAGCATTAAAACAAAAATAATGTTTTGAATGATGACCCTGACATAATCATCATTTCAAATTGCAACAATTTTTTTTATGGAAATTTTACCTACATTATATTTAAATTGCAGTGTTAATTGCACCAACATCCCTTATAAAATAATATAATTACAAGTTACACCTCTCTTCCTTTTGAAAATACAAATATGTCCCTTCTATATTTGAAACATTTCCATCATTCTTTTTTTATTAGAGTTTTAGATGGAAATTGATTATACCATAAAAAAGTTTAACTATTTTTTATTATAGTACCTAAAATCTAATTTTTGGTTAAAGATTAAAAAATAGGCTCAAATACAAATAATTGTAGTTGATTAGTTTGAAATTTTCATTTATTACGATAAAATATCTTTAGATTTGACATATTTTGAAGTGCATTATTTTCAATAAAATAGTACAAAATATTTTAAAAAACAAGGTTAAGAATAAATTTTTAAAATAAATTGATTTTTGATGGCATCATCAATTTCCATCTATAGCACCAACAGGAAACGAAAAATGTAAATTTATAGAACGCAGAGGGGAGATTGTTATAATACCAAGTGTAATTTTGATATAATTTGTAATCATGCTAACTCATAAGAAAGTTTAGTGTAATTAACCCTAAATGGTAATATTAAAGTTACAATAGGACACATGAGCATGAAATTAATTTGTTTATTTGTGCAGTACTAAATCCTACAAATTAATAAAAATTCATTTTTGCCCTTTTAGTTGTTAAATTAGGCAATTAATTAAGTCAAACCTGATCAGTGGTATGGGTACTACTTTGGGGTGTTTAAAATCATGCATCATATGTAATGTATAATAGCATATTGTGTTTGATCAATTTTGACCAAAATTCTAAATTTGTAAAATTTTGAGATTTTTTAATAAATAATATGGTTTTAATTAACTAGAATTTCAACTGAAAATATATCTAATAAAGATATTAACTAAAATTTCAAATGAATATATGGAAACTTGAATAAATTTAATTTAAAATCCCCATTTAAGATATCAAAGAAAATTCAAATGGAAAATATATAGAAACTAGAAACACTCTACTTGAAAATATCCCTAATTAAGAAATTAACTTTGGTTCAATTTGAAAATATGGATCTTAGTGGAGTAAAAATTTAAAAATATTTTTAAAATAAAATAATAAAAATTAAGTAGGCTGACATGTAAGAAATATTTTGTACACGTATTTTGTAAAATAATTAAGTTTTTTCCTTACATAAATTTATTTTTATAAAAATATTATATTTTTACAAAATTACATATACTTTTTCATACAACTGAGTAATTATGCTCTATATTTATACTATTGTATTTTATTTGAAAATTTTAGTCTTTAAATATTTTATAATTTTCATTAATTTCTAAATATTTTTACATGTTTATAATTTTTTATATTTTCCTTTTATACTCTCTCCTTTAAATTCGATAGAAGTTTTCAATTTTTCTTAAGACTAAATAATTATTCTCTCAAGACTTGTAGACTTTCCTTCTTAAATCATGAAAAAATTCATTACAATTTAATTTAAGCTAAGTAAATATATGTAAAGGTCGTAACTTAAAAGGATCTTGAAAATTTTGTGTAGATAGTAACTTAGAATGATCTTCTATACAATTTTTCAACTCGTAATGTTGGGATATATTTTTTAAACTAAATCATTTAACAATTAAATCACAATTTCTCTAAATTTGCATTATTTCCTTAATTAACTCCAATTTCAAAATATATATATATTTTTTTTCATTTTCCATTCTCCTCAAAACAACCACTACAAAATATTTATTGCCTCAATATCCTCATGAAAACAGGTTCATTTTTCAAAGGTATATAATATTTATCCTATTCTTAGTAAGCTGCATCTCTCTTTTTTTTGTAGATGTTGTAACAAAACATCTCTTATTCTAAATTTTATTTAACATCCATTGCTTCAAATCTGCTACGTGTATTTTTTTATATTCAATTACTGGTATCTAATTGTTTTGCACTTATGTCCTTATCTTAATAAAATGCTTTTTTTTTTATAATTAATTTGCTATTCAATACAGCATATATATATATATATATATATATATATTTTCTCATGCTTTCCTTTACTTAGATATATGATGTTGTCTCTAACAAGTATTTATTACTTCAAACTTCATGGAACATTGCTTTGGATATACATGTATGTATTTTTTATGTATTTATTTTTTGGAAGTATGTAATGTTTTTTCTTCCTTATGTCACAATTTTAATAAAATGCTTTTCTATTTAATTTCGCCGCCATTTTTAATTTGTATATCATTTAATATTGTAATGAATATGTAAATTAAACTTTTTTAAAAATTACACGACACCCTATTATATTTTAAAATGAATTTATTCATTTTTCAATGTATACAAATAGATGCTTTTATATTGTAATACACGAATCTCTAATCACGTTCTGCTTTTTCTTAATTTTTAATTCTCAACACTTTAATTTGATTGTTTTAGTAAAATCTCAGTGTTTGAGAATACTAATCTCAGTGTTTGAGAATACTATTCTATCATTAATTTGCTATCCATAAAATTCGTAGAATTAATAATAATAACAACTAGGGCAATATTTTTAAACATGTGTGGGCGCATTTCTAAATCAATTATTATTTCTTAAAATTTTAATTCTTTTTTTTAAATGGCTTATTGATTGTGAATTATTATTAATAATTAAGGCACTATTTTTAAATATGTTATTGATATTATATATATATATATATATTCTTGAGTTTAGGAAAAATTACTTTTAAAGTAAATCTACACTATTTCATTCAAGTGATATTACTTAATTTTTGTTATATTATTTGTTATGTAAAAATTTAAAATATTTTTAAACATCCTTTATGATGAACAATTTGATATGCTATTTTCATAAACTCATTTATTACGTAAGACTTAGAAATAAGTGTAATTATATCAATCAATCCAATATAAAAAATGTACATACTAAATTTGTTTAATTGCATGAAAAACTCCAATGGGAGGCGTTCATTTTATAGTAATTTTGATACATGATTAGTTCCATCTTTTCTAAAATTTAAACCTAGAAAGCTAATATTTTATTTTATTATCAGATTTTAAGTTTAATTTAGTTTTTAATTTGTATGCTTTTATACATGCTTATCAATATTGGACCTGAATTTTTATTTTGGTTGAATTATTTTAATTTAATTGAAATATTTTATGGATTGATTCATATTTAATTGATTATCTATAATGCTTGATTAAATTCGTTAATATAGATGTTATTAAACATCATAAATTGAGAAATAATAAAGCTTGACTAAAATAATTCCAAGATAACACAGGGGAATATTAGTATGATAAATTTTCCTAAATAAAATCGTTAATTTACAAAATCACGAGGTTCAATATAAAAAAAAAGAAATGATCAATTTTTACTAAAATAAAATGCTATATATTTAATCACATTCAATTTGAAATGAGTAAGTATGCATAAATTAGGATATCACAAAACTTGAAATAGGAAAATTACGGGATAATAAAGAGATGAGGTTCCAGATTTAAACATTGGCATCTTAAGGACCTTTAATAATAATGAATTTTATTTATAAATATATTTTTAATAACAATTTTTGACTTTCAAAATTTCATTGCAGCACTACTTTTATTATTTTCATATTTTTATGTTATTTGAAAATTCATTCAACGTTCATGATTTTATCTACGAGAAATTTCATTCAATTTTACTTTTCGTTTTTTGCATTTATGAAAGTTTTTGTTATCCTTTCTTTTTTCACAATTCACTTACTTGTTCATATGCGAGCATAATCTTTATGAGATTTTATGTATTTATTTTTATTTTAATACAGTCTATTAATTTGAGTTAAAATTGGAATCGTGTACATACATTGTCATTCATTTCATACTATGAATTTTTTCATATAATTATAATTAATTTAAAAAATATGTTTTTATATGTTGTAATAATATTATTATATTTTATAATGTTATTTGCATGCTATGATGTCCACTTTATGCATATTGTATTAAATAAAAAAGTTAAAAAATAAAGAATGAAAAAAGGATACAGTGTAAGCTAAAAAGGAAAAAATGAAAATAAAAAATGTTGATAAACATTTACAGTTCAATGTATTTGATAATAATATTTTGTTCATAAAAATATTTTTAATAACTATTATTTTATTCTGAATTTCAAATTTTTTTGAAGCATTCTTTTTATTATTTTCATCTTTTTAACTTTATTTTGAAATCCATTTAATATTCAAAATATTCTAATTTCTATTTCTTTATGATACATTTTGTTTTAATTTCAAATTTGCATGCTTTATTAGTTTTCTTTTATATACATGGATAGATCCTGCAAGATCAATTCATTTTAGTGAATAATTTCATAAAGTTAGAAAAAACTTATTATAATTATATTCATTTGAGCCCAATTTATACTATACAAATTTTATATGTTTCGTTGACACAATTTAAATTAATACTCATGGTATTTTAAAATTTTGTTTGTTGATATTCTATTCAAGTCTACCAAAAAAACTGTTGAATAATTCATTGCATTTTTATCTATAAACGAATATGAATAACAAAAATATTTGGGATTTTATATTTTACTTAAGAACATGCATGTCGTTTTTATCTTGATTTTCTGTTTGCAAAACCTTCTTACTTATTTGTTAATAAAATATGTTGTCCCTTTTTATTGGGTAATTTATAGTGTTTAAATTTGTAAACTATTTTGTTTGATAACCCATATAAATCCAATAACACCGTTAAGTTAAAATACTTATTTATCAATTTATTTATTTAAATCATTTATATGTTTTTGATAACTTTAAGAAAATATATTGCTATATACTTCGCTAATAGTATTTGTGTTCATAAAATTTAAATTAAGAGTAATAGTAATTTAAAATTTTCATTTGATAATCTATTTCAAAGTTACCAAAAAACAGTAACTAATTTATTGTTTTTATATTTATACCTATTACTATTATGAAGAACTAAAATTGGGATTTTGCATTTTCAAAACAACATTCATGTCATTTTTTCATCCCTTTTAAAACATTGCTTACTTTTATCTTGAAATAAATTTTGTTTTTTTATTTTGTATTTTTGTAATGTATGACATGTATATTTGTAAAATATTTTGTTTCATATCTTATACAAATTCAATAAAAAATCTACTAAACAATTATCTTGGACAAATGCTTTCAAAATAATAAGCATGTTATACCTTATAAATTAACTTGTATTAGTTTACATAAATATACCATATTTAGAAAAAATAAAAATAAAAAATTAAATATGAAATTTGAATGAAATTTCTATATATATATATATTTTTTTTTTTATTTGTAATATGTGTGTGTGTGTTATATATATAAACATCTAAGATTGAAAATGTTATGCAAAGCACGGGTTACATATTAGTTTATCAATTATACGGAAAGATCTCATGCTAATTGCTTTTGATCATAATATTATCTTATTAAAATATCATTATTTAATTTATTTTTAAATTATATTTTTACATCTTTAGAAGGTTAGGATTTAGTACAAGTGAAATAATTTTAAATATCAACTTATATTTAGTAGTTTGGAACTATTTCATTTTTTATTTTTCTTAAAAAATTTATTAATACAATGAAATTACACTAATTAACACATACGTATATTATTCAAATAATTTATGTATAAAATATTTTTTAATTGCACACGTAAGTGATATTAAAAGATAATCTCCATAATTTGATTAACTTCATTATATTGAATACATGATAATACTTGATTAACAAGAATTTATTATTGTTTCGTGATACGTGGGAAAAGCACAAAAAAAATATTATTTTTGGATTTGGTTGTTTTCAACAATTGTTGGATTACATAGGATTACTTTAATTTGATTTAGGTAGTGTTTGATAAGAGGGTATTGGAATTGACAATTTGAATGAAACTCATGATTGTTACTTGATTTATTATTTTTGGAATTGAAATTTGGGAATTATATCTAAAAATTTAAAATTTATCAAAGTTCTTAATAATAAAGTGAAGGGTTTTAAAAAAATTCAAGCTTAATTCCCATATATTTAATTTAAAATATATATGTTGTACTAATTTAATAAATATATAATACGTACACTATACATAACTAAAGATAATGTTGATGCTTTGCTTAACTAAATGGAAAATTATAAAATTAACCTTATAAAAACTATTGGTTTTTCTCTATTTTATTCTTTTTTTAATTTTTTCTCTCTATCATTTGGCTTATCAAATTACTCTTATTTTTATTTTTTTTAATTTTTCTTCAATCACTTAATATATTTTATTCTCTTTTTTATTATTTTTTTATCATTCATTTGACTTTTTTTTTGTTATTGATTTTTTTTAAATGACACTTTAAATCTTTAAACTAACTATTTTTCCCTTTTTCTTATTTGCATATAAATGTATAATATTTATTTTTCTTTGATATTCTCTTCTCTTTAAACTTTTATATTTATTTTTATTATATGATACTATATAAATTTGAAAATTGTATTTTTATTAATTAAAATGTAATAATTTTATAATATTTTATAATTAATATAAATATTAAATTTATAAATAATTTAATACAATGCTTATTTTTTAAATTTATATAAATCAAAATTAAGATTAAAAATTTTTTATATCTCATTCTGAACATGTTTTTAAAATGAATAACTTTATTTTAAATTCACGATGAATAATTTCAAATTCAATTCTAATTTTCATGTATGAACCAAACGTCACCTAAACTAGACCTCGTGAATTTTAACACAATCTAAAAAGAAACATTTTTATAAAAAATATCAAATAATAGGTTTGAATAAAAGAAATGTAAAATTTTTTCTCTTTGGCGCATAAGATGGAAAAAGATCTCATTTGATTTCTATATAAAAAATTTAAAAATATGAATTTATTTATTAAATGCTGATTTTTCTCTTTAGTGCAGAAGAAGAGGGGGAATCATCCCATTTGATGTGTATATATCAAAATTTAAAAGTATGTTTTTATTTATTGAATGCTGATCTTGTTACAATGGCCAGTATAATAAGGCGATTCCTTCTTTATTACTTGATTATCCAGAAAATTAGGGTACTAATTACTAGTAATAAATAGATTCTGACATTAACAATCAATACATTGGATTTTGACACACAAAAAAAATTCATTTAGCATAAAGAAAAATCCTAAAAATTGGTTTTCCCTAAATTTGTTGAAAGAATTCGCAATATCTTTTTCTTCAAGTTTTTTCCTTTTTTTAATACTTATGGTTTCAATTAAAAAATTAAAATTAAATTTCATTTTTCTCCTTTATTTTTATAATTTTTTATACAAAAATAATTTTAAAAATACGTTCTCCTTATATACTTTTATATCCCAAAGAGAGTTATCTGAAAAAAGAAAGAAGTATTTTTAATTGGATTCAACTACTCTTAATAATGATTGTAAGTGCAATGATCAAATTATTTATTTATTTGCCACCAAAATACCATCTCAATTTAGCTTTACAGTTAAAAACAACAATATTAATAATAATATATATAAAAACGAAAGATCGCGGCAGAAATGGATAATATGGTTCACTCGGAAGGCTAAAAACGTCATTTCAAGCACCTAGCAGCAGTAGAAAACTGAAGAAATAGCAGAAAGCGGAGAAAGGAAGGTGAAGTGCGTGTTTTCAGTTTCACTCTTTCCCTTTGTCCCGTCGCTTGTGTCTTGCAGATATATCTCGTATCTCCTCGCATTTTCTTCTGCATTTCCTCAGCCATCGCCTCCCCAGCCTCTGATCCTCTCATGCCTTAGTTCCTTGGCGTGCCCATCCCACTCTGGTGTTCAGGTAAAATTATGTGTCTGTCTGACAGACTCATTCCTTTTTATTAAGTGTTTTTTGGGTTTTCATTGTGTTTTTCCTTTTTTGTAGGTTTTGTGATTTCTCTCATTCTACTGAATCTTTATTAAATTGGAAATGTGGGTTGTTTTAGTTGCTTGATTTGTCAAACGGTTATGGTCGTGCTTTCTGTAGATGGTAGCTTGTGACTTGTATTCTGCATCGTCTTAATTTCTGGGGTTTTCTCTGTCCAGAAAAGGGATGTTATTTTATTTTATTTTCTCAAAATATTAATGTTTGCGATTGGGCTTTTTGATCCGTCCTTTTTTTTTTTTTTTTTGTATACGAGTCATTTGGTATCTATGCGCCCATTTCATTCTTCTTGGATCTGTGAAGCTCTCTATAATACTTGACAATGTGAGGCTTGAACTTCTTCTTCTTCTTTTTTTAAATGCAAGTGAAGTATTGGCAAAAGGATTCTTTCTTATGTCCATGTTATCATTGCAGAGTTATGGACTTTTTTAGTTTCCTTTTGGATTTATTCACTTTATTTTTAATTGGCGTCAGTTGAGGTGTTGGCAGATCTGGTGTCTACACATTAGTTGCTTCCTCTGAGGTTCTGACTTATGTCTTTTCAACCCATATTGTGTAACAATTCAGTGAATGACGTTGTTGGTTACTTTGCTTTAGAATGAAATTTGATCTTCATTGACTAATTTTGTTCTGATGATGGGCAGTTCCAACTTCCCACATCATTGGTGCTATTTCACCCCCTGCTTTGAGACATGTTCTTTAAATTGTTAAAATCTCTTTGAATTGTCAATTATTCCATAGATTTTCTATGCAAGTAATTGACAGCTGTTCAGTAGGATACTTCTGATCTATAGGTTTTCAACTGCCGAGAGTGGGTCTTTATTGTGTAGTTTAGGATGAATTTTTTTTTTCCAGCTGTGCTTTGGGTTTTAAAATGAATCCTTTTCTGAAAGATGCTCCAAGATGCAATTCTTGAGAAATACAAATATAAATTTTGGTGTTTGATTCTGTTGTCTTATAGGTATAGTATTTGGTGGACCTCAGCGTGCTAGGTTGATCTACTGAATACTGTTGTTTTGGTTGTCCTTATTTGTGGCTGTGACCGTATACCCAATTCAATACTTGGGTCTCTTGGCTTCTTGGGAGTTTTAAGCCGGCCTTCATGGGTTCTCGGTTTCCTTCTCATCAGTTAAGCAATGGCCTTTACGTATCAGGTCGGCCTGAGCAGCCAAAAGAGAAAACTCCAACAATGAGTTCAGTTTCCATGCCTTATACTGGTGGTGATATCAAAAAGTCTGGAGAACTTGGTAAAATGTTTGATATCCCCACAGATGGCTCTAAATCTCGAAAATCAGGTCCCATAAACAATGCTCCCACCAGGACAGGTTCTTTCAGTGGTGCAACTTCTCACTCGGGCCAATTAAATTCTGTGAGTCGTGGTTCAGCTTCTGCTGGTGGTGTTCCTGGGTCAGCTTCACTGAAGAAGACAAATTCTGGTCCACTTAATAAACATGGTGAACCACTGAAAAAATCATCTGGTCCTCAGGGAGGGGGAACAGCCACTTCTCGCCAAAATTCGGGTCCAATTCCTCCGGTTCTTCCAACTACTGGCCTAATCACATCTGGACCTATTTCATCTGGACCCCTGAATTCATCAGGGGCTCCTCGGAAGGCATCTGGTCCTTTGGAGTCTACCAACTCAATGAAGTTACACAATGCTTCTATTGTCAACAATCAAGCTGTTACCCACCTTAGCCAAGACGACAAATATTCATTTCACAAGAGCTTCCCTAAGCCGATCCTCTGGGCCATCATTCTTCTTTTTGTTATGGGATTTATTGCCGGAGGTTTCATCCTTGGAGCTGTTCACAACCCTATTCTTCTTGTTGTTGTTGTTATACTTTTTGCTGCAGTGGCTGCTGTATTTACTTGGAATACTTGTTGGGGGAGAAGAGCTATTACTGGTTTTATAGCTAGCTATCCAGATGCTGAGTTACGATATGCAAAAGATGGCCAATTTGTCAAAGTTACTGGGGTATGCTTATTTAAATTATATGCTGAAACAGGGTTCATTTTTCTCATCTCCATCTCACAGTCTTCAAAATTCCACTTCCACCACCAACATGTATGCAGAACTGAGGCTACACAGTCTCAGCATTTGCATTCTAAGATTCTGAATCATGGTTCTATTATGCGGCCTGCCTTTTTGAAATTCCAAATTACAGTCTCAGGATCTGCAACAAAATTGCTAACATGCTTTTTCAAGCCCATACATAAACATAATATGTGTATGTGATTATAAATACAATTTTATGAGACTTTATGTCAGGATAAAATTTCTATTTCTTCCAAAATTCTCCAGATTTTTGTTAGGTTATGCTGGCTTAACAAATTAGGATTTGTGACTTTGTGAAGGTTGTTACCTGTGGAAATGTTCCTCTTGAATCATCATTCCAAAAAGTTCCTCGATGTGTTTATACATCCACAAGTTTGTATGAGTATCGGGGATGGGATTCAAAAGCGGTGAATCCCACTCATCGCCGCTTTACCTGGGGTCTTCGAACTTTGGAGGTGAGGAGAGATTATATTTTTGCGACCTATTCTCTGTAAATGTCATATTTGAGATAAGTAATGCCTCCTAAAATACACGAGACAGCTCTATGTGACTGAATCATGTTCAATGATATAAAATTTCTTAGTGTTGTAATTAGATATGGCCTAGATTGTTCTGCCCCGCCCCATCATACTGTTTTATCTGTTATTCCTTGAAAAGTTGATGGATTTTCTCTTGATCAATTAGGGAATTTTCTCCCAATTTCAGTCAAACCATTGGATTTATTGTTTCAGGTGGGTTACTTTGCCTACTTAACAACTTGATGTGTTGGCTCATCTCATTTTCAAGTTCTCATGGCTGCATGAGACAAACTTTAATGAAAAAGTAAAATCATGAGTTTAAGAAATTGCAATTTTATGCATGAGGAAATCCGAGCTCCATTTCTTCCAGATATGGCTATCCATTTTTAAGTATTAGGTTATAGCCTTCATTTACTGTATTAACTATATCTATTTTCTATATATCTTTAAATTGAGTCTGAGTGAAGTCAACAATATTTATGGTTAATTTTTGACTTTTTTGAACTTTATGGGTCTTTACCATGGAGTTGGCTATAGCCAGTCATGTGATCCACATATGTGGTTTTTTTTCTATCTTTTGACTAAAACAATGTGAATTTTAATATATCTATATCAAGTAAGATGCTGGATATCATGCTGGTGCTTAATCTCTACTAGTAAGTAATTAATATATCTCATCCACATTTTCCTAGTGTACAGAACTTTGTAGAATTCTCCAGTCAGATACTTATTGCTCCAGTCAGAACTTTTGCCAAAATCAAATCACACTCCAAAAATACAATCTATCAAAAGTAATTTTTCTCTCTTAATTTTATAAATTCATAAAAGAACACACACTGATTTAGCAACAAAGAATGAAAGCAAGCGTGCCCCAAATTTCTCTTGAAATCATAAATCATAAGAGAAAACGCTGGTCAATTTATCTTTTGTGTGCTGTGACATTTATCACTTTCCTTTTCTTCTATTGTTGGGCTTTGTTCTTTTATTCAACAGCAAAGCTAATTTAGAGCAATGACTAATTTTCTTATATCAAATGAGTGTTTAAGTATTGTGCATTGTGGCATTTAATGGCTTCTAATGAAATGCTCCTTAGTTGGCTAGAGAGAGAATGGTGCACCTGCTAGGGTATGGAAGTACTGATTCATTTTATTGGTGACTGCAGAGGCATGCCGCCGACTTTTATATTTCTGACTTCCAATCTGGTTTGAGGGCATTGGTTAAGACTGGCTATGGTGCAAGAGTGACTCCCTATGTTGATGAATCTGTTGTTGTTGACATCAATCCATCAAACAGAGATATGTCTCCAGAATTTGTCAGATGGTTAGGGGAAAGGAAGCTTTCAAGTGATGATCGTGTAATGCAACTCAAAGAAGGGTAAGATTCTATCATGGCTTTCAATAGAATGTGGTACTGCATTTCACCTACATTATTTCATATGCTGGTGTTTCAGAAGTGAGTACAGTCTTGTTTAAATGAAGAGACATGGATGAAAATTCTCGTGCTATTGTATCGTAATCACCACAGGTGCTCCACTTGCTGAAAGATATTCACCTTATTTAAATCCTTGAGATTTTCTGTGTGGGAGGCAAGACAATCGAGTGGCAATACGTTGAACAATGTCATTGATACCAAAGCATATGGTATGCTTGATATTCTGGCTTTGCCTCTTGAGTGTTGCTCATACTTTCTCTGCCCTTTGGTCTATCATTAGGTACATCAAAGAAGGCAGCTCTGTGAGTGTAATGGGAGTTGTGCAACGGAATGAAAATGTTTTGATGATTGTTCCCCCACCGGAACCCTTTTCTACTGGATGTCAGTGGAGTAAATGCATTCTTCCTGCCAGTCTTGAAGGCATTGTGTTGAGATGCGAGGACACTGCAAAGATCGATGTTATACCAGTATAGTCATTGCCATACACGAACTGAGTTGCCATCGTGTTCTGTTATTCCAAGAGAAAAGAGAAAGAAAGCTGTTAAAATATCTCCTCGCAGAAGTGGCAGCGAGGCGTATTTGTTGAGTGTTGACCTGGTGTATAGTTGTGTATTTTCTTCCATTTCAATCCTCGTTTTGATCCAGGAGATTTTCTTCATATGACATTCGTGTGAATTATTAATGTGCAGTGGAGGGAACTTGGCTAAGAAGATTAATTTTTTCCCTTTTTGCCGTTGTTTTTAGATTTGTTTTGGTTAATTGACAGTATTTGGGCTTGTGAGAACTCAATCTTGAAGCTGGTACCCTTGGACATGAATGTCTATTGATTTGAGATAAATTCTTTATGGCCTTTTGGAAGTGAGATATGTACTGGTTGTAATTTGTAAATTCCCTTTTTTTTTTCTTAGTACTTTTATCGAGTTCTTGAAATTTCAAAATCAGCAGTGAGTTATAAGGTCGTATCAACGCTTTACGAGCAATTTTTGAGATGCCATTTGACTTTTGTTGATTTGTTCTTCCCAGACTTCTACCTCTCCCAGCAATTAGCCAAAGATTTTCTTCATTTACCTTCAAAAGCTTCTACTATGCTTTGTTCACATGTTTTATCACTTCTAATAAAATTTATATTATTCAAACATCATATATAACAAAATATTTATTTAAATTTCAAATTCAAACTATTTTGTTTACACACGCACACAAATATATAAAATACAAATAAACTTATTTACACATTTAAGTAAATTGTACACATAGGGATGCACTTACATTCTTGTATATTTGCATTTTAAAAATTGATTATTATCTTTATAAATTATCACATATATATTCCTATAAATAAAAATTCGAATAGATTAAAATCTAACTATTGAAATTTAGACTTTATTTAGATTATACTATGTTTGTTTTTAAATTTTGATGTGTATTTTTAAGTATTTTTATCTTAAGAATTATGTAAAAGTAAAAGAAAGAAAAAGATAAACTTTTAACATATAATGATTGAGTATGTATTTTTGAATTTAGAATTTGAAAAAAACAATAGATGGGTTTCAAATACATCAAAATTTTGCCAAAATATATATATTTATTAAATATATATATATATATATATATATGAATGCGAGTGTATGTACATATATATATGTGTGTGTATGTTGATTTAATTGTAAATAGTTGTAATAATTAAAAAATTATTTGGTAGTTATTTTATTAAAAGATGAAAATTTTGAATTTAAATTTACACCAAAAATTTGTGTAGTAAGGTATTTAATTAGTAAAAATTTAGTTGAATGGGAATAATTTAAAAGGGGGAACAAACAAAGCTTGTATTTGTTTACATTTTTAGACAATAAGGTATAAATTTCATTCAGTAGTTTTGTTTAAAGTTTATTTTTATATTTTATTTTTACACAATTCTGAAAAAAACACTTTAAGGGTACATACAAAAAACAAAAACAAACATAGCCATTTGGTACACATCACTGGCTCTTTATAACGTTGAACCTTTCAATTGGTCGTAAAGGAAATTGTTATTATTCGTTAATTTAAAACAAAAAAAAGAAATTGTAAAATAAAGTTATTAAAAAGAATGACGGCCTTCAAAAACAATGAACGTACCATAATTAGCAAAAATATTCATGGATTCCCTCAAACCATTGCTTGTACATTGTGAAATAATATTTGTACCTATCATCCTATTATAGCAGGCTCTCTTCATGTTCCGTCTTCTTCCTTAAAACCCTCTCTCCCTACACGGATTGTCTTTCACTTCTCTTCACTCCCAAGGCCCTCTTACTCACCCAATCCCAGCAAAGCGGCAAATCTTTTTGCTACATGGCCTCCGTTCAACGCCACACAGACAACGGTGCTGTCGCCGCCAAATCCACCGCGCCCGCCTCCACTTCGGCGGAACAGCTAGCAGCAGATGAAGCCGCTGAAACCGTACACTCTGAAGCACCTGCTTCGGCCGAGGGGGCTCTAGCGGATGAAAAGGATAAGGGATTGGAGGAGACAAAGGCCAAGTGGCCGGGCTGGCCCGGTTACTCAGTATTTCGGCTAGTGGTGCCGGTGCTGAAAGTCGGTGCCATCATTGGGCGGAAGGGCGATCTTATTAAGAAGCTTGTTGAGGAGACTCGAGCTAGGGTTCGCGTGCTCGACGGCCCTCTCACTTCTCCCGATCGCATTGTAATTCTCCAAGTTTCTTCCTTTATACACGCGATGGTGTCTGTGTAATTCGGTTGCTTTGCATTTTGTTTTTTTGTTTCTTGAAGTTTAAATAAATTTTAAAATCGGGGGCTTTGCGTGATTATTTTGGGCTTGATTTTTTTTTTTGTTTTTTGTTTTTGGCTCTGCTTGCGTGGGTACGTTTCTAGGGTTTTTAGTTTTTCGTCAAATTTCACATGATTTACAGACATGCTTGATGAACATGCCACCCATGAACTTAAGTCAGAATTGTCTTTGCAAAACGACAGGGTACACCTGTTCAAACTTCCGGAACAATGCCAAGCGAATATTTTGACTAATGGTGATAGGTAGAGGCTTCTTATTGTTGAAGAGCTGACCCTCTGATCCATTCTGATCATTATCCTTGAATAAAAGAACCTTCTTGTGAGGATGGTTTCCTGATATTATGTGCGCGTGTGTTTGTGGGTGAGTGTGTGTAACTTTTTGCTCTGTTACCTGAAATGAGTATTGTAGCTTAGCTGGAGTAGAGTTGAAAGCAAAGATATAGCAGATGTAGTGCATTAATAAATGGTGACTGTTGATGAAGCTTTCTTCTTGACTTATTGAATGGATAATATCAAACATATGATTACCATCTTTATTTCCTTTTCTTTGGTTATAATAAATCGAAGATTGCCACGCATATTCTTTAGAATGGAAATAACTGAACATCCACGTGGAAGCATTGCTTTTATTCTATTAGTGTCTAAAGCTGTATTTTAGCTTACCATATCATTTGAAAAAGTAGGAAACTTTTTTATTTCAGTTTTCAGACTATGGTTGGCAGTTATGTTTAGTCTCTGAGACACCATAAGAGTGGAAAATTGTTTTTGTTTGTAGAAGATTACTTCACACGTCATGGTGCTTGCGCCTCTTGCCTATAGATATTCTGTTCAAAGCCTGTTAGGGACTTCTTGAAATATCAATTGGCGAGTCTGTCAATTCGGTTGTCTTTCTAATCTGGTTGACTCTTGATCCCTGAAACCGATTTAATTTAGGATTAATTCCTTGAGTACAGGATTGCTTCGCAACTCTTGGTGCTTACAACTCTTGCCTAACAGTGTTCTGTTTGAAACCTGGCAGGGACTTCTAGAAATATCTTTGTTCTAAAGCCAGGCCGGACTGGAAAGTCTGGAAAGTTTGACTCTTGACCCTGGTGATTGGTTGGCTTTCTCTTCTGGTTGACCCATCTGAAAAAGTGATTTATTTTAGGATTAATTCATGACCTTTGGTACAAGATTGCTTCACACCTTTTGATGATTACAACTCTTGCCTATCAATGTTCTGTTCAAAACCTGTTAGGGACTTTTAGAAATATCTTTGTTCTAAAGCCAGGTTGGATTGGTGAGTTTGACCATCGGCCCTGGTAATTGGTTGGCCTTTTTTTTCTAGTTGACACCTTAAAGTGATTTATTTTAGTATTAATTAGACTGCGAGTTGCAGCAGGCGATATGTGAACTCCCTCTTGTTGCCCAGGAATTTTTTCCCTTATTCTTCTGTAGTTTGTACACGCGTGTGCCCACGCAGACACACAGATAGAGAGAGAGAGAGAGAGGGACAGATGTATGCTTTGTATTCAAATTTCGGGTTTTTGGTTGAGTCTATGCATTCTTAACCCAAACTTTTTGTAATTTTTTCAATTAATTGTTTATGGCTCAAATTGAGCTTCATGTGTGTGTGTGTGATGACAAAAAAAGTTTGTTGGCCATTTTACGTGGCTTAAATAGAATCATATCTTATTCAGAAGCAAATACACAATTTTTTTGTCTTCAATATCTTTATGCAGTTACGATACCACAGGCTAAATCTGTGGATTCATTGCTGACACAATTAATGATGCAATGCAATGACCGGGTGATTTTGGCTGATACTAGTGTAACACGTTTATGCTTTAAAATATTGAATTGTATTCGATTCTTCCTTATTAGGATGCATAGTTAGCTGCAATATTAAGCCAATTTTTCTAAATCCATTTGACTAATTTATTCTATTGATTATTGATAACTTTGATGTTACAAACTTTCAAATAACATTACTTGTTCTGCTGTTTAGTATTATTGACTAAATAGATTGCCCAAATTCTTAGTGCACTCAAAAAATTATTTAAATTGGTAATGCAAGGTACTAAATTCTTGATGGTGATAGCATATCAATAGTATTGCTATTTTTAATAATTATTTATAGATTCCTAGTGCGGTATGACCTTCTTCTATCATGTGCATTTATGATTAGTTACATCTCTTGCAATAGCGATGATTTTACCGTTATGCTGTGGTATTCACAAAAGGGTAGTTTTTTGAATGGAATGTAAGTGCAAGATGCTTTATTTGGCAGAAAAAGGGACCCACTAGTCTTTTTGGTTTCCTTCATTCATGGAAGCTTTATCTGAAGTTAAAATCAGATGTTATTGTTGTGACTCGTATGCCATATTATCCATACTGTTTTCAAGGGTTCATCTTTTATTGTATGTATCGGATTGCAATTTATTGATGCAGTTGGTGTGATGGGCAAGCCTTTTGCCATTGCTGGATTTAATTAACTCCTTCAAACTTGCTGACAAGTGTCTTTGAATTGCAATGTTCAGGTTTTAATATCTGGGAAGGAAGAACCAGAAGCAGCATTATCGCCGGCAATGAATGCCGTAATAAGAGTCTTCAAACGCGTCAATGGACTGCCTGAGAATGACGGTGATGGCAAATCCATCGGTGCAGCTGGGGCTGCATTTTGTTCCATTAGGTTACTGGTGCCATCGACGCAGGCCATTAGTTTAATAGGAAAACAAGGCTCCTTGATCAAGTCTATTCAGGAAAGCACTGCTGCTTCTGTCCGTGTGCTTTCTAATGGTATTGTAACATCTTTTACAATCTTGTTGCATGTGCTGTGTTCTTATCTTCCTGGCCAGCTTGTTTTAAACTATTCCTTTTTTTTGCCTAAAGAACCCTGAGAACTTCACTTGATTTCTGTTTAAAGCATGATGTATATGTTTTAACTATATTTCTGTTTCTAGAAAACCTGATTGGCCTGCAAGCTGGAAAGTCTAGAACATGTAAAGAAGACAAATCTGACATACTCTGAATGATCTCATGGATAACAGTAGCAGTTTAACTCTCTTGTTAGGCTTTACAACTTTTTGAGTTTGTTTGTTTTTATTTGATTTTTTTCACAAGTTTGAGATATTTTGGGACACATGCAGCTCAAACAATCTTCTAGTTTATCATATTCAAATTTTCATGGTATAACCTGTTTACTCAAACAATCTTCTAGTTTATCATATTCAAATTTTCATGGTATAACCTGTTTACACAAATCCACAGTTGTTTGTCTCTAGAGCATGTCCCATGCTCATCTTAGCAGAGTTGTATGACTTGTCTGTGAATTTTGTTTAGTGTTTGCTTTATTGGGCACGATCTGGTGCTCTGTTCTAGTCAATTTTCTTCTTGTGGAATAAAGAAATGATTCTCCATATTTGTTGTTGCAGATGAGATCCCGATTTTTGCCAGTTCTGATGAAAGGATTGTTGAATTTCAAGGGGAAGCTCTAAAGGTTCTTAAAGCTTTGGAAGCTGTGGTGGGACACCTGAGAAAATTTTTGGTTGACCATAGTGTTCTTCCCTTATTTGAGAAGAGTGTAAGTTCCTGTTTTGTTTAATGGTGTAAGTTGGTTGCAGTTTGGTTGAGTGGTCAGTGGGATGACAAGACCATTGATTGGGGGCATTTTTCTCTCTTTACAGTCTAACGCACCACACACTCAGGAGAAGCAAGTAGATACTTGGTCTGACAAGGCATTGCTGCATGCTACTGCACAGACTTCGCTTGGGGCAGATTATCCTATCTCAATGAAGAGGGACTCACTTTTTCTTGACCGTGAAAGCCAGATAGAACCTCATATCCCATCATCTAGGCTCTCATTGTATGGAGCTGAGCATGGACTTGTGGGTCATTCTTCAACACTAGGACGTTCTGGGGGACCTGTTGTTACTCAGGTTTGTGCATTTCACACTTCATTCACATGTTTGGTGTTGCTTATATAAATTCTGTGGAAGAATATGGTGCCATCTCGCCTGTTAATGACATTCTGAATGATTGTGCAGATGGCACAGACAATGCAAATACCTCTTGCTTATGCGGAGGATATTATTGGGGTTCAGGGAACAAATATTGATTACATTCGACGTACTAGTGGTGCTATCCTCACTGTGCAAGAGAGTAGAGGACTGCCTGATGAAATTACTGTGGAAATAAAAGGTACCTCTTCACAAGTGCAGGTGGCTCAACAACTCATTCAGGTAAAGCTTTGGTCTTTTGTTTAATTCCTACTGTTCTCTTCTTTTAGTCTTTCTACCTATATTTCTTTTCTTGGGACCTAGATTATGCAGTTGATATCTTTACTTTAATCATGATGTTCGTCGATATCATCATGACACTTTCTTCCTCCTTGAAGCTTGATATTCAGTCTTAGATTGGGAACTTGGGTCTATAATCTTGGGACTAGTTGATTTGAGTGCCTGCAGTTGGTGTTATAGAACATGAACATATCAAGTCTTTGTGGGCTTCTTTTGGATGTATAAATCAAGGACGACAATAAGCTTACCGTACTGATCAAATTATACTACTATGCTCTATGATGATGCAGGAATTCACCAGTGGTCCCAGAGAGCCACTTCCCGGCAGCTATGGCAAGCTCGACTCCAGTTTGAGGCCTTCGTACTCGCAGTTGGGTGGCGGCTCATACTCCTCATCCTTTGCTGGACAATCTTACGGTGGCTATGGATCATCTGGGCCTGGAGGATACAGCAGCTATAGGCTTTGATTGGATAATAGGCTGGGGTTTTTCTACAATATTTTCTTGCCAGTACTTTTCCAACCTATGCCAGATTCTAATCTGTAAAGCATCTGAAGAAGCATAGTTAATTGTAGTTGTATTTGATTTATGTTTTTGCTGCTCGACTGAGTACTTAGCACTCTGAAGCTCTCAAATTATGATTTTTAAGTTGGGTCATAACACGTTTTGTGCTGAAACCTCTCAAGAGTAGGGTGTATTTCGGTTCTCTGCGCCAAAATCCATTTTGTAGAAGGAAAAAAAATATAGTTGTGGGTGTTATTTATGTGTTGTGAACATTTGGGGTATGCTTGGGTTTTTTATTATGATGGGTAGAAAAATTTCTGTAATTTATATTGGAGAAAAATTTATGATTAGCTTGTAAGATTTTAGTGGTAAGAAAATTATTTTTTTGTATATTTAATATGTATTAATAATTGAATAATATAATAATATATAAATTTAAGTACTAATTAAATATTAAATATGAATAGAAAAATTTTAGGAGTATGTTTAATGTTTGAAAAATTATTATTTAGAAAGTTAAAAAAAATTAATTTTAAATTTGAATAAAATATGTGTAGTAAAATATTAGAATAATAAGATTTTGAAGTTGTTGTAAATAGTTGATAATATGAAAACAAACAAGCCAAATGATATCCCACAATTGGATTCAATCAATCATCCATGCGTGTAGTCTGTCAAAAATATCGAAAAGGATTTGAGTAAGTTTCATCGGTAACCTGTCAGATTATGACTTATAGTCTAATACCATTTTTTTTTTTGTCTCATGGTCTAATACTTTGGACAATGCACTTTGATATGTTTGCTTTACAATTTTTATAGGTTTTATTCGGATAAAATTTACACAATCCAATGTTCAATAAAAATAGTCATTAGAATTTAAATTCAAATAATTTTCTCTTGTACATAGAAAATAGATATTCAAATTCAATTGCTATATTTATTTTCAATTAAGTCAATATATATACATATATATATATATATATATATATGCATGTACTCATTTATAAGTGTTTATATATTAAAAATTAATCATTATTATGTTAGTTTGTTCAGTAATTGTCATAAATTAATGTGAATTACATTTAACTTTCATAGGTTTGTTCAAATTACATTCAAATTCTTTGAATTGAGAAATTACCATTACTTATCTTGAAATGCAAAAAAATTATATCAAGAATTCTCTTAAAGGGTTTCAATAAAAAATTCAAATAAAATACCAAAAATGTCCTGCAATCAAATTTCAAGGTGGTGGTAATTTGGGTAAAGTATAGGATGGTAATTTGCCGGTCGAATGTAATTTGGATAAACTATAGGATTATTGACATAATTCAGAATATAAATTATATACTACACAAATTTAAATGAATAAATTTTTTTTGTCCCATTGAAATGGCATAATCAAATATAATTTCTTTCCCAACATCAATTGGACGTTTTCCCTTCTAACAAAATCTCGATTCTTGTACTAAACACAACTTTTGGCTATGTTTATTTTAACACTCTCTTCTACTTGTTACTATTTCAAAATCTTATAAATTAAACATTTTATTATATAAATTTTATTTAAATTTAAATTAAAAATTCTCTTCGACTAATTAACAATTTTTTAGTAATTATATCAATTAAAAATAGATCAATATCTTTTTTTTTTATAATTTTTTTACTCACATTCAATTTTTTATTACTTTATAAATCTATATATAAACATATCATTAAATCATTATCATATATTAAATATATATATAAAACTAATTTCCTACTCACTCAAATTTACAAATCAAATATAATTTTCATCTCCATTTAAATAATTTAAATTTTCCTCCCTTTCTAATTAGGGAATATAATTAGGTCGCGTTTACACGTTGAATCTTCATACGTCCAACGGAAGTTCAGAAGCACTCTCGTGACAACGGCTTCTAAATTCTAAGCATGGTTGTCTATTTTGGAAGTTGTATTTGATGCAACTTCTTGTTGCTGCTCTGCTACGTCCGTCGGCCTGTCTTCTCTTCTCCTCCAACCCCCTTTCTTCCACTTCTTATTCTCTTTCTCTTTTCCCCAGCGCCATTACTGGGAAAAGGGCCATCTTCTAAACGAATTCCTCGTCGACCGGCCATGTAGAATCGGCTTCTGCAGGAGCTGGAATTCGACCCGGCAGATTCAAGCGGGGCTTCTGTCTCACAAGAAGGTCAAGATTATTGTACTTTCTTTCTTTCTTTTCCCCCCCTCTTGTCCATTCACCGCGTTGTTCAACTTAGAAGTAGAAACAAATTTGCATACTGATGTAATGTGCGCGACGATGGGGAGCTTTTCATGAGTTTTGTGATTGTGAAAATGCTTCTCAAAGAATAAACCATCATTGTTTCAGCTTTTCAGACATCTCTTTTCTTTCTCCTTCTTTCTACTAATTGTTTTTGATTTGGATGGCGACTTTTGCTGTGCCAGAAGAAGAAAGCGTTGCATGTATAAAGCTCGCTCTAGAACAGGTGTTGATTTGCCCTTTTTCGCCCTTCTCTTTTTCCTGCCACTGTTTCATTTTTTGCAATGTTCAAGTAGGATTTTTTTTTCTGGAATAGTTACTAGGAAAAATGAAGCAGTCTCTATTTCTATTCTTTTACTTTTTTTTTTCATATATAATTTTTATACAATTGCATACGGTAGATGATCTATTAATTGATAATGCAATCACTCATTATTGATTTTTAAGGTGAGACCATGAGAACCAAGTATATGTCATGCTTGGTGCTTGGGATCAACCAACGGCAGTAGTATTTATGATGTGAAGCAAAAATTGGAACAAGGAATAGAGAGAGGGCAAAGATAGCAGAGAATAAGAAATGTCCAAGAAGTTTGATTGTTATTTCCAAGTCTGGTTTCTAAAAGCAGGTGTGTTTTTCACACAGCTCCACAAGACAACGTTGTCGCTCCTCCCTTCTATTTAGATGAAATTTCTTTTGCTCTTAATTGCTTTTCTATTACAGTTCTAGCCTAACACTATAACATTTTTGCATCCCTTAATTCAGACTTAGCCCCAAGTCCATATGTGAGGTAACTGATCAGGAAAACCATTGCAATCTTCTCAAGTAGCTTCTTCTTGTGGTAAGTGCCAAACCCTGAGGAGCTCCAGCTTTGCTTCTCTTAACCAAATGCCTATCCAGCAATGTAATAGGCTCCAAGATGATATCTAACTTGTTATCCATAGAAGGAAGCTCTGTCTGAATGCCCAATCATTTTATTCAGGAGAGGTACATTGGAATACTAGTTGAAGTTGTACTTCTCTCAGTAACAATTTATATGCCACTGCCCCAATTCCCTCTAGAAATTGTCCTGCATGCTTTTGGCTTAATCTCCACAGCTTGTTTGTTTGCAGGGACTGCTGTCTGTAGGGCTGAAGTCTCAAGAACACCCCATCCCCACTTGAAACTCTCTTTCATTTCTGTTTTTGTCTGCTTGCTGTTTCACCCGATTTTGAGCTTGCCCTTACAAGTGCTTAAGCTTTGTACAATGAGATAATGGTCATGAATCACAGCCTCAACTCCAATCATAACCTGTGATATTTATGGTTGAAGACCAATTTGGATTTGGGTGTTCTCATACAATGCTTCAAAAGGAATCCATTCAATGACTGTATGGTAATTGGTATCATACCGCCATTTGATCATTGGAATCCATAAAGACTATTTCCTAGGATTTTCCTCTGTCACGCGCCTCAAATAAGCTTCACGACACTGATTGACTGTTTTGATTTGCTTATCCATTCATGGATGATAAGTTGTTCTCAACTGGTGTGCTACCACGAAAGTCTTAAGCAACTTTTGCTAAAATTGGCTAATGAAAACCTTGTACCCTTAGTCAAGATTATTGGTAGCCCTTGCAGCCTCTACACACAACCAAGAAACAATTGAAGAGGTGTTAAAAAGGTGAGAGTGCTGTGAAGTGGCACATCTTTTGAACCTATCCACCACCTTCCAAACAGTATCTCTCCCACTGGAATTTGATAGTTCCTCTATAAAGTCTATTGTCATATGGGACCGTGACTTTTGGAATAGGGAGAGGTTGTGGGTGTGCTGCATTTCTCATGTTTTCATGTTTGCTTCCTTGGCAAGTGTCATATTGAGGAACCTTAGCTTGCACTTCTGACTTCGTTTGTGGCCATACGAAACTGTATTTCAGCCTCTAATGGGTTCCTTAAACTCCAGAGTGTATCCATGTTACTTGATCTTTTAAACCGGTAGCTGTGTATGAGTATAATTTTCCTTTGTAGCATAGATACCCTTCTTGATATGAAAAGATGATAAGTTGTATGGCTGCAATGCGTACGCTGCAATTGCCTCTTGAGCTTCTATGTCTTCTTCATAATATTTTTGTAGCTCATGAATCCACGCTGGCTGAACTACAAACAGCTAACCATTGACCTTTTGGAGTAGCTATTTGGGAAAGAGCTTTGGCTACTGAATTTTTTGCCCACTTCTTGTACTTAATTTTGTAAGTGTACCTAGCAAATTCGTCATGTATTTCTGGTGCAGCAGGGTGGATACCAAAGATATTTCAAACTCTTTTGATCTGCCTAGATGATGAACTCACCATTTAGCAAGTAAGGTCTCTACTTCTCGACTGCTAAAAAATGGCTAAAATTTCTTTTCGTAAATAGACAACCCCAAACTTAGCCTCAATACCTTGCTCAAATACAGAATAGGGTGTATATCTTGCATCAAAACAATGCCAAAATCCCAGTAGCAGTCATCAGTCTTAGTAACAAACACCCTGTTAAAATCAAGTAGCTGTAGGACTGGAGAACTTTCCATGGCCATTTTGAGTTGCTGAAAGGATTCTGCAGCTGCCTCTGTCCATTGGAACTGCCCATTTTGAGTAGTTCCATTAATCGTTTAGCCAAAATCCCATAAGGCCTAACAAGATTTCAATACTAAGAAATCCACTTAATGCTATAATTGTTTTAGGTTATGGCCCCTCCAACTTGCATTGAATTTTTTTCTGGGCTGCTTCCACACTTTGCTCACTGATTATGTGCCCTAAGCATTCTATTATTGTTCTGCCAAACGCTTATTTTGGGAGCTTAGTGTACAACTTATTTTTGCCCAAGATTGACAGGACTATCCTTAAGTTTTCTGTGTGCAGTTTCATATCCTTGCTATAGGCGAGTATATCATCAAAGAGTACCTACACAGAGTTTCCTAACTGCCGCCCGAATACCTCTTTCGTAAGAGATTGGAGTGTTGTAGGTGCATTTGTTACCTCGAATGGTATATAACCTTGAACTTGTTGTGGCTTGTGGAGGTTCCAAATGTCTTATTGACATCCTTTGCATCCATCCTAATTTGATGGTAACCAGATTGGAAGTCAGTTTTAGAAAATACTTTGGCTCCTTTCAACTCATTCAACAATTCTTCCAGAATGGGTATGGGAAACCCATCCTCAACGGTTAAAGAATTAACTAACGTATAATCCACACAAAATTGCCAACTAACATCCTTCTTCTTTACCAACAAATAGGTGAAGAAAAGCAGCTTTTACTTGGCTGTATAATCTGAGACTCCAACATCCCTTGAACCAATCTCTAAATTTCTTGCCTCTACAAATAAGAATACCTGGATGGAGCTTGTTTGAATGATTTTGCTTTGGTTTAAGCAAACTCTTGATAATCATGGCTCCTCTTAGGGGCCATTATTGTTTGCTACATAAATACATCTGCATATTCGTGAATGAGTTTCGTTAATTCAGGTGCCACATGGTTGTGCTTTGCTAATTTAAGGCATGATATCATGCACGTACACCCAACAAGGCCTTGCTTGCCTTTTGTTGGGATCTTCATTTATCTGCCTGTGATCTTTCTAATGATACTCCAACAGGAGGCCCATTTAAACATATTAATTTACCTTGGTGAGAGGAGGTGACACTTTGGTTTTCAGTATTAAAGGTCAAAGGATGCCATTTTCAAAGCAAATTTACTTCAATAACTATGTCACTGCCACCTAACCTCAGGATTTTAACCTTGGATTAAATGTGTGCCCTTGCATTTTCAATTGAATGTCTAGACATTTAGAGTTGCATCCCATCCTACCTTCATCTGAGATCTCCAAAAGTGAATTAGTGTATTCTAGCAAAAAGCTTAACTTTCTCATAGTGTTCGGATATAGAAAGCTATGTGTACTTCCTGTATCCACAAGCATGATGATGATGTGGCCTCTGCACTTCCCACACAAGTCGAGTATCAGAGGCACTATGTTTTGGCGAAGCATGTATTGAAATTTGGTAATCCTCTTCCTCTTTTCTTGCCTCCTCATTCATCTCTCTAGTCATGATTACAAATAGCATTTTAGATTTGTGACCAAAATGATATTGTTAGAGAATATTTAGAATATTTAAAATGTCTATTAGAATATTTGATTTGATATTAAGAGTATCTTGTGACCTAGAATAAGTTTAGGAATATTTTGTTTTCCAATTTTTACGATTAGATATATGTTAAAATGTTTGCTATTTTCGGTATTGTTATACTTGTCCCATTCTATAAATTGAGACCATTCTTGATTAATGAAACATACGACAATTCCTTCAATTTTCTTTTCAATAGATATACTCATTGCAATTGAAACACATTACTCTTTTTTCTTCTATTCTCAATTTTCTCCCTATTCAGCTGTTTAATCTGAGGATATATGTCCACAGGAGGTGTTGCAACCTTTCGTGCTCTATGCCACTTTATTGGCACACATAGTGGTTGTTGGAAGCTTAGATTGACTATTAATAACTCTCAAAATTGCCTCCAACAAATTTTCTTGCGTCTGAGCTACTTGGATGGCTTGAGTTAAGGACCAGCATTTGCACCATATGTCTAATTTCATCATGAAGTCCACTTGGAAAACTCTTGATGAAGTGTTCCTCCATTATGGTTCTGTTCATATCAATCTTGAAGGACCTTAGCTCTTCAAATCTGACCATATTCCTCTGCTGTGCCTTCTTGCATGAGCTTATTAAATTCATCTATTAAATTCTCACCACCAAACATAGAGAATCTATCTATCATCATTCCTACAGATCTACTTCATCCAACATTGTCTCTTCCTTCAAATTCATGTACCCTTGCGCATAATCCATATACCAGTAATCAGCCCTATCTACCATATACATTGATACCATTACGATTCTTTCATATTCAATCATTGGATTAACTAAAAAGTACTTATGGCATTTTCTGAACTATTGTCTTTGATTATGACCATTAAACCGCCAAAATTCAAGTCAACAATTCCTGCTGTTCATAATATTTCCAGTATTCTGATTTCTGTTGCTTGGAGATGACATCAACACTTCAGCTTCATTTTGAGATTTAGCTGTCAAGGGAGGAAATGATTAAGTGCTAGAGATCATAAGTTCCTTACCATAGCCGCTCATCGACGGTCTGGCCAAATCTTCAATTCTTTTACATAACTCTTCAAAGTTCAATGCTACCCCATTTGATTCATGCTGAAATTTGTTTCTCAATTTATCCTGTGTCTCTTGTTGGTTCACCTTGAATTCATTTAGCTGCTGTTCAATTTGATTGAGCACAGTATTCTTTGTCGTTATTGGACTTCTGCAGGATCAGATTGCTGCTCTGGATAGATTGCCGCTCTGGATATCAATTGTTATGCTTAGGGTGAACCACTAGCAGTAGTATTAGTTTTATGAAGCAAAAATTGGAATGAGGAACAGAGAGAGCAAAGGGAGCAGAGAAGAAGAAATGTCAAACAACTTTTTATTGTTTCCCAGTTTGGTTTCTAAAAATGATGTTTGCCTTTTTCCTTTTAGACGGAGAGCTTCACTAGATGATATGATTGGACCTCTCATTCTATATAGATGAAATTGCTTTTTCACTTTATTACTTTCCTATTACTTTTCTAGCTTGACACTCTCAATAGCATAATGTCGTTGACTGCAAATGCACAGTTCTCTGGTTTCACAATATCTCATGGTTAATGAATTTACTTTTACGATTGTATACTCTATCATTTAATCCTTGCAGAGTGTGAAACTTGTTCTTAAGATTTTGATATGTCATTACTCTTTCCTTTTGTTAGAAGGACTGGAAGAATTGTTTCATACTTTATAATTGAAGAGAGTTCTATGAGATAAATACAAACATACCAAAAATAGGAAACAACATAACATAAAACTAATTATATAAAATAGGAAAAAAAATATTTTTAATTTTATAATAGGCAACAAAATATATGCAATATCAAATAAGACATTCTTGTTGATATTTCAAATATTTAAAGATATCCTCTCAATGCTCTTACTCAAGTTCAACATGGAGTTGTGCTAAAGTGTTCAACTTAGAAATTTAAATAGAAATAAGTAGACAACTAAGTAATGGTAGACAGTCAAATCTCAAAAGTGGCCAGAAAGACGTGCAGTATATAGTAGATGTAGTCAGAATAGAAAGCAGGTGGTCAGCAACACTAAGGGCTAGTATTATCGGCAATACAAGGATCCACACCTGTAAAGTAAGCAATACCAAAAATCATAAATATCCATAACAAGCAGAGGTTGCGCATCACGAGTAGAATACAAACAAATGTCAATAAAAATGGAGGTTGCACATTACTAGTAGCGAACAAAGGTCAACAAAAATAGAGGTCACACCTAAAGCTTCAGATAAAAGTAGTAATGGTTGCGCTTGAGCAATAACCGACACCAATAGATAGTAGAAGGTTCATGCTTAAATGTAGACAAATAGTAGTAGAATTGTACTTGATAGCAGTAGACGGTAAAAAATGGATCACAATAAGTTGTGACAACTAGGCAGAAACCAACTAAGAAAATAAATAATGGGCCAAAGGTACAAGCCCATAGAAATACAAATTGATTAATTAGAAGAATTCAAACTCGAAGTCCAACATATCAACCCATTGAACAATTAAATCAATTTTTTTGGAGGGAAAATATGAAAAATGGGATCATACCTACTTTGATACCATTTTAAGGATTGGTAGAATTGCTTCATACTTTGTTATTGAAGAGAGGTCCCAATTTATAGTATGGGAGAAATACAAATATACCAAAAATAGAAAACAACTCAACATAAAACTAATTTTATAAAATAGGAAACAAAATATTATTAATTTTATACTAGGTAGCCAAATATATGGAATATCAAATAATTCTAACTGATATTTTAGATATTTAAAGATATTCTGAACAGAAGTACGATAGCATAAGCTTCTTATTTTATTTTTCCGTCTGATTTATTCAATATAAGTTTGAGACTGGAAAGATAATGCCAGAAATAAATAATTCCTATTGAAAACCTTTTGTTGAGGTTGCACATCAAACAAGGCCTGTGTAGAAGTATTGCTTGATGAAATTCACTGTAGCCAGTTATGCTTATAAATTAATGTGTTGGAGCTTTAGATATCTCTTCTGATGGGAGAGGTAATGTGGAGAAAGGCCAGCTAAATATACAAGGCTTTGAAATATTTGGATATTTGCTAGAAGAGATCAGATAATTCTCCTAGAGTATAATCAAGAGAAATTTGGACCCCTATCTCTAGTCTGTAGCATAGAGTTTTCCAGTTCAGTGGGACACTTTGGGATAAGCTTGAATCCCCGCATTTTCCTGGTAATTTGTGATCACGGATGTGGGAACTTTGCCATTAGCATGCTTCAACAATCTGACCTACCTGCCGTAGTTGGCCTCTAAAACGAAAATTCCCACTTCTTCTCCATAAGATATTTTTTAAACCTGAAAAACCATGAAATAAATAGAGAATGTGTACTGTGTCACATTCTTAAAGCTGGCAAAGATATCTCAACAATACATTGTTTGGCACAGATACCAAGGTGATGAAAATGAGGCAACTATTTTAGCCCTCGTCCTATTTCCAAAAGACTCATCACATTCATTTTTTAAATCTCTTTTCTCATTAATGTTCTTAAACAATTTAGGTATTTTAATTCTTAATTGAGTTTATTTTCTTTTTCTAGATATATTCCTTTACTCGTTAAGATCCTTGAGCCAAATAAGCTTGTGATTTAGATTTTCCTTTTTTCTCTATTCTTTGGCTTTTCTTCTTAGCTACCAAATAATCTAAATTATTTTCCTTACATCTTCTTTTATTTTACCCACCAAAATCCCTGTAAGAAACATGGTGTTAGTGGATTAATCATAGGGAAATGAGCTTAAGGCAATTGCTGCCTCTCTGTGTAGACATTGTGGTGGCTGAACTCTAAGATGGAACAAATCCATGAATATGCCCAATATACCTACAGCAATATAATAAGAAGCCATTTTGTCGAAATACCTGCATTCGTAAAGTGTACAGAAAAATCGCAAGTTTTCTGACATCAAATTTTCATAACACTCCGTTCTCATTCTGTTTCCTTTTCTAGGAGTGAACTAACTTCAATTGGGTATTACAGCAGTATTACTAATTTGTTTTCCTTCCAAACACATTCAAAAATATTAATGAATGCTGCACTTCATTGTAGTCATAGTTATGTAGAACTTGTTGATTATGTCAGTTTGACCCCTATCCACAATAAGTTGTAAAAAAATTCATTTAGTTATTATCTAAATTTTCTTTTAGGTTATAATATCAGTGAGTTCTGGTCAAGTTTATTCTCTTCTGCATAAAAGTTTTATGAAGACTTGGGTTCTTTTACAAGCTGTTTTTGTTAAGTGGTGTTAGGCCATAATCTCTTTCCGCACAATTCCATTCCTGCACTGCAGAAATTCAATTGCTTGCATTCTTGGATATTGCACGTTGATGTTTTTCCCTAACATAATTAACTCATTCAATTCTTTTATTAACTATAGCTTTGGATTATAGTACTGTCTCAAAGCCTCAGTGAAAGCCCAGGCCACCAGTCTAAATGAGTTATCTCATTAAGGTACAAGGTGAAGTGGTATGTTTTCATGAAAATTTTCCACTATATGCAGCAATTTGTTATCTATTTGTTTCAATTTGTAACTGTCTTAGTTAACTGAAAAGGAACATTCATGTTACGTCTATTTTTGCACCGCATTTATCTGTGATGACAACTGTTAACTGTGTAATGCTGTGAGATATCCCTTGAAAACACTTAATAACATGGACATGAGGTCTATATGTCATTTTCTTAGGCTGGAAAATTTTTGGGATGCAGGTAGTAAAAATTAAATATCTACTACAAGAAACTGGTAAGTGCTTGATTTGAGTCTTTATCTTCTCTTAATTTATCACGGCGCAACTGTGAAATTCTTGTCGTTTTAGGCTCTTTCGTCTTTTCTCTGCACACTAAATATGTTCCTACCTGTTGGGATCTCATAACGTAATGATTATATCTTTTAAGAGCTATCATAAATATTAGTATTTAGCTTGTAATGTTACCTTTTCACTTTGACATCTTTCCTTACTATAATTTGGCTATTGATGCTTTTGATATTACATAGTTATTGAAGGCACTTGGCACCTTATGATTAAAGGCTTTTTGGAGCCATGCAGGCTGAAGTACAACCCAAAATAGCATAGTAATAAGACATTAATGATATTAAAATTCTGAACAAACTAGAAAAGTTAACAAATTAATAAAAGTTGCACACTCTGTATGTGGGCAAATGTATTTATAAATTATAAACTTCTTTATTTTAATTAATAAAAATAAAATTATTTAAAATAAAAACTATTAAGAATATTTAAAATAATAAAATAAAGAAATCAAAAGAATTTTAAAAAGAGAAAATTTGAGAGAATACATAATTATAAATTTTAAGTTAGAAGAAAAGAGAGAAAGAAAATGATATAAATAATAAAAAAATAACATGATGGAAATTGTGGAAGTATACTCTGTGCAATAAATTTTTTTTTGTCACCGTTATAATATAGTATAGATATAGAAATATTTTAACTCAAGTTATGGTAAATCTCATTTAAGTTTTAATATCTAACACTACTTTCGACCTATATTAAGATTCTAATTTTATGTTTATAACATAATTTTAAAAAATTGTATCAAAATATAGAAAATTAATTATGTAAAGAATTTTGGTTTTAGGTAATTTCAACCGGCAAAATAAGATATGGAAAAGCAACTAAAGGAAAAGAACAAAAATTGATAAACAAAAAAAAGGAACTTTGGAAAGAAAGAGAACTGTACATATAAAGAGAAAGGGGAAGGAAATATGAAGAATGAAGGAAAGAAGAGATAACAACAAAAAAGAAAAAAAAAAAGAAAAGATTATCCATAGAATTGATGAGCATTCATTCATGGAAAAACAATTGTATTAGAGAGAACAAAGAAACACTTGCTTCATGGGGTGGACCTTTTTTCATACTATAGGTATTTTTTTTTATTTTCATTTATAAGAAAACGACTGTTGTTTTTTGTTTCATTAGGTGCTTGCCTGTGGCGTGATGACACAGAACCTACACCTTAAGTGCCGTGGTGTGCCTTTGACAACTATGATTGTATTTGCTACTACTATCTTCTTAATGAAGTCATACTTGTCCTCGTGAACAAATCTGTAAATTTTATTTTCCTCCACTGATTTGATTCCTTTCTTCAGGCACTGTGATGGAGAACACTCACTGGACTCTGAAGGATCAGAATGCAGTACCTTGAGGAATGTTTATGTCTATATGCTGGAAAACTTATCTACATCAACAGAAATTTAAGGATTTAGTTTGAGGAATTGAACTTCAATCTGAATTTGGACATCAGATTGCACTAATAGCACAAGTTAGATTGATATCTTGTGCTTTGACATGCAGAGAAGTTTTCTTGTTGAATTTCACTCAATAATCCAATCCACCTTTTTTTTCAAATCTTCATTGCTGTGTGTTGGACTAGTTAGTTCGGGTACTTGAGGCTAGCATGACTGCCTCTATGTATTAAAATCCTCAAATTATGTACACCTGAACACATGCACGTGCACGCGCACTATGCATAGGGCTAAAATAATCAGCTCAAATGCCTGGATCTTACATCGTCAGTGTGTTTGTCCTCATGGAATGCGAAGAACTATCTAAATGCAATTTTTGTTAGGTGGATGAGAAATCCCATGTAGTACAACTGTGGCCCATATGTTCAAAGCCAAATTGAATGAATTAGTACCTCCTAGCATGGTTTAAATCGTGGGAGAATGATTATGTAAATCACCTTTTTGGAGTTTGGACAGATCAATTTTAAAACAATGAGATGATTATTTCTAAACCTGGTAAAGTCAGCTTCAAGGGATCTCTTACAATGGATGTTTACCAGTGGAAACTCAACCCTCATTCTTCATATACCAAGTTACAGAATTGCTATTATTGTGAAGGGGAAAAAACATTATTCGAAGGTATGTAAAAATGTCAAGTTTTCAAGAAATAATGTGAGGACAATAACAACTGATTTCATAGTGTGGTCTGGGTCGTTAATAATTAAAAATTATTGCATATGAAGAATATGTTGCAAGAATGAATACCTGTTAAGAAACTAGATATTTAATTATAAAAACAATTCGTTTAATTGTTGGTATCATAAATTTAATTATTAATTTTGTATGTTAATAATTCTATGTCAACAAGTTCAATCAATTACCAAGCCATTGTCAATTTTTTTTCCTAAAGATATTCTATAAAAAGGCCCACAATTTGTATTTTCACAAGTACTCTAAATATAATGCCTTCCCAACTCCATTCTATTTGATTGATACGCCTTTTGTCGCATGGTTAAAACTACGAGTACTCTCCTCTCTGCCTCTCCCTCAGTTAATTCCTCTTTCTCTAGAGAGAAAACCCCAAAGCCCTGCGAAAAGCGTTAGAGCAAAGCTTTACTGATGCAACTGTCACCATGGCAGACTGAAGGTATAATGAAATTTCTGTCTTTTCCATTTTTTGGTTTATCTTTTGAATTTTATGTTATGCTTTCTTGAAAGTTCGGTAGGAATAGTTCTGAGCAATTTTTCACTTAAATGCTTTATGCTTAATAATTTTGCAAAGACTAGAAATCCACTGTGTTGCACATGCCCGCACATTTTTGCATAAGCCGGGTGAATGTTTGTATATCTGCTTGACGGGTTTGCAATCGGTTGATTTATTTGTGCAAGTATTTGAATTATTGGAATGCTTTACAGGAAACCCTTAAATGAAAAAAGACGTGCCTGGAGATGAATTTTGGGATCAGAATGATGTGTTTTACCTGAAGATATGGGTTTTGCGTTTTACCTGAAGATTTGGGTTTTCTGTTAATGGGTTGTTATTAATCTTACCCAATGACTGGTAAAAGCATTATTTAAGGCGAGAGATTCTTGAAATGGGATGGGCAATTGTTGTAAGAGTCAATTGAGTTGGGAAACTTGATAATTTGATGGAAATTATGTGATGGAAGGGACATAACCTGGTCCATATTGGGAGGGATGGATTGTCTAAACCAAAAAACAAAGAAATATCTCACTTGTTCAAGGAGTCATGTTGAATATGGAGATGCATATATTTAAAACTTGGTGGGTGTTTATATAAAACGATTACTCTTTACTTTTAGGGCTGATTACATGTATGAAGAAATAATTTGGTTCCCTTCTTTTTTGAATGTATCTGCAAGAAAGTCAGAGGGTTACATCACTGTCTGATTAACTGCCTGATTTGTTAATTTCTTTTTAATTTCTCAGTTGGAAATGTTTTTGAACAAAACTTACTATTTGACTCAGGGAAAGAGTGGCCTTCACTTGTATAATCTTGCTCATTCACCTATGGTAATGCTTGCTAACTGTTGATATAGGCTGAACAATTTCATATTTGGAAGAATTTTCCAGTTTATAATATTTAACTTCCAGTTACTTTTGCTAGCTATTTCCTGCTATGTCACTGTAAAAGCAATTTGAATCAAAAATCCTCAATTCAGATTGCAACAAGAATTCTCACAATCTAATCTCTGTAAGTTGTGATATCACAGAAAGATGTGTTCCCAGAGGTTCCAAACTATTCAACTAAATCAGATTAGATTAGATTAGATTAGATTAGAAGCTGCATGCACCAACACATTTATCTATTCTCTGAAAGCAGATATTGCTAACAGTTGAGGCAAACGTACATTTACCATAACAGAAATTGGTGTTCAGCTATTTGCTTTTGATGGTTCTAAGAGCCATAGAATGTTAAAACACATTTTCTCTTGGTGATTTTTAGTACACGGCCCATCTAGATAACCATAGGCCTGCCTTGTATGCTCTTATGCCCTGATAAGTTTGATGTTCAAGAGGGTACTAAGGTGTTGCTAAGAGGGATGGGTTAAAAGGTTAGGTTTTTTTGTGGTTCTACATTACTGAAGGCTTGTTTATCTGTTTATTTCCTTCTTCTACCCTTTTATTTCTTTTACTCAACCTGGGCCGTGGATGTGGGCCTCTAAATTGAAATAGAGATAGGTGGGTTTCTATGGGAATTCAATAGTCAGTGTCAGTGTTCTGCATTTAAACTGGTCAGATGCATTCAAAACTTACGGTTCATGCTGGAGTGATGTTATAACAAAGGGGGTATAAGTGACGATCCAAGAAGTCAATATTTTATCCCTTTTCTTTTTGGCTGTTGTAGGTGGAGGCTTTGTGATATCTTCTAGTTGATGCATTTCAAGTTTTGTATATTAAATTACAGTTTTCAGCTAGCAAACAAACATTAGGTTCCTAAAGAGCACCTCGTGCAGCAAAGGCACGAGTCTGAGTTGGTTTGTTCTAAGACCAAAAATTTAGAATCTTGAACACTGATTGCAATATATTGTCAGGAATGAGGTATTGTGATTTCTGGCATTTTGGTCAAACTAATAGTGCGTCGTCTCTGATATCAAGTACATGTCTTTAACAGGTAAAAATGCAAAAGTAGATTGCCTTACATGTATGGCCTGATGTAATAACTTCTATTCTTTTGTCTTTCACATGCACATCTGATGTCATTTTTAGGCACTTGCTTGAAACCCAATAAACTTCTTTATATGGGATCTTCTGGTGTCCGATTTATTAGATTTTTAGTAACTCAAGTTGATGGTTCATTTTTTTTTATATATCAGTTAGGAATGCCGATGCAAAGTTCCCATCCTCGTTATGTGGAAGATGCTCTTTCTCAAACATATAACTTCATGAAACAAGGTTTTTCATGGGACTTGATACCAGGGACCAAAAATTGGATAAAATGTTCAATAAGCTGCGAGAAAATTTGAATGGCTGTGGAGAACCTTTTCCAGATGGCAGGAGAAATTATAATGAATTATGTTCCTTAAACTGTACAAGAAATTATTCCCATCCTTCAACCTCCAGTACAATGTCTGACAACTCCACACCAACTTGTGTGTATCAACGTAGGAGACAAAGTAAGAAGTCTGTAGCAATTTTTGCAGTCCAACCATTTAATGTTTCTAAACCTAGTGATGGTTGTCACTCTGCCATCAGTTCTGAAGCTGCTTCATTAGGTGGCCAAGAGCTTATGGTTTCTGTTTCTGAGCGTTCAGAGGCTGTAAGGTCTCCTATTATGGGACCAGTTGAATGCAATACGGTGCCTATAGCATCCTTGAGTGGATGTCATGCTTGTGGTGTGAATGATAATTGTTCATCATCAAAATCAAATTTGGAGCTTAGTTCAGCTTCCTTGAAAGTTGATATGGATGATGCAGGTGAGTGCTCATCTTCTGATGCATTGATTGTTGATAAGGCATCTGAAGAGATTTCAGAATGGGATATATGCATTTCAATTCTCAGAAGTCAGGGACTGCTTGATAAAGTTTGGACAAGACAAGATGAGGCTTCTAATGAAAATACTGGTGTTACTGGTGACCACTACTGTTTAAAGACATGCAAAGTCTGTGAACGTATGGAAAGCACATTAAGAATGCTAATATGTGATAATTGTGAAGAGGCATTTCATATTTCTTGTTACAATCCTTGCATAAAAATATTACCAGTTGGTGAGTGGCTTTGTAGTTCGTGCTTGAAAAAGAAGCATAAAATATTGAAAGATAGATCTACCAGTAATTCAGTCAATGTCAGCACTGAAATCGGCAGAAAATATTCTCCATCAGAAGGTCAGTTAGGGTCCTTGGAATTCATGTTAAGAGACACTGAGCCATATATGTCCAATGTGCGAATTGGGGATGATTTTCAAGCCAATGTTCCTAATTGGCGTGGCCCCATTGATGAGTATGTTTCTTCTGTTCTTTTACTTCAAATGGTTTATGAAATGTTTGTTAGTATTGCTATTGTTTTTGATTTGGCACCTCTGCTATGGTAAAACTCTGGAGAAGTATGGATAGCTTTGTAATGAAGTGGGGTTACTGGACGATTGTTTGAGCATAACAGTTTTTGTGTGTTCTGCTTAGGTGCGTATTCTTGTTTTTTAGCAACTCTATACGCAACTGTCATAAGATGATTACTTGTAAGCAAAATAGTCTCATTTAGCTGTTTCTGTAGCACTTTATCTTTAAACCTATCCTGGATTAATGATGTGAATTTAAGGTTTAGATTTTTATCTCTAGTTAATTTTTTGGTGTTTTGTGTGTCAATTATTCCACGTCTCATCCAAAATCTACTATTATCCTTGCAAACTTATTATATCTTTAAGGTGCCTATTAATTACTTAACAAACTCCCAGTAAGTATCCTATTACAAATATTGAGCACTAGTCTTTTTCTTCCCTTTCCTTTTCAACTTCATTGCCTACTAATTGTATGTGTGAACAGTGTGTTGTCTCTAGATTTTTTCAGGCCTTTCCAAATAATATGTAAATCAGCATAATCTAGTTACTCCAATGAAACTTAGCTGAGTAATCATTTTTTGTCTTTATCTGGTACTTTGAGGGAAGGGGAGTATGAAAAAATTCTAGAAAGAGATGACTTAAAATTATTCAGCAATAAGTTCACTTAAGTTGTCCTCATATGCATTTTTTAATGTGCATACCACTTTGGATTTATTCAGATCTTCTTAATGATAGCTTCTGACAGGTCTGTAACAGTTTTTTAAACTTTACGTCTTGTTCTGTAGTCCTCTGGTTCTGAGAGTATCAGAGTACTATGTTGTGATATTATTTTCTTCTGTGCTCACATGTATTCATTATTTTTCGATGCCAGTTGTCCTTCTTGTTATGTGCTTTTGTTGCAATACAACCTCTACTCGATATGCTTGCCTTTTGAATGCCCTCTCATTCGAGGAAAAAGAGCTTCAGGGACCCTTTTTTCTTTTGAGTCAGGTTTGTTTGGTATATCCAAAAGTTTCCTCCAAATTTATTTCTCATCTATTTATCATTTATCCTAGGCCCTAAACCATAGAACTTCAAATTTTTGAAAACCATCTCTATTCGTCATCCCTTAAATAACTTTAAATATATCTTATCAATTATCATACCAATCCAAATCTTATGAAGACATGTCACATCAATACCTCACTGTGGTCCTTCCCCTCTCCCCGCTCCCTCCCCCCTTTTGACTACCAAACGAACTGAACATGCATCCTAAATCGTAGTTCATTTCTCTATACTTGTGGTTTTTCACTTTTTCCATGGAATTTATCTTTAGGGAATGATTTGCTGTGCAAATGAAGCAATTTTTACTCACTATCTTTTCCTTGTTATGCATATTCGGATTTGTTGTTACATTTTTGGTAATGCTTATTTCTTTGGCATTTTTGGTACAAGCTGAAACCTCATCTCTTTCTGGCTTTAAGCTTTGAGAACAGTGAGATAGAGTAAAGTCTAAAAGATAAGTCTAAGTTGAGAGTAACTATTATGTAGGAGTGATTTGCAATTGTAAATGTCCATGATGGGGTTATTTTTGGATGATCTGTTATGCCTACTACTACTTTTTAGAGTATGATAACCGAACTCCGTACTGTGAGTAGTGAACCTGGTTTTTCTATAACGTTCAATGTGTGCACTATGTTGTAAACTTGTAATCAATGCTTATACTGCTCTGTGGATTTTGTATACTTTGTGCCTGTAACGTGGCTTTGGTTGATTTTATTTGGTGCTCTGAATTATATTTTTGATGCTTATCCTTGTTTTATAACTTGTCTCCTTACATAAAAATTTATATGCTTTTTTAATGGACTCCCACATTTGCTACAGGGAATGCGATTATGTTGGTGATCTGTTTGAAATGGATCCTTCTAATATCATTAAATTGGAGGTAAAACTTTTGATGATTTAATTGTTCATGTATCCAGTTAACACCATGTTTATGGGAGTATTGAAAGAAATATGGCAACCCTCTTTTTTTTTTCAGAAAAAGGATTCTACAAAACGGTTAAAGCTCAGTTCTATTGGTAATTGGCTTCAGTGTCAAGCAGTCATTGAAGGCACTGGAGAAGATGTTGATGGAGCTATATGTGGAAAATGGCGCAGGTGAATTTATGCTTGTCTTTTATAATGAGAATGAACTTTGGATATTGGACGTTGACATGGAACTTGTTACTTTAAAAGTTGATTTTAACTAGAAAGCTTTGAGTGGGGGAGACAAAAGCAAAAGGTGTTGTTCTTTCTAACAAATCCGTGCGTGCATTTAAAGACCAACACTGAGACAATTGTGGCCTACAGATGTACTTTCTAACAGGTCTCTGTTTGCATTTAAAGTCGACTAATGAGACAGTTGTGGACTACAGATGAAACTAATTTGGGGGTGACAAGTGGTGGGGTCCTGAGCTAACCCTTGGCTAAACCTTGGAAATCTTAATGCCATAATGCCTTTCAAATCCTCCTAGCCATTATCCTACTGCAATAATTCTTGCTAAGAAGAACGCCCATGTTGTGGCAATTCCACCCAGAAGGTAATGGGTTACTCCTACAGCACGTCCTTGTACAATGCTCAAGGCTCTTGGCTGAGTAGCAGGAGCAACTTTTAATTTATTATGAGCCCAAACGATGGATTCAATAAGTTCTTGCCAATAACCACGTCCACTGAATAGAAACATTAAACTAAAAGCCCATACAAAATGAGCAAGCCTGGATTGCTTCGAGTAGTCCTGTAATATTATGCAGATTAATTCGGGGACTAGTTCTTTTGGTAATATTAAGCACTGTTGTGGGATAGTTTTTGGGTTATATGATTGATTATCAATTAGCACATTCCCTATCTACAGGAAACTCAAAGACTGTGGTTATTTACATTGCAGTTTAAAGATGTAACTCTAGGTATAGTGCTCAATAAGTCTCTTAAGAGGCCTGAGTTTCACCTTCTCTGTTAATATTAGACTACATAATGGCTCTTTTTGGTATACTGAAGCAAATGCCAAATCTGGTTTATGTGAATGAAAAAGGACAACCTGATCTTTCTATTATCTCAGTATTAATTGCTGATAGTTGACACTTCAATTTTATTTTATTTTTGTAATTTGGACTAGCTGGGGAAAAATTTGAAGGCTACCACAGTTCTGAAGATCTACTTGAAGTGTACTAATTTCCATCTGCATGTATCTTGTACATTTTTTATTTTATTTTTCATTGTTGAACAGTAACTGAAAACGCAATTTTTTGTTTCTATTCATATATGTATATACTAATTTTCAAATCTGTATGCATGGTAGGGCTCCGCTTTTTGAGGTTCAAACTGATGACTGGGAATGTTTCTGTTGTGTTCTTTGGGATCCAGCTCATGCAGATTGTGCCATACCCCAGGTATTTTATCAATTTAACTTTTCTTGTTCCATTTAATTTTAAGAATTCTATTTTGTTTCATAATGGCTCTCAATTTAAATGTTTTTATTATCTTTCTGTGGTTTCTATTAAAGTGGTGCAATGACTCAATATTGCATTAATTGATCATCAATAAGCTACTGAGTTGCATCCGTGCTTAAGTTTTGCTTTTATTTTTTTATTTCAGTTCATAGAAGAATGATATGGACAGGTAGAAAGTGTCTCTATAATGTACATTTATCTGATTGAGTTCCGATCAGATATGGGCTTGAGATAGTGGCAAAGTTGTTTGGTTTACTAAAGGGTGTCATCCTCTACATGTATCCAAATCCAATAGAAAAAATTTATCAATGTCTGAGATGACCTTAACAGAACTTGCTTTTTCTGTAGATGGTATTTGCTGAAAATGTTGGTTCACTAATGAATTTGTTAATTTTGCATAGACCTGTCACTGTTTTTGTACATAGTGTTAAGTGAATTGGAAAAATTGAATCATAATTCATTGATGAATATTCCACCTCAATTTATAGCAAGAGGCTGGGTTATAATTACCGAAGATATGAATACAACTTGACACAAATTCTAATCCAAAAAAAAAGGGAAATAAAATATTCTTATACCTCAAGGTAATAATTATGATACAAAATATTATCAAATATTTTCCACCAAATATTCTCACACTCCTTAAGTTGGACATGGGGAATTTCATAAATGATCAACTTGGAATTTTGTGAAAAATTATCGTAAGGAGATAATCAAGTGACTTTCATAAAGCAAAAACAGACACTTGTCATAAAGTGATGATTGAATTTCACTTGTGATAGACTTAAAGAAAGGTGTCATAAGGCGACTCTAGCAAAGAGATGTCATTGCAGGCAATAGTTAAGTAGTTTGCCTTAAGGTGACAAATTCCACAAAAAAACAGGGCAAAGTACGTTTAATAAACATTAGCCTAAAGATGTAATGAACCAAGAGACCATTAAACAATTGGTCCATGAATACTCAGCCCAATTAGGAGCAGTCAAAATTATTATTCCAGCACATGGCCTTTGCAAAAAGCCACAAAGTTACCACAGAGTAAAAGTTGAGAGAACCTATGACGTTTACAATCAACTTAAAATTAAGAGTAGCTCAGTTTATGAAGGTGGCCCTGGAGAAATTGTTCATCTAGGGTTTTAAGGGTAGCAGTAATCTGCGTGGCTAATTTGAGCAGTGGCACGATGGTGCAATGAGCAAGCAAAGGTTCTGATGTGCGCTGCTCGCTATTCACTATGTGGTAGTGTGGAGGAAGACAAAAGGATTCTGTTAGTGGCGATGAAATGGGTTGCAAGGTACTCCAAAAGTAGCACATTCTTTGGGTGTAGTGCAATTTAGGACTTATGTTTCCTCAGAAAGTTGGCTTTTGGTTTGGGAGCTGCAGGTGACGGATTTTAGCTTGAAGGAAGTAGGCTTGGTTGTGTGATGTTATGTGCAAATTAAGTTTGGGTGCTCGCAGATTGGGGTTGGCTGATTTGGTGGCCGGAATTTTGCTCCAGTAAAGTAAGCAGCTAGTTTTTGAGACTTGAACAGAGTTTGCGATTAAAGATTCATTTCACAAAAGACATATTGAGGTGTTAGAAAATTAGGCTCCGTTTGGATGGGAAATTTCTTTTCCCTTTTCGATTTATCCCTCTTTTTCTTGACCCAGAGACTGGTCAACCGCACGCTGGTCCAAAAAGTGTTGCTCTTCATTTGAAGGTTGCAAGCTAATTTCTCGTGGATGCAAATCCTGAAATACGAATCAAAAATTTACTCAATTGTAGATAATATCTATCATCAGTCAAATATTACCAAAACTACACTTAAACACTTCCATATCATTATAATTAACATATTTCATGCATGAACACTTACTATAATCATTCTATTTTCAAAATGCATACAAAATTAAAATACAATGGAGTATAAATATGATATAAAATCTTGACTTATCAAACATACCCATAGATTTGCTTCATAAGTATTACTTCATGGGTATTAAATTAAGAGGGGAATCTTCTGTTAAATTTATACAATAATTAAACCCATTCTTCTGTAGTAAATTATTTTCATTATTTTGTGGTGCACTAACATTATGCAAAGGGTACAAACTTTGATTTTACGTAGACTCCTCGCCCATCCCCTTTTCTCCCTTGGGGAGAAAATATGAAAAGGTGGGATCAAACATACTTGATACCAATGTTAAGTGACTTGGAAGAACTGAACCATTATTCATTGATGAAAATCCAACCTTAATTTATATTAGGAGATTGAGTTACAATTACAAAAGATAACAAAAATAAGAATACATAGAACAGGTAAAGGAAGGATCTTTACCTTCTAAGAGCTTTCCGCCAACAAATTCACCTATTTTTTGATGGAAATCTATTAAAAAAAGTGATGTTAGAGTGAAGCTATCTTATCAAGCTAAACTGCCTTTTGTAATGAGCTTTGACTCGAAATCTATTAGCCGATCAACCTAATACTTAAGGGCCAAGCAAGCACAACAAAGCAGCATCAGTCTTTCGCGGTAATTCTATCAGTTGTTGGGGGAGGGTGGTCGTAACTTGACATAAATTCTAGTTCTATAAAATACGAAATAGAATATTCTCATACCCATACAAGGTAATAAATACGACACAAAATATCAGATATACACATAGAAATGAACACCTTCATTGTTGTGTGTTGTTGGTGTTAGCAACTTTGCAAATGTAATTTCAAGTTATAGCCTTAGATACAAAATTCATTATCAGCAACTAAATAAACAAAAGTAAAAAGGCCCTCTGGTTATTTTCAATATGAAGTTGAATTATCTCAAATCATAGGGATGGCAATTATTTACATGACCTGAACCTAACATAAACTTAACGGTTATGTTTGGAATTTAATTTTCAACACAAAATCATCATTTCAAACTTCACATTACAAAATATACAATTCAACAAAACATTCATCCGTATTCAAATTCAAAATTTCCTTCTCTTATATATATAACTAACTAATTATTTTTTAATAATTATATCTATTAACAATCAAATCAATATCTATATATATATATCACATACTCACATCTTTTTTTATCTACACCCTAAAATATAATAATTATTCTTATATACTATCACATCATTCAATTTATTATTTGTATATTTTATACACATATTCAACAAATCATAATATTCATCTTATCAAAACATTTCTTTAAAACGTACTACTCATCTCAACATTAATTCTACCAAACATCATCTCTACCTCTATTCCAAACATAGCCAATGGGTTTAGGTAGCCTTCGCAAGTGCAAATTGAAATTAAGTCAAACCCACGAACCCGAAAAAAAAGGGGTCAATTAGGGTACTCAACGGGTTGACCCACAAACCACTCATATATTTAAAATAATCTAATAGATATTTTTATTAACTATTTTTTATTTTGTAATCTTCTTAAGTTATTAATTATATCAATAGAAAACTAATTAAAGTTGAAGGCTAACATAGTAAGATTCACTCTTTACCAAAATATAAGTATCTAGCACTTGATATATTTTATTTACCGTTCCACACATTTTGAGTTTAAAGGCGAGGAGGGCTGTTGCACTTGCCTTATTCCTTTTCCTTCTTTTTTCTTGTTTTTTTTATTTGAATGATTATATAGATTTTGCTAAAGTTTAATTCAGTAAAATTTAAAATGAGAAGAAAGTAAAAAACTTCGAACTTCAACTGCCTCTAGAATTACTTTTTGAAGCAATATTATTAAAATTAAAAGAAAAATTATAGTGGGTGAAAATCTATTTCTAAATTTATTTTGGTCAAAAAAATTTCTTTGGTCATGGTTTGGCGGATTAAGTTCGGGTGACCCGTGAAATTAGTGGGTGAAATTAGTTGGTCAAGTTTATGTCAAAAAATTGACCTGCAAAATGGGTTATGTTCGGTCGACAGGTTGTGTGTAACTTTTGTGTCTCAACCTAACCTATTGCCACCCCTACCAAATCGTAGGATGTGCATATGCATGTGCAATATTTCTAACTAAAGCTTCTCCCTTTCCTCCATTTCCACTTCATTGTGGGTGAAACTTTGTATCTTTAAAGGTTCGCATTTAATGTTGCAAATCTCAACAACCAAATAGACTGCATGCACTTCGGTTGACCAGTCTCGATCAGCACATAATTATATATGGTGGCGCCATGACTCGTGGTGCATTAAAGTGCAAAGCCAGTGCCATTCTTAGATTGTGGCACTAGGCTTCATTAATGCATGCGCCTTGGATGCCTTTGGTAATGACTTTTTAAATTGTTTTTATTTTTTGTGCCATAGTAAAGCTTAATATTAATATTAAGAGATTTGTTCCGCCTGTTCCTATAATCTTTGTAAAACTAGTTTCATTGCAATGCAATGTATGGCATTTTATGTTTTAAGATGATCATCTCTTGTTGATTCAGGAGATAGACACAGAAGAAATCATGAAGCAACTAAAGTACATAGAGCTGGTATGTTCCGTGATCCCTTCTGGTTTATTCAATGTTCTTAGCATTCATCCTTATTTAGATTTTTTCCGTGTTTAAAAATATATATTCTTACATGCTGTCGCAATATCTCTCCTCCCCACTGCACAACCATGCACGGTGATTACTTGTGTTAGTCCAATAAAAAGTAAATGCTTAAAACATGCTTTGCAGCTGAGACCCCGGCTGGCTGCCAAAAGGCGTAAAATGGAATGTTCAAAGAGTATGGGTTCGCAAGACTAGTCAGGGTTGAGAGGAAGCAACGAGACTATGGAGATACCATTTCTATCTATGCATCTGAATACGTAAGATGACAGGCATTATAACTTGCAAGATCTCCACTTCTGCGAGCTAATTTTAACTGCAAGGAAAACATTGAATTGCAAAATATTCATGGAAAGGATTGAGCTGCAGAGTTGTGGGGAGGCTCCATGAACATCTCTCATTTCTTGTTCTGTTTGTTGCTGGTTTTTTAGCAACGCCATTAGTTCAAACTGTTGGCAGTTTTGAGTTTGTAAATATAGCCATTTGAGAATTTTGATTACTTGTATACACATGCATTTAATCACCAAAATGACCAGTTTCTGAGGCAAATCTGGTTGAAGGTAAATGGGAATCAGTGGCGGGGTGCTGAATTGTTTTGATGAATGGATTAACTAGTTTTCTAGTAGGATAAGGTGCATTTCTATTTAAGCTATCTTGTGAGTTAATAAAAGAATTAAAAGAAGTAAATAAAAAAAATTATGTTCGGCCCAAAATTATAGATTTAGGATTTGTGTGAAAAAGTTCCTCTAATTATATGCATGATTTGATTGGCCCACGGAGTTGGTGCACAAAGCCTAATTGGCCTATTTTTCATCAAGGGTGCTTTTCCTTTTCTTTCCATTTTTTGGTACAATTAAAGGAATTGTGAAGCAACTTTGAGTCTTCCGTAGAACAATTCAATTTAAAACCTGTAATTATTTTTAAAACGAATCAAGTTTAAGAATATTAAAATGTATGAGACTACATTGTAAATCCTGTTGATGACAGGGCTTAATTTAAATTGGATTTGCTGTTATGGCGTAATCACTACTCTCTTACACAGGTGTGGATTTCTTTCTCGGTGCTCAGTAAATTAATTCATTTGAGAAAATTGCACAAAAAGAATGGATAAATTAAATTGGCCGTGGCATAACGTTCCCTTTCTCAATTTATGAAATAATGATTTATTTATTTAAATTTTAATCCACTTTTCTGAATGCTTAGAAAGTTATTCCAGTTAACATGATAGAAGTTTGAATTCGTCACCTTATCAACTATGAAAGGACAGAATCAAAATTTTCAATTAAATTATTCCATACACAATCTATGTTTGGATAGATATTTGCATCCATCAAAATAAATTTTCCCAAACATATCACATGTTAAATTAACACTTCTTATTTTTTCTCTGTCTTCCAATTTTACATTGTTTCTAAGTTTTCATGTCAAATTTTTTACATTCAAAATTTACATCCAAACATTAATTCTTAATTATCAAAAATAGTAGTTCAAATAGCAGTAACTTTAAGCCAGCCCCTATCTTTTTTCTAAAAGTATTAATTACGTTATAGATAATTAGAAATGAACTTACATTAAAACAAAAACAATGTTTTTTTTTTAATAGAAAATTAACTATAAATTTCAGTTTATGTTAATTTATAGCTGGCCTAATTTCAATGGTCAAATAATACAGTACTCTCTCAATTGTTTAAAAGATAAATAAATTTTCCATTGGAAGGGATAAAACTTATACTTCATAGTTTTTTCAATGGCCAATTGACACCATGAATATAGAGAGAATTTTATTCACCAAAACATTGTATTGATCAAGAACATTACAGAAAATAGAGGTAAGAGGGGGCAGACGGGCAGGTATTGAATTGTCTCTCAATTCTAGTATTTTGGAAATCCCACGGTTAAGGTAACAAGAGAGAGAGCGTGTTCTCTCTCTTGGGTACCTGTCCTTTCTCTTCTTCCGTTGATCAGCATATATTTTGTTGGCCTTTAACGTTGCATGGTGTCATTGTCTGCATTCCCTTGAATGGAAAGCTTTAGGAAGGCCTATGGGGCTCTCAAGGACTCCACCATGGTCGGCCTAGCAAAGGTCAACAATAGCCAGTTCAAGGTTTGTTCCATGAATGCACGAACCCTTTCATCTTTATTCTGATGCATTTCGTTCATTTATAATGAATTTCTTGATCAAGATTGTGGGGTGGTTCATTAGGAGCCTTTTCCCGTTTGATTTGTGCATTAAATTCTTGTATTCTTTTTCCTTTTATGGCTAAATTTGTTTGGTTTTATTGCAAGGAATTGGATATTGCAATTGTCAAGGCCACCAACCATGTTGAATGCCCCCCAAAGGAACGGCATGTTAGAAGTGAGTGTGTTCTCATTTGATTTTAGGTTTCCGTGGTTTGGTTTTCAGAAGCAGCTTATTCTCATCTGATTTCTGCAAAATGCCTCTGGTTGAGGCTTCTTTGTTGGCGTAGGTCACCTTTTTGTCGAATGACCACTTAGACCGATTCCTGATTTATTTTACAATCTATAGAATGTTATGTTTCTTTCCTCATTTCAGAATTCTAATCTCGTATTTATTTGTCAGAGATATTTGCCGCAATATTGGTATCAAGTCCACGAGCCGATGTTGGCTATTGCATTTATGCACTATCAAAAAGATTGGAGAAGACGCACAGCTGGATCGTAAAGTCTACCTGCTCATTCTGCTTTCCTGGTTTTCTTTGATTATTTTTGTCTGTGTCAATAAGAAAACAACGTTGACAAAATTAAGATTCCACGGGAACTTTTTCTCAAAATGTACTAATGGTGTGTCTCCGTTTAGTTTGTTGAACACTTGTAAACAACCATCAGTAATGCACTTGCGATTCTTTATTTACCAATAATGTGATTGATGAAGCATCTAATCTCTGATCTTTTACTCGTATTTGACCAAGTTTGAGATTGAAACTAGTCTTGCATGCTGATGGACCGAATAATTTCAGGTTGCCATAAAGACTTTGATAATCTTCCATAGGATATTAAGAGAAGGCGATCCTAGCTTCAGAGAACAGTTTGTGCATTTCTCCAGAAGAGGAAATGTATTTCAGACATCCAATTTCAAAGATGATTCAAGTCCTCTAGGTAAATAAATATCCTCCAAGCTGAAATTGCCTTTGGTTCTATCACTTTCCTTCTTGTGCTTCCAAAATGAAAGAGCTCCATCTTAACATCCAGCAATTTGGAGCAGAATAACATGTTTAACGTTTACATAATTTTGATGCAGCTTGGGATTGCTCTGCTTGGGTCCGAACATATGCACTCTTTCTGGAGGAAAGACTTGAATGCTTCAGGAAGTTGAACTACGATATAGAGGCAGACAGAGGACCAAAATCAGCAGCTAGAGCATCTAATGTACGGCTTCAATTATGCTGTCCATTTATTGTTCCAAAACAGATTTTAGGAGAGTTGAGAATAAAAATCATGTGGTGTTTATTTTATTAGGCACGAAGTAAGATAGACAGGTCGAGTCCTCAAGAACTGTTGGAGCACCTGCCTTCATTGCAACAGCTTCTACATCGCTTACTCTGTTGCCAGGTAATGTTTTGATAGTTGTTAAGATTAACTCTGTAAACAAATAGCACAGTTGCAAGTTTTAGTTTGTTTTTATATGCTTGTAGTTTGATTCTTTTGCAGCCTGAAGGAGCTGCCTGCATCAACTTTCTCATCCAATATGCCCTTGCCCTGGTATGCAATATACCTACAGAAAGCAAGTATTGACGTAGAAATTTGGATTATAAATATTTTCCGCTTCACTTAGTTAACCATTTCATTAGCTTTTTATCTGAAATCAATATGGTGCATTTTAGTAGTTGACCGAGTCATCTGAATCCTTTGAAATCCGATTCTCTTTGGTTGAGGTTGCTGCGATTTTAATGAAACAGGTAGTCAAGGAAAGCTTCAAAGTATACTGTGCGGTCAATGATGGGATTGTTAATCTGGTAGACATGGTATGCTTGTCTATCAAACTTTCCAATATCTTACCTGAGTTGACAAGCTTATAAAGCCAGGGAGAACTTATACTCTTGCAGTTTTTTGAAATGCCCAAACATGATGCGATCAAAGCTCTTGATATTTATAAGAGAGCTGGGAGACAGGTTGCTATCTCTATTTCATGTCATGATCCATAATAATTCTGCATGGATTAATACAGATGATAAGTATGGCCCAGACGTTCTATCTGACCTTTATGTTCTTTTTCATAATCCCTGGCTTGTGTAGGCAGATCAACTAGCTGACTTTTATAGCTTCTGCAAAACTTTGGATCTTGCTCATACCTTTCAGTTCCCCACACTGAGACAGGTTTTTTACCTTAATATTATGACCTCGTAATATTTGTTTTGTCCACGGATGGTTGACATGATTGTTGTTGATTTTTGACCTTTTTGAAATCCCCAGCCTCCTCCCTCATTTATGGCAACAATGGAGGAATATATAAAGGAAGCACCTCAGGCAGGTTCCGGACCACATAAGAGACAAGTGAGAAGATCACATCACTCATTCTAGTTCTTCATTATCCTTTTGATGGCTCTACCCTTGGCATTAATTATAAAACAAATAGATGGAAAAATATTAATTATTATTACATTTCAACTCGTAGCTTAAAGTAATGTTCATTTGCTTTTGGATAAGCTCATAGTGGGCTTCTTGTTTGCACCAAAACATCACCTGTTATACCTTCAAACCTCATATTGATGGGTGATCATGAAAACATCTATGCAGTATCCGCTTCAAGTTTTTGTAAGTTCTGTTCTCTATTTTGTGGTTAATATTCAGACTATAAAATGTATTGTTCAAGCAAAATTAGATTTTTTTTCAGTTGTTGGGGAAGATTCTAGTGCAGGCACTAAAATGGACTCTCTAGATTTTCATGCTGTGTTGCATTTGAAATATCCACCCTTTTGATCTCCTCTCTTAAGCTTTGGTCTGGTTGCTGTTGCAATAGGATTACTGCAACCCAAGAGAGGAACCACAAAAGCCGGAAGTACCTGAAAAAGAGGTGAAAGAAGTTGAAACCAAGAAAGAGATTGTTCATTCACAAGAGCAACCAGGGGCCAAAGTTGAAGACGAACCTCTGTCTGAGACTAAAGAAATTAATCCACCACCAATCTCTGCTCAAGAGCCTGTTGATCTGCTTGTATGTTTTCCTCTTCTACATTCTATGTTTTTCACTTGGTGGCCCTACTAGGCTGCTTTCTGATCTCTTACATACATATCTTCTGCAGGGTCTGAATGAAGTAAACACAGAAGCGACACAATTAGAGGAAAGCAACGCATTAGCCCTTGCAATTGTTCAACCTGGTAAGCAGTCACCTAGCTACACTTGCCAATCTTGAATTTGGACTTCCCTCAGAAGTGTTAACATTGTTAGCGGTTTTCAAGATTGTGTTGACATAGTTTCTTGTCCTAAAAACATTAAAAATATTGAAGAAGATTGACTGTACTTTAAGATTTGGAGTAATGTTTTTATTTTTAGGATGATCACTCAATTGAGAAGATTACAATATATTCAAAGATGGTTGTATTCTTTTGCAGGTAATGATCCATGGCCAACCGGTAATGCATTAACTGAAATTGAAAAGGTTTCTGGGTGGGAGTTGGCGCTGGTAACGGCACCAAGCAACATGAATAAACCCCAAGTAGCAAAAACCAAAATGGTTAGTCCTCTTATTTGTGTTTTTACATATTTCATGTGATTCTTACATTATAAGAGTGACATATTATTTTTATTCAGTTGTTTAAGAGAATATTTTAGAAGATTTGTTAGAATAATTTAAAATATTTAGTTTGATATTTTAAATATCTTGTTGCATGATATAAGTTTAAATATTTTGTTTTCTAGTTTGTAGAATTGTTTTTTTGCAAGTTGTGTCTAATATTTGGTATTCTTGTACTAGTTTAATGCTATAGTTTGGGACCAATTTTTAGTAACAGAGCGTACTCATTCTTTTAAGCATTCTAAGATGGTACAAAAGACAATCATATTTCTATATATGCTCTCCCCCAAGAAGAACAAAAAAAAATTCTGATCTTAATAATTTCTTGGTCTTATTTTTTAAAAGTCTGTCTTCTCCTCTCAACTGTCATAGGTAATCATGATTTTTTAATTTCTTGGATTATTAATCACAAATTACCATACTTTATTGTTGCTATTGTCAAGCACAATTTATATTATTGTTTGTTGTTGTCGTGCTTAATTTCTATTATTGCTTGCTAATATCAACTGTGATTTTTACTATCGTATATAATACGTGATTTCTATCTATTATCTACCACAAACAATTGTGGTTATTAGTGTTGCTTATCTTATGGACTATTTTTTTGGTGTTGGTTGTTTCTTGGTGTTGCTTAGCTTATTGGCAACTATCTAATATGCCGAATGTCTATTACAATCTACTTGTTCCAAGTTGAAGTTTCAATTTGTATACTAGAACATCAACCCATATTCAATTTAAATTGGAGTGTTAGAGAATATTTACAATATCTGTTAGCAAATATGAAAATATTTAGTTTGATTCGAATATTTTGTTGCTTAATATATGTTTACATATGTTTCATTCCCTAGTTTATTTGACTGTTTTTATGTCAAAAAGTGTTTTCTCATATTTAGTATTCTTATACCAGTTCGGTTTTATGAATTGGGACAATTCTAGAGTAATAGAGTGTGCACTGATTCTGTGTTGCATTCTAAAAATATGAATTCACTATGGTCTACGCTTAAAAGATTCACCAATGCCCTCACTCTTCTCATACTCCTTGGCTGTACCACACTCATCTGCTTCCATCATTTGTACAGGGTGGTGGCTTTGACAAGGCATTGCTCGATAGCTTGTACGAAGATGATGTCTCCCGGAGACAGCTGCAGATGCATAGAGCTGGCTACAGCACCTGGCACATTTATGAGACGAGCCCACAAAATCTATTTGATCAACATAACCCGTTCGCCATGTCCAGCAGCATAGCACCTCACACAAGTGTGCAGATGGGAATGATGTCCCAGCCACAGCAGTTTATGATGCAGCAACATCAGCAACATAATATGATGATGACACTGCCCCATAATCCATACATAGGAGCTCAATACCCTCAGCAACAGCTGCCACAGCTGTGGTCCACAAATCCATTTGGAGATCCATTTACCCATCCACACAGTGCAGTGCACCCAAATGGAAACCACACATTGCTTTAATTAAAGCTTAGGACAATATCTTCATATGTGTTGGGGATTCATTTGCCGTAAATCATGCGAAGAAACGAACTCTCAATTTGTAATATAAGCTGGCATTGGGAAGAAGTATTGTTTATTACTGTGAGATATTTCTGAGATATAAGTGCAGTATGAGACTTAGCAAGCTTTCTGATCCCTCACAACTATTTGATCTGCTGCCAGATTCATATTGAGACTCTAGACATGTTTAAGAAATTTGTTTTAAGTTTGTATTACAGAAGCACATGTAAAGCAGAAGCCAACATTGATCCTACTAAATTCATGAGGCACTAGACTGCTAAGTCACTTATGCATGCACTGCCAATATGATTCATATAAGCAAACATTGGTCTCATTTATACCCAAGACTAGTGCATAACTAGCAAAGGCTTGTGACAAATGCATAACCCAATATGGCTTGAAATGCTTGGCTATCACTCCTGAATACGTATGTGGATGTGATGTTGACTTATATTATTCAAGGGCAGGAATACAAGACATGAATCAAAGTGGTAGAAATGGACATGAAAATTCTTTCTACTCCCTTTTCTCTTCACCGTTACTAAATACAAGACAATGTGATCATTGAAGTTTTTGTGTCAAGAACCTTTGGGACTATGAGTTGTAATGCTTGGCCAGCAGAAGATTTTCACTCTTGTAGAGAGGCGTCTATTTGCCAATTTATGTTGCCTTAAGACAACAGGTGTAGTTTCTTTCCTACGGTCTGAAATAATTAATGAGCTAAGCAACTTTTCTAAATGATTTTTATTTTTTATTTTTATATGTAAAAGTTAATTATACCAACATTCATGTGAGTTTGTTATTAAATTATACCTTTCTTCCATTTAATATTACAAAAACATCCCTTCCATATTTTAAACATTTACATCCTTTTCTTTTTCTATTGAAGTTTTGAATGAAAATTAGTGATATTGTAAAAATGTTTAACTAATTGTTTTGTTGTAACACCTAAATTATAGTTTCAGTTAAAAATTAAAAAATAAGCTCAAATACTAATAAGTCTAATTTATTTGTTTGAAATTTTGATTTATTACAAAAAAAAGTGTCTTTAAATTTGATGTATTATTAAGGACATTATTATCCATAAAAAAATATTTAAAAAATCAAAAAATAAAGATTAAGTGTACATAGAAAAAATTAATTCATTTTTTTGATAGCATCGTTAATTTTCATCCAAAACTCTAATAAAAAAATAGAAACATATCAAATAGTGAATGAAGATTTTTGTATTAATAAAAAGAAAAGAGATATAATTTGTAATTATGTTGATTTATATGAAAGGGTGATGTAATGAACCCATATTTATGTATATATATGGTACCTTGAAACCATGAAAGTAAAATTTAGTTATCTTCTCTTAATGGTTGTTCGACTCAAGTTCTATTAAATTTAAAATATTGTAAATTTGGTAGAGCTTAAACTTGAAATTTGATTTTTTTTTTTATTTTTTTATAACTTGTTCAAATTCCAAATCGGATTCGTTGCTACTAAATTCATACTGGTAATTTGATTGTACTCTTCTCAGTTTGTTTTAGATTATTACTGTCAATGGACTAACTGTGATGCATCAGGAAAACAATCCAATGAAATTCCAAGTGAGATATCTCATGAAAACAATCAGCAAACTGATTATGGAACTTTTTTAGTTACCATTATATATTGTGATAAAATAAGGTTATATTTTGAAAGTCAAATTTTTAATATTTTCATCCTCTCAATATATAAATACTCTAACTATATTATGCATAAAAATATTTTTTTTTCTCTTTTTCCTTTTTATGTTTACATTTTTTTTAGATTTTTGTATTAATTTTTTTCTCCAACAAAAAACTGCATTCAAACATAGCCTAGGGCCCTAGGCTATGTTTGTTTTCATTTTTCCATTATTCATCATCGTTTAAAACTTTTACGAGTCAAATATCTGACCATACAAATTTTATTTAAATTTAAATTTAAATTTAAATTTAAATTTTCTCTCTCTATAATTATTCAACTCATATTTATTTTTTATTACCTTTTAAACTTATATATGATTACATTATAAAATTATTATTACATATTTTCTATATATATGTATGTATAAATAAATTTTCTAACAATTCGAATCTTACAAATCAAACATAATTATCATCGTCACTCTCGAATCATTCAAAATTTTCTCTTCCATGCTAAATAAGAGACGAACATAGCCCGAGAAATTTAATTTTATAATAAAAAACTGGTGTGACTACGATATGGAAGAAAAAAGAAAAAATCACCTGGGAAGATTGTACATTGCCTTTCAGTCGTTGTACGTTACAATGATGCCTACTAATTCCTTGAGTGCATGCGTGGCGCGACTTTATTGGATACTGCGATCAACAAACACGTAAGGACTCTCTATTATTCAAAAAATAAATAACAAACGGAAATTATGCGTAAATTTCTACATAAATCAAAAAACCTACACAACAATTGAAGTGCCATTCCCAATTACAATTTAGAAGCACCGCTTTGTGGATCTATATTGTAGAATCTGAAATGGCGGAAGGGTCCGGATCAATGCCTTCAACCTCATCTTCCGTTCAAGCTTCTGCTAACGACTCAGTCGATGAGCGATCCCAGGTCGTTGTTTTCCCTATTTTTCCGTGAATGAATTTTTTTAAGTTGTGAAATGCGTTTTACACCTAAGTCGTTTTTGTTGATTTCGGTATAGGTATGTACGATTCTGTGGATGGATACATGATATTATTTTTAGATGTGTGTTGTGGCAACCTGTGGTGGTTTTTGCTCGTTTGATGTGGCCTTTTGCTTCGGAGATTGATGTGTGACTGTGTGCTATGATCAAGAATTTTTTTTTTTTATTTTTTGGTTTCCTTGGAATTGTTTGATTTTTAATTTGTCTTTTTGCCTTCTTATATCAAATTTTGTGGGATGTTTACTGGTTTTGTTGTCATTATTGATGTACGTGTATTTTTGTAAATATTTAATAAATGTCAGCTGCGGGAAAGAGTTCATCTCTATTTTGGATTAACACTTCTGATGATATGTTTAACGATTAGTATTTTTTTTCTTTCTTTCTTTTAGGTAATCAGAATTTCAGTACTTTCTTTATGCTTTGATCGTTTCTCGATATTGCCTGCTGTGTGTATGAAATAAAATAGGATAAGATCTATGTCAAAATAAACTAATGATCCACACCGTGTCAAACATATTGTCCTCTCTTTTGGTTCTGTGCCAATCTGTACAATATGTTCAACTGTTCAAAACATGACAATAATTTTCTCAAGTGGACTGCTTTTCACCTGGATCCTGGCTATCCTTTTCCTCATAAGAGAAAATATTTCTACTGCCATGCTTTAAGCAGAATTTGCACACACCCATAGAAAGAGGGTCTCCGGTGCTATATTTGTATTTTCCAGTACAGAAAACATAAAAGTTTTGTGGAATTTTTTTGTATAGCTGAGTTCTGATCTAACCCTTTGCGACTTTGTTACAGGCTCTGGAATTTGGTGGCTTAAAATCTCCAAATGGAAATATTCCGACATTTCCAATCATATACCCTGCGCTTGTTCCTGGGTTTTTCCCTCCTCACCAGGACCAGGAACAGGTCAACCATGGCCGTGGCTTATATGCTGTTCCAGTTCATCCCTATCTGCAACCTGTGTCTGGGTTTCCTTCCAATTCTCTAATCCCTTTTACTTACAACTTACCTAGGTAAGTTTTCCTGCATTGGCACAAAAGGATTTATAGTGTGACTTAATTGAGTAGTCATATTAATTGTTATTGTCTTTACCTGATTTTAGTTCATTTATTGTCTATGTTACTGGTGGCAGCAATCTCCTGATCTAACTGGATTAGATGGCTCGGGCCTCTTTACTATCTGTTATCTATATCACAAAATGGACTTGTGCATTTTAGGGAAAGTATAAGTACAAAAGAGAAGTCCATGCATATGAATGATGGCGTTCTTATTTTAAATTGTTAAAGTTTCCATTTTGAGACATCTGTGATTGCATGTGGTTATTTCTCCATAGACTGAGTAAAGTTTACCATTTTGATTGAATAAACACCCTAAAGATGCATGCTTAAGATAAGACAGATATTTTCTTCCTACAATTAAAATTTGTTCTAGACCTTCATGACGTTTTGTATGCCCTTCTCGAACTCTGCAAAAATTTCAAATTTCTGTGACCTGAATACCTATTAATGTAATTGAGATTATGTTATACGAAGGAGGTCACTACTTCAGTTCTTTTTTGCATTGTCAACTCCTGTGTTATTATCAGCCAACATAGTTCTCCGGAAGCCAGAGAGGTTGGCAGTGAGCAGGGACAACCTGGGGGGCAACCACAGCAGCAGCAACAAGCTGGACCTCAGAGACAAGTTGTGGTTCGGAGATTTCAAATTGCTATCCAGCTTGATTTACTACTCATATTGAAGCTAGCAGCAGTCATTTTCTTGTTTAACCAAGATGGATCTAGACAGAGGCTTACTCTCCTTGTGTTTTTTGCTTCGATTGTTTACCTGTAAGTAGTTGAAAGTATGTTTTCCTTTTGGGTCTCTGTGTGTGTTACTTACCCTTTGTCACATTTGAGAAACAAATTTACTTGATGCTTTTCCCTGCCTTTGTGAAATTTTCATTTTCAGATGTTCTTGTTTTCTCCACTACATACCTGCATGTCTATTTTCTACTTGTCCGAATGTGTTGCCTTTCTTATTCCTTTTGGGTGATGTAGATACCAAACTGGAGCTCTTGCACCCGTGATTCGATGGCTTTCACGAGGAATGCGAAGGGCAGATGCGCCTCCCCAACCTCCCAGGCCTGCTGTCAGGGCAGATGATGCACCGGCTGCTGAGGGCCAAGGAAATGAAAATGCGGGCATAGCAGGTAAACACTCAGTGTTTGACTAATTGACTTATAGTCCACCCAAATGGAGTTTGATACTTTTATGACAAAAGGCTTGATGGTGTTTCAGAGCTTAAAAAATGAGTTTATTAAATACAAAGACACACGCAAACATTAAGACACATATATAATGAGCTACAGTAGCTTTTAGGAATATCATTACTTAAAATTGCCAAATGAATATCTACGCATGCCTTTTGGCTTTTTCTAGAGTAAATTTTTTTTCCCCGTGGGATTCTTCATCTTCAAAACCATAAAGCTGTCAGGTGGCAGATTCATCATAATACAGGGATTACGGCCTTGATCTCAAAATCTGTGGCTTGGTACCTTTGTAATGAACAAGAACCCTTCTCTCCTAAAAGAAACATATAAAAAAGGGATCATATTTCGATGATTTATCCTGAACGACTATATTAACAGTCTCACAATACGTTTCCACTATATGGTACTAGAATATGATCTATCAGTGCAACTGCAGCTTGCAATTTGCATTGCATAAATCACATAGATTTATGGATCTTAAGCCTATTTCTATGTATATGCATGCTTGTGGGCCTATTTTTAACCTCACCTGCCATGTTTTTCTTGAAACGTCATGATGTAATCACAGAGCATCGCACAATACTAGTTTTTAACAGTACAGAATTTGATATGGCAGAGGGGCAACCTATAGCTGAGAATGAGAATCAACAAGTGAATGGTGAGAACATGGAAATTGAGAATGACCATGCAGGGGAACCTGAGCAAGGCCAGAGAGGCAACCGCTGGTGGGCAATAGTTAAGGAGATCCAAATGATTGTATTTGGTTTCATTACTTCACTTCTTCCGGGCTTTCACAACATAGATTAGGCTGTAAATAACACCACCAAAGCATGATGTCCATTGAATCAGACGGGCCATGTGGGAGAAAGGGTGTTTTGATCGTGTTGTAGACATTCTAGAAAAATTGCTTGAAAAGGGTGTTTTGACAGACATTCTAGAAAAATTGCTTGGACATTAACACAATTTGTCATGGTTTAAACATAAAGAATAATGTGTATGAAAATTGTATTACTTATGATATCGCAGGCTAAGTTTTGACGAGGGTTAACTAGTACACCTTTAGTGACAACTGGGTATGATGAAGCTTTGGCAGATAAATTTTTCATACATTTACTTTGTGTATCCAGTCTTCTACCATGACTGTAACCTGCAGCTGCAGAAATATGTATTCTTGCACATCCTTGCAGCCTTGTTGGACGGCCATATTGTGGTATGCCTGTTGATATTAGATCATTTCGATTGACTTATTGTAACAAATGTAATTTATGGGAAATAATTGTCCCTTTTTGGCTTATTCGAGGGTGAAAACTTAAAAATTCTGTAGTAATATCTTTATGTACCACCCTGTTTGAGTGGAAATTGCAGAGAGGGTTTTCTGAAGGAACCCAAAATTTATTCACAATCCATATTAAAAAGAGGTCTAGACGGGGTTTCCTTGAACTCCATCTAAGCCTACTAACTCTGGAGTAGGCGTGGTAACGATTTCAAAACAGTCGGTTCTAGTTCTAGAAATAAAGAACCAGACCGGATTTTATGCGATGGTTCAAGTTTTGATTTTGAAAGCAACGTTTTCAATTCTGATTTTGGAATTGATGGTTCTAATTTCTGTTCTTCGACGATTCTTGTTTTAGTTCTTTATGATACTAATTCTATATAATTATATTTAACTGTTTGTTCTTATAAATTTTAACATAAAAATAATGCTATAATACATTTAAAATTTTCAAAAAAATGTAAAATTCAAAAAAAAATGAAAAAATACTTTGATTTTCTGATCACTGTCACTGTTTCGACTTAATTCATTAATGTTGTATATTCACGTATATATTATATTATATGATATTTATATTTGTATATAATATAGACTTCCAAGTATTATTTTTTTGTTATTTTATTATATATAAATATACATATGAATGTACATATGTGCATATATTATATGACATATACTGTAATACATATTATTTTTATTATTTTGACAATTCAAAATTGAAATCAAACCAATATTTCCAGTTTTTTCCAACTTTCAAATGAAAACGTGACCACACCTACCTAGAAACTACTGTACAAGATTTAGTAGGCCTTGATTCCAAGGTCCATACAAAATCCTTGTATCAGCCAAAGCCCGAATATTTTGCTCAACCAAATTTCTTACATGGGCTACCAAAGATCGGCCTTCGGTTAAATATTGAGGTTGTCTCAAGAGTTGCAAGAAATCTTGTAATAGAATATTGTTTCCTCATTGGGATCTGTACATACAAGGGCATCTATGATACATATCGAATTTTGGATTCATATTCAAGATTGTACAAAGCCGAAGGATCATTTATTGTGCTCCTCTGTAGAGAAATGATCCCAAAATGCGCACAGATAAGAAATTAGCATTACATCTCAGATAAAAGATGGCTGATTTTTCTAAGCTCTTTGAGTGCCGACATGGCTGTGGCTTGTCCTTTGCCAACAAGACGATTCTTTAAGTTGTTCTCCGGTGGCCCCATTTGACCCTGATCCTGCTGGAAGACGGACTCAATCACCTGCGAGGCAAAATGAAGAGGTTGGAGATGTGCAGAAGCCCTAAGATTAACCTGAAATTCTGCTGAGAATTCAGTAGTATTATCCGCCGTATTGAACGGTGGCATTAACATTGATTACCAGTAACTACAAGAGAGGAAGAACTTTAACAAGTCAGGATCAATTTGGCATGTCCATTTGATTCTTATGGATCTGATTGAACTTATATTTGTGCAGATTACAGATAAATCTCCAAGTGATTTAGTCATGTAGACTAGGTTCTTTCTAGGACAAAACAGAACATTAGACCCTTGAGTCCTTCTGACATAACATAACAACCACCCACATAGCAGATCACACTAGCATCTACACATTTGTTATGATATGTTTTTCTTATATACATACTGTATTCATATATGTGGGTGTGACAAAAATCTTTAAAAAATGGCAAGACAAAAAATTAATGCATAAAAAAATGAAAATTATTTGATGGAAGCAATTTAGTTTCTTAAACTTATTTCGTAGTCATTACATATGATTAAAAAACATTGAAATGCATAATAATAGTAACTAAAGGCATATTTGGAACACATTGAAAGACCAAAAATTAGTTAATATTATGGCTTTGACTTAATAGTATAATATAGATATAGCAGCTCTGAAATTATGAAAGAATAATTGGTTTGTTGAGATGAAAAGAAGTTTCAGAAAGCCATTGTGGTTAAGCTGACAAAAAACGAAGGCTATGCTTGTTTCAAGTTTTTCACACATTTTCTTCCCATCAAGTTAACTCAATCCAAACATACAACCTAACAAATTTTATATTTAAATTGCAAATTCGAATTGTTCTCTTTCTTAAATATACACAAATATTTAAAAATACTATCATATTATCTAATAATTATTATATATATTATATATATAATTACACAATTCAAACAAATCAATGTTTTCACCCTATCAAAATTTTACAAACAAACATAATTTTCGTACCCAAAATTCCCATGCAAAATCTCAAACCTAACATTGCCTAAGGAGTTCATTGACTAGCTAGTTATAACTGCAATGAATTTCTGTACAATACCTGAATGTTCTCGAGCATGGATTGACCAAGATTCCTCAAGCTAACCATCAACTTTTGGTCTGTTGTCTCTCCCTTGCTCGTTCCAGAAGAGCTATCATCTGCCATAGAAAAGCCAGCAACATTGTTTCTATCATTTCCACCATTAAGAGCTTTTGCATCTTCAGATACTCGTGGTCTATCAGACATTCCTTCACCGGCATTCCACCCAACCTTCCGTAACCATTGAAATTTGCCAGATGGAATTTTTCTCTCCTCAATGACTGTGGCTGATTTTCCCACTGAATCATTGTTTTGGTTACATTTTGAAGAGAACCCATCAGGGGTGCTGGAGTCAAGAAGAGGAGAACAAACTGGGTGAGTTTCACATGATTCAGCATCATTTTCATCAATTGGTGAGTTTGATGAAACACTACTACTTTCTGATCCATTCTCTTGATCACTATTCCCATCAATAGGACTAGGTGGGTCTACGAAATTGGGAGAATGTTCTTGACTCCAAGCAACATTCATTGAGTCGATAAATTTCTTATCATTAACGTCCTGTCCATTAACCTCAAGAGGACCCTGCTGCTCTACGTCATTACACACCGTATTTTCTTTATCTTCGTTTGATCCAAGCTGCCGTGCCAGATCCTTCAATAAGCTTTTCCTAACAGATGGCTTGGGAATTTCAGCTGTTTCGTTTTTCTTTGATGGTGAAGGATCAGATGCGGTTCTGGATAGGTGCAGTCTTACTCTCTCTGACCAACCATTTTTAGCACTGGAGACTTGGTTTTCCACAGTAGCTTGCTTGTGTTCTGCTTCCTTGTGCACAACTCTCCATTTCTCTTCCCAGTAGCTCTCAGGTATGCCAATCAGAGGAGATTTTGGAGAAGATGGATCTAGTGAAAGGCTATGACCCCTAGTAACCACAGGCTTCCTTCCATCAGACAAGCTGTGATGAAGAAGTAGAGAGTTTGAGTTGTTTGCATCTACCGCCAGCGCTTGCAAGGATTTAGCCTTTGCTACGAGCTTCACTAGATCTACATCCTCTGGGAAATTCAACAGTCTCTGCAGACAGGCAGTAGCATTTTCAGAGGCCAGCAATGAAGACCTCAAATTAAGTATCATTGAAACTGCAAAAGCAGAAATGAATGCTCCCCTTGGTGAATCAAGGACCCCAAAGTTGGACTCTGCCTTTCTATCAGCAGCTTTGGTAGACTTTGCATTGTCATACACAAAAATTTCATCCCATATTAACAAAAGGTTTTCCAAAGAAAATTCACGTCCAAATAATAACCTTAGCCAGCGCAGTGAAAAATATTGGGGTTCAACTCCTAGTTCAACAAGATGAGTATGAAGAGATGAATCAACAACAGAGAGCAAATGAAACATTGAGGCAGAAGCTTCAATTACAGGGGTGAACCCAGTATGCAAGCTACCACAGGGAGGAGGAGAAAAAAACTCTGCCATGGCAACCACACCACCAGCCCCACTCATCAAAGCGTCAAACATTGAGTAGGCATCATGTTCCATAAATTTCTCAGATAAGACAATACCTAATTCACCTTCTGCTCCATAGGCATCACTTAGTAAGACAATTGTCTGAGTCACAGGATCAAGTTCAGTCAGGCTACTTGCTTTCACCATGCTATTTTCAAATTCATTCCCATCTTCCACACATTCTGATAATTTCTTAAAATCAAACTTATATGCCAGGTCACTTTCATGATATGAAAAGCCATCAAATTTGTCAGCAAAATGGTCCTCATTAGCTTTTCTGACTTTCAAGAGAAGCCTCACATCAACTTGAAGAACATACAATAATGGAGCCAAGAGTTCATGCATCCCTGCGTTTGAAGAGAAAACAAAACTTAAAGCATTTAATTTTTATCCTTCAAAAAGATAAATAAAGACATGCTTGCTATCGGGCTTCGATGTAAGAACACACTTACCAAAAGGAGAAACCAATTAGATAGGATATATTAATAAATGGAGAGAAGTAGTTAATGTATCAATTCTGTTACTTCCAGTCACACCACGACATAGCAGACAGTACATAATGCAGCAAAGTCACAGACAGATCTAATTAATAAATAAATATTTTAAACCATCATGTTTAAAAAGGGCGAGAGAGAAACAATTAAGCACAAGAACATAAAGTGGTTGGCTACATCCAATGACATATATCCAAAGGGTTAAACCAAATTATTCACTCTGATTGTACAAGGTCCACATATTTATGTAGGCAAATAAAATCATACCAAAACAATGTACCTAAACATCTAGGTAAAATGAATATGGCCTAATGTTAATATAAAGAAAATGGATTTTTTATTATTGTGTTGTGATATCTGTAAATGTTACAACCAATAAATTTTATCCACACTCCTCAAGTTGAATACCTTTAATTAGAATGTTCAACTTGGACATTTAGTACAAGTATATGAAAGTAGGTACAATTATCTTCCTCATCAGCAGTTTAAAACTAGAATTTTGAAGTATGACAGCTGCCATTCTCATTTGCCTCCAACGGGCACTGCAACTTTTGTTTATCGCACATGATAGGTCACTTGGCTGCAATTCACATATATGAATGGACAAGTGTGGCAACTCTCTTTTACAGGCAATCAATAAGTAGTTGTCATAAGGTGAAAATGGATGATTGTCATAAGGCAGCAGACAAATAATTGTTATAAGAAGACAAACATTATTTGCCCATAAATGTTTACTAGTAATACGAGGAGATGAAGAGATGAGATTAGAAGTAAAACAAAGGTAGGACCATCCTTCTTGGATACAATGTTGAGTTTAAAAAGAGTAAAGATAGAAATAATTAAGCACGAGAGTGTAACATAGTTAGACAATTAGACCTACATTCATAGACAAATCCTCCAAAATGCCCAAAGGGCTAAATCATAATATTTTTCTCTTAATTTAATTAGTACAAGTGCCACTTAATTATACAGGCAAGTACATGTAATATATAAGAAATTATACCATATAATATCATACCAAATAAATGAACCTAACTAATATTTAATTTAGACATCTGGGTACAATAAATATGGACTAATATTAATATAAGAAAAGTAGATCTTCTATTGTTGTGATATTTGTAAATGCAACAATCAATAAATTTTAGATTCTCAACAAATCAGAAGCACCCCCTGAAAGAGTGTTTATTATTGTCTTATTTTCAGCTAACACTGCTCAGCCAATAGTTTCATGCTAGACGCAGCCACTTCTGGTTAGAAGTTCAAAAGCCTGTCCCCACTTTGTCTAAACATTAAATTGAGCTTCAGTTTCACACTTACATGGTCAAAAATTTGTGTGATAAATAACTGAGAACAAAATTAGCAATAAAATAGAATACAAGTACTAAAAATTATCAACCTTGCCTGTAGCCATACTCTGGGTGTCCAAGGCACCAAAGCAGTAAAATCCGTCGTAAGATTCCTTGGAATCCACCTGTCTGGAAATAGCTGCCTTTTTCAGGGTATAAACGTGTCAAATCTTGATCAACCATTCTTTCCAGTTCAGCATTTCTGAAGAAACGAGTCCATATGCTGTCTGCAATACAAACAGCAAACAAAATCACTTAGAGTGCAATAAGTCAAGTTCGTAAGCAGGTTCTTGACAAGGGTGAAACTGTGGAAGCCACAGAACTTCAAGAAATTCAATAAACTTTTGGTGAAGAGGAAAAAGGAGGAGAAATGGAAGGGAACAAGGGAGATTACAAGCCAGAGGGTTAGAGAGTCAAGTAGGGAGGCATACTGCCTTGCAAAGGCAAAAAGGAAAATTCTTGGAGACATACTATCTTGCAAAGGCATAAAAGAAAATTCTCAGAGGCGTAATATCTTGAATAGTCTATATAATGAAATTCTCACCAGGACTTTGTGACAGTGGATTGTCCATGATAAGATCAGGAGAATTACTTCCATCTTTTGGTACATGCGGATCAACTAGAAGTTGCTTCCTTAAAGTAGCATACCTGTGGAAAATAATACACAGCGTGAATGGCGCATACAAATGAAATTGCAATAACACAGTATGATTCCCTGCATCATGATTTAAGTCGATCTCAAAGGCTCTATTGGGTTGGACTACTTCCCCTCACCATTTAGTCATTTACAAATTGAGAAGGAGATGATTCACCAATTAAGTGCTATTTTCTACTTCAACTAACTACTTTGAAACACTTGGACTAGAGGCAACAGCAAAACAACAAAGGATGGTGTCTTGAGCAAAATATTTACATTGATTCAAGTTCTAGCATTCAGGTAACCGAATCGAAGAAGAGAAGTCACTAACTCCATTGCGATCACCATAAATCAACGGAAATAAGAAATATGCCGAAAATCGACAAAATGACTTACCAAAGCCATCAAAAAGATCAGATAGGGGCAAAGGGAGTCGGAAATTTTTTCAATTTTGATAATCAAGAGCCAGTGGTATTACCTTCTACGAGAATTGGCAGTAACCCGGCGAAGATCATCGATGGAGGCAAAAGGAGAAGAGGGTAAAATCCCCAAATCTATGCGCCATTGGACCCCTCTAAGATCACCGAAACGACGGGAACCTACAGAAGACGACACCATCTCCGGCATTGTAATTTCTATTCACACCGGTGTCAGTTTTCACTTTTTTTAAACCAACCTTAATTTTTTCCCTTCTTTTCCTTCAATCCAGCTGAAATTTCTCAGGTCCGTATTGACCAACCCCATCAAGATCATCTTTCGTGTAACAATATTTTGATTTTTAGCGACCATGCACCTAAAATGTCAGACAAGCAATCTTTAGGATCAGAAACAGAGCGTTCGTTCGTCATATAGAAACTGGAATACACGAGAACGCGACCTGCCCTGACCCCATCAAGATCCTCTCTTTACCAGATAATTGGTCCACTGCAGACCCTTTTTGCATTAAAACCGGATGGAGAAAAAGAAGTAGCCTAGAAAAAACGGGAAATTGAGAAAACGATCAAGGGCTAAACAAGAATAACCACTTGGCAAGAAAGGGCAAAACGTTAGGTTATGGCTGCAAAAATCGAAAAATGTTACAAAATTTTACGAGAATTGAGACAAGAATCCAGAAAGAGAAATGGAAAGCGGAGGACACTGTCAGCCTTCAGGTGTGGAATTTGAGATAGGGAAAGGCGGAGGCGATTAATAGTGGAAAGAATATACGCTTTGCCCGCTATCAATTCGCCAACCATTGAGGCTATGTTTGGTATCCATTTTTCAACGTTCAACGTACCATCCAACGTCTTGTTACCAAGTATATTATTTAATAAAATTTAAATTTAAATTTAAATTTTATTCTTATATATATATACAACTATTATTTAATAATTTTATCTTGACAATTAAATCAAAATTTATACATACACACACTATAATTTATATAAATTTATACTCTAAAAATTAATCATTATCCGTATATATTATTACATTAATAATTACTATTATATTATATTATATATATATATATATATTCAAATAAATAAAAAAGTTTAAAACATTAAAATCACAAGACCAAACATATCATGTATTCATCCTAAGAACAACATCTCCAACAAAAGCTTCTCTCCCAAACATAGCCCGAATGTTTTTCCCTTCTTAAAGTATGTTCTTCTCTATCCCCTTTATCACGGAACGGATGGAAGAGATGACAAGTTTGTTTTTCTTCAACATCAGCATTGGGAGAACAAGAAGATGTTTGGCTGTGGAGTGTGCAATGGGTAGCTCTTGGCCTCTTCATCTTCATGTTTGTTCCATCCCTTCTACAACAATTTTTGTTTATTTTATTTAGTTCTTTTTATTTGTCGTGAATTTCATTTGTAAATAGAATTTCAATAAACTATTGTATATGTATTTGGAATTTCCACTTTTTACTTTAAAATTATTAACTTTGCTCTTTGTCTTTTAATTAAAGAAAATTTGCCCCACAACCACACCTCTTTCTTTATCTTAGTAACGATGTTATGATAAAAGTTTGATTAAATTAATTTTAAATAACAATTCAAATTCAACAGTTATTCAAACTCAATTCAACTCAATTTAATAAAATTCAGATCGAGCTTTGAAATTCAAATTCAATTAAAATCATTTTAATGTGAACATAATCTTGTCTGAATTGAATAATTTCATTCATTGACACCGTTTTTTACAACAATTTTTGATATAATTTTTTTTTAAAGAAATGTCTGACATTTTTTACTAGACTAAAACAACGTAGAGGTGTAGAGAATAGAAGTGAAGATCGGCGCCACGCTACAACCATCTAATCATATAATTATCCCACTTTTACCTTCACCATTTTCATAATTATCTATGAACAGTTACAATATAAACAAATAAGACGCCACCTTAGTTGATTCTTTTTTGTTCTTCAAAGCTGATTAAGACCCAACATAAATAATTACAGAAATAAATACATGGCTGTGCTGAAAGCTATATTGGCCTAACCTGACCCCACGCCCTAGTCATGAACAAAATGAAAATGTATTCCACTTGTTCGTATACGACAACACGTCGTCGTAATGACATATCCTATGTTTGTATTTTGCTTTCATCGTAAATCCGGGGAGAATAAGCTCCCAACCATTCCGAATCTGCTTACGTCCACACAAAGTGGGGTCCATGGACTGTGATTGGGGGCCCATGCCCTGCCCTCAGTGTTTTGATTCAATGAATGAAGGGTGTCCTTGTGGCTATTCTTATAGTATCTTCCACTAGTCTTAGATCTGTATCCTAGTTTTCTCAGAAAAAATTGGTATTATAATACAAATTATTAACATGGGTCCCTTTAAATGTGGAACCCACGTTATTAATTAAAAAAATGATTTGAAGGAGCTGTAATAATGCTGCACCGCTCAACCTTCTTGGTACATAGAGGAGAGAACAAGCTAGTGAGGTGCGGGCAATGGCCAGATGAGCAAAGCCCTGAGAGTGTTGCGAGGTTTTGCAAGTGACAGCTTGATGCTATTTTGTTGTCTCAGTAAATTTTTGGAGTGAGGGAAAGTTAAAAGGAAATTTTGAGAATTTTTTTACGAGGGATAAAATAATGAGGATTAGTTGGAGATATTTTTGAAAAAATTATTTGAGTGTCATTATTTTAATTTTAACTCATTTATTGTGTTGTGTCTAACAAGTTTTTTTTAGAGAAATCTCTCTCTCTTATACTCTAATTTATTTAATAGTAAAACAATTATAGAGCTTATCTTGTGGATGTAATCCATTGAACAATGAATCGCGTTAAAATTATTGTCAATATTTATTTTTTATATTTATTTACTTTTTACCCAATACTCTATGGCTCACTTATCTGATGAACTGTGACTTACTTTTCTTGAATATTTTTATTGTGCAATTATTGTTGATAGATATTTCTATCTTTTTGAAATTTAACTTTGTTAAAGTATTTGATGACAAGATAGAATATTGATATTTGTTACAAGTAGGGAGTCCAATAACTAGTGTGAAAGTTTTTGTATCTAGTTGAGAGCAATGAAAACAATAACGAACAAAACGATCATGAATAGCACGAAAAACCACAAATGGAGGAATAAAACGAAGGACCTTCTATATGGGATAAAAGTATATTTGCCAATGACATAAATCTAAGTTATTCTATTTATTCTCTCTCAAATTTAAGTTATTCTATTTATTTTTTAATTTCTTTTTAAATTATTTTATAAATGACATAAAAATTCTATTTATAAATACTATTAATTCAATTAAATCTATTACTGTATATAAGGTGAGAAACTCATGTATATACTTTTATTTGGCTTTGGCATGGTCATGTTCCATTTAAAACTAAAAATCAAATCAAATCGAACGATGTCGGAACCAAAACTAAAACCAAAACCAAAATAATAGAATAGAAACCACAGAAGAGTCATAGGTAATGGTTTCAGTTTCAAACCGCCAAAAAATTACAAAACCGATTAAGTAATGTCACAAGCAATGAAGATGATGAAATAATTAATTCTCGTTTTGATATTCTACTTTTTTTTCAATGAAAATATTATATATATCTTTTTCCATTTAAAATGTTTATTAATTAATTGATACTGTTTTTTGTATTTCGTAAACTATGTATCCGTTATTCCGTACGAAATAGAATAATAATAAAATCAAAAAATGATTTTTTCTTCTTCAATTTTTTTATTTCACATTTTGTTAAAAATTTTAAGTATATTATCACATTACTTTTAAATTAAAATTTGTAAGAACAAGTAATAAAATATAATTTCACAGATTCATAACCAAAACTTTTGTGTATGAGGTTTAGTTCTGGTTCTACATTTTTCAAATCGAAACCAATGGTTCTAAAATCGTATTCATGCCTAATTTGGTTCTAAACTGTTCATAGCTACACACACACACACATAAATATTGACTCTTTACTTTTATCTTTTTCTTTTTGTTTTTTTTTTTTTTTTGTATCACTTCCAACTAAAATTTGATTTAACATATATTTTTATTTTATTTTCTTACTTAAACTTCTTTCTATATCATTTTATTTTATAAATTTTTAATACATTATTAGTTTTCAGTGATTTATTTTTATTATCAAAACTTATTAGATATTGAGTAATCTATATTTTATTATCACAATATATAATTCTTATTATATGATAAATGATAAAATAAAATCTATACAAAATTTAATTTAGAATTTTTATATAATATAATTGAAATATATGTATTCACATGATAATTTATTTCTTAAATTTTATACACACATAAAATAATCATTTACCTCTGGTATAATATAAAGAAACTTGTAACATATTAGACACCTATCTCAATATATATGTATGTGTGTGTGTGTGTGTGTGTGACACGTAACCATAATATATATTGAATTCATGCAGAAAATAGGATTTTGTTTCTTCCTCTCCATCTCTTTCGGACTTTATATTAATTGTCTAATATGAGATTAATTTTTGATCACTTATTTTTATCATTAATTTTTTTTAAAAAAAATATTTATGTTTTATTGTTGTTATTAATAAAAAATTATTTGCATGTACTAATTTTTGTTGAATAATATATTATAACATAAGTGAAAGGGTGGAGAGAGGGGGGGGAGGCACTAAGTTTCCAAGCAAGGCATAATGATATGGTTGACAAAATTGTGTACTACGAATTAGGATTTTAACGGTGATGGTCCAAGGTTTTGAAGGTTTAAGTAGTATTTAAAATTATCCCTTGTGTGTAATCATTGTTGTGTATACAATAATTAGAATTTTTTGAGAAAATATTATAATTTGTATATTGATCAAAATTTTGTTCGGAGAAAATTTTTGTAGGTATATACATATACATATACATACACATTAGGTTTTAATTGGGAAAAGTATTAGAGTTTCTTTATTATTGTCGTGACGTTAGACATTACAATCACCTATTAATATTAATTTAAGTGTGTCAATTCATGTCAATATTTTATTTACGATATTATTATTTTCTAATTTTAGATTATAATGATAAAATTACGAAATTACTTAAGAAATGAGTTTATAATTAAAAACTAACAATACCAAACACAAACATAATTAGTTAGTAAAATATAGATCCAAAACATCAATGATTCATACACGTGGTGCTGAAGCTAGCAAAACACTTGAATACATGTAATTTCATGTTAACTAATACTCAAGTGCATTAGTTAACATAGTAAAATAATTTAGTAATGTTATGTAAACATATTATTAGTATATACAATATAAAAAAAAATAGCTAACTGTACATCAAATGCAAAAAGATGTGTAGCACTATAAATGGCCTTTGGTGTTACACCACCATGGCCGTGTATGACGACATGGTCTTCGTCGTTGTTGTGGATATTGTCCCTGCAGTGTAAGCTGATCATTATAGTTATAACTGATGCCTTCCTGATGCGTGTGAGTATTTAGGCCACTATCATGGTTGTGAAATGCTTCCATATAATATAGTGGTGGTGACAAGAATATATCAGCAAATAATATAGGAGACATAAGATACTAACAGGAGGAGAATTCAAACCTAGCATTGTACTGCATAGGCAATGTATATCCTAGTTTCAATTGTAAATCTGGTAGCATGTAGGGATACTATGATTGAGATGAATTTAATTCCAACAGCGTGTATAAGGACTACATGTTAATGTCTAATGGTGCAGATATGTAACAATCTCCTTCAGACCTAATGCCTATCGATAGTCCTACACAAAGCACATTTATGAATGCCAAAGCGTATGATGAAGGCTCAAGCATGTCCAAAAGAGAAGGTGAGTGCAACGGCCCAGGCATCTCCAAATGAAGACGTAGGTGCAACGACTTGGGCATGTGCTAATAAGTAAAAGTAGATGATGCACTCGAGATTTGGGTGTACGATTGGAAATCTCGAGTTAGCCATTGGGAGGCAATTGTCTCAATGTGTCTAAACATCACCGCATTGTAACTTTTCCAACACATCTGCTGTGTTTGTTAGGTCTGCAATGAAATGTAGACAAATAAGCATCATTATACTGTATTATGTAATTTAACAAGGAAGTGTACCTAGTAAGGAGTTTGAGAAGTGCATGCCAAGATAGTGACTGGCTCAAGAGAGATAGTTGAGCATAACTATCCTGAGAGATTGGTCAGACATTTCAGGACGATGCATCTTAGGTGTGACATTTTGTTGCACATCCCTATGTCCACCTAACACGTACCCACTCCTTGAGTAATGAGACAAGGTCCTGCTAATCATAAGGCTGCTATATAAATTATATATAACGAAAATTGTATTATTATAACTATATTACATATAGCATCAATTAGAGTAGATGCTAATATAGTAATACAAACCTAGGTCTACGTCTTGATGTCCAAAATATCATGAATGATACGCACAGGGTAGGCAACTATCTTAGACAACTCTTTACTATAAGCAATGTACCTATAACATCAAAAATCATTACAATGCATAAAATTGTATAATAAAATTGTGACATAACGCATTAATGAATATTCTTATACATAAACATGTATTGTGCACCGAATGGGGATATAGGAAACAATTAGTCATCGACTAGCTAAAATGGTCACCAGTCCTTTCACTTACTACCTAAACAGGGACACAGACTTGGTATCTTGGATTCCACCTATATTTGTACCAAACATAAATTGAATATCAGCAATAAAAAGATGCACAATGTAATGGGGACTTGAAATATTTGGACTTAAGTTTATCTATTGTAGCTCAACTCTTCTAGATATAATTTGGCATGCTCACACTAATGAGGTACAAAGTTGCCTGTATAGCTTTGCCGGCACAACATTACCCCAACTATATTCATGTGTGCAATCAAAGTCTTCAAAGAGTCGGTAAAACAATAGCTTGAATCCGTTCCTAAAGGAATCGGGCATCATCATACATGCCATCAACATCAATGCACATCCCCATGTATACTATCTAACTTGCTTAAGAGTGCTCCCTGCATGTCATTAGTTCCCCTTTAAATGATCACATAGATCATTGATCAAAAGGATGGCTCTCTTATATCGTCCCACCACTAGGGCGAAATCTAAGTACTACTGGATGTACTTTTACCACTCCTTCGTAGTCTGATGAACATCAACTCTTGTCACTAGCTAGCCATCAATAGGTAGCTTCCATATTATTGTCAAATCTTGTGTTGGGTGATTGTGACCTCCCCTGATGCTGAGTGAAAAATGTGGGTCTCTAGGTGTCATCTTTCCACCATAGCAGTCACCAAATACCAATCCATCTGAAGGTGACCACACTTATAGTCTTCACAGAATATGATAGAATGGCAACTACTATGTCATCTAACAAACATAGCCGCCCCAAAGCCTTATTAGAACAGTAAGGGCGAGGAACCATGTCTAACTTTTCCTCCCACACTTGAGTTGAGCTATGATTGCGCTACTGGTGTAGCAAAGTATGATCAATTGGTCCAATCTCCATCTTGCAACATGAATCATGATGACTTATGGGTATAATAAAGAGGATAATTTAAGAGTTTTTGAGTATTAAAAATTAAGATTTTTTTGTATTACAAATTAAGGTTTTGTTAGGATAATTATCTAAAATTTGTAGCATGATTAAGTTTTTTTGAGTGCTAGGAATTAAGGTTTTTAAGTATTGAAAATTGGAGATTTATAGGGATAATTATCTATGATTTGTAGCATGACTAGGGTTTTTGAGTGTTGCGAATGGGGATTTTTGCGTATTGGAAATTAAGGTTTTGTTGGAATAATTATCTATAATTTGTAACATGATTAGGGTTTTTGAATATTGGGAATTGGGGTTTTTAAGAATTTGAAATTAGACTTTTGTTGGGATAATTATTTATAATTTGTAGCATGATTAGGGTTTTTAAGTGTTGGGAATTGGAGTTTTTGAGTATTGAAAATTATGATTTTGTTGGAATAATTATCTGAAATTTGTAGTAGGATTTGGGTTTTTGCATATTAAAAATTAGGGTTTTATTAAGATAAACTTAAAATTTGTAGCATTATTAGGCTTTTGTTGAGAGAGAATACTATAGTTTATACATTCATGCAATAACAATAACATAAATATAACTATCTAACAACATATACATAACATCAAATATAACGAAAGAGCACATAACATCAAATATAATGAAAGAGCACATAACATTTCATTACTAAAAGGGCTCTCTCAATCCCCAAGATAAATGGGATAGAATAATGGCTTAATAGAGTCCAAACACATTCTGGACCATGTGTGACAAAAACATGGCCAATTGTGTTGCTAATACTATACTATCTATTGAGGCGGATCAATTTTTATCACAGCTCACTATGAACGAATGCTATGTATAGCAAAAACATATTATATTGGCTCATAATATTACGTTGGAATAATGAATCTATCATAACATGTCTTGTTACTAATTTTTAAGAGTTAGAGACAAGTTGAATCCCTATTTCATTGGAACTTTATTCCAAAGTATGAAAGAATGGGTCTAAAGAATGATAGGGCCATGTGCACAAGCATCGACGATAATAATTGTTTATTCATTTATATAATTACATTGGAATGATTCCATTGAACCACAATATAAAATGTTTTGTAAGGTGTTATGTGATTACTTCAAAAAAGATTGAATTGTGTGATGAATGTGTATCAGTTGCATATATGTGTTAGGTAGTTAAGAAATTTATACACACAAGTAGCAAAGTTTTTCCTTTATTCCACTTCTTCTATTGGCTTAATTTCAAGTCTTTATAGTATGCATTTGAGTAATTTTATTTATAATATGAATATGAATCATTTTAAATATGTCAAATTATGTTTTTGATTTCATGTGGCACAGGATTTATATATCCTATTTATTTTATAGGAAATGATAGAAAAACTCTCACAAGATCGGGATATCAAGAAGGTGGGTGCAAATGTATCATCATCTTTAAAAAGTAACAACATTGTAATATCAACATTGAGAGGATTTAAAAAAGGTAGGTTACCTAAGATTGGGTCTGAATCGAAGTTATGTAAATCATTGTGCCAAGCTTCTATGTTTTCCATATTCTCTCAAATTGAGCTCAATTCCCTCCAACAGGAATTGCAATTCACAAAGGAGAAGTTGCAGCAAAATGAGGTGAAAATGAATGATTACAAGATAATGTTGCACCAAAATAAAGTTAAGTTGGAACAAATCCTGTGATGGGCTGCCCTACATCATGACTTCACAATCTTTGACTCTGTTGGGCCCTCGTAGCAACCAGGGCACGATGAGGACAATAAGGATGATGATAATGAAATCTTAGATACAAACTTATAGTTCACTCGCCTTTGTATGTACTTCATAAAATATAACACATTTTTTGTGACAATAAAACTATTTATTTTGTGTAAATTTTGACATTTTAAATTTATTTTATTATTTTAATATGTTGAATTTGATATGTTAGGTTTGACAATAATTTGTATTAAATAAAATAAAAAATAAAATTTTGGGAATTTTTTTAAAAAGACTATCCCAAAAAAACTATTCCAAACCAAACCTAAAGCTGTTCTAAAAAACCCGTTTTAGAAAAGTTATCCTTAAACTGTTTCCAATCCAATTAGAAAATACCCTTCTAAAATCATCCCAATAAAAAAGTTGTTCCAAAATTGACCAAAAAAATTACCATTTCAAAATAGTTCTAAACAGTTAATAACACCACTCTCAGGGACGACTTCTAATTCTTTTGAAAAGCCATCCCGAGAGCCGTTCGAATTTAACTATTTTCTTACAATATTTTATATTATGGCTGTTGATTAAATTACACTAACGTAATTAAAATGGTGGAGTTACCTTTTGAGAGCCAAATGTTAATTGACAATAATGCCCCAAGTTTTCTTTATTTATTTTTTCTTATTTTTTAAAGATTTACTTTGCTTTATTTTTTTAAATGCTTCTCTCTTTGAAGATCATAACTTTTTTCTTTATTTTATACAAAATCTTTAATGCACTCTTAATTTTTAAATAATTTTATTTTATAATCAAAATCATCAAAAAATTATATTTTACTCTATTAATTATACGTTTATGTAATTGTTTTAATTATGAACACACACGGTACGTGCCCTTTTTACTAGTTTGAATAAATGTTTTCTGTAGTGGGTGTTCAGTATTGTTTCCTCTCATTTCAGTTATTTTCCATTATTTTTTCTTTCTCTTTAATTATCTGTTGTTTGGATTTGGGCGTCCAGCTCCCAGTTTTTTGGTGGGTTGGACTACTAGAGTGAAGTGGACGGAATTTTGCTACAAAAGCAGCCCAGTTTCGGACATCCCAGAACTAATTCCAAAATGTTGTTCCATATTATTTAACTAGCGACGAGGCACACTCAATTCATGTATAAATAAAATTAAAAATATAATTTATCTTGTAAATATAAATATATTTTATCTATATTATAAAAAATATAAATTCTTTTATACTTAATCATCTACCAAAAATTGTTCGTTCTGTATATATAAAATATTAAATATAAATAAGGTATGAAAATACAAAAGGTCAAATGTGCATGTTAGTATATAAAAAATCAAAGCCAAACTAATTTGAAAATCATAGAAAATTTGCATGAGTGGGGTGTTAAAATTGTAGGAGGTTAAACTAACGTGTGTGAACTGTGAAGTTGTGTTGGTGGAGATTATCCATTTAAGGTTATCTGTGTGCTTAGATGGTAAAACTAAAAGTTAGTTTTTTAACCTTACACTATAAATATATATATATATATATATATATATATATATGAGACCAAATAAGCAACAAAGTTTGAATAAAGAATTTTATATAAAAAAAAATGTGGTCACGAGCAAAGAACCTCAGCGCGACCCAATAATATATGGCTGGACAATTTTTGATTTTCATGGATTTCAAGATGGGACAACGTTATGAATGTCTTTCCACTAAACCATGATGTATTACTTGTTTGGTTTTCTTTTTTAAAAAGAAGCGCCTTTTTGACCTTCCTTCACATAAATAAAGTTAAAAAACCTTTTCTGTTTTACATCATGCATCATTTTAACAGGAATTTCTTTCCCCTTTAAGAGCTAATGCAAGCCTGTGAGGCCTAAATTACAGGAATGCAGACTGAGAGGAAGATTCGGGTTTGCAGAAAGAAAGGGACCACTGTTTTTATCCTCTAATCTATTATAACTTTTCGTGATTAGATGGGTTTCACCATTTACTTTTGTAGTTGTAAAATCATTTTTTAAATTTATAATTACGGAACAACACATATTTAAAAAATACAACAAACGCTGTCTACGAAAAAGATCACGAGGAGTCAAAGATATGCCGAAATATATGGGCCGTCGTATGAAAAACTTTTACAAAACTTGTTGCATAAACATTTGTTTTAGTAGTAAATTAAGTGACGCCACGTCGAGTAAGAACGTTAATTTAATTGGCTCGATAATATTTTAATATTTAATTGAATTTTAATTTAAACAAAATTTTAAGACTCAACCTTGTTGTTTAACTCAAATTTTAATTTAATTTTGAATTTTACAAAATTGAACAGTTGGAATTTCATTAACACCCCCTAATGCCAAGTAATAAAATCACATAAAAGTTGCTCATCTGAGTAATGGCAAATTTACTGCGGACAACCACCGTCGCTGGCCATGTTGCAGAATGATGAGAATCATGAACTCAGGAGTCGTTTTGCATGATTTTATTCAGACCATAGAAGGCCCGATGATTCAAGTGATTTCGTCTTGTTCTCTTACAAGATTCCTGCAGGAAAACCTAAGTGGGATTTCGTCTTTGGATTCCTCCAAATAAAGAATAGCTACATCTTGCCCTTTGTTCCAAATTAAACGGTGTCATTTCTTGTTGAAACCCTATTGGTGAATAACGTTGTTGGATTCACATGGACGAAGTGTTCGCGTCCACCGAATTCAACTAATCTTCACTCCTCCAACTTAATTCACCAGAAGGGTTTTGTGTTTCTTACTTAATTCATAATCTCGCGTTTGAAATCCACAAAGTTTGGCCATGTTGATTTTTTAAATCTATATGTCACGTGCAATGTACGTATTGGTCGGGATAAGGACAAGCTTGGTGTCGCATCTCTCACATGATGACTTCACGAGAGTGACCGTTTGCGGCAAAGCCCCATTTTTTATACATATATTATATTACAGATATTTAATGTTTTTACAAAAACTATGGATTAAACTAACTTTTCGAATTTTGAGAGCACATGAGATGAAAGGATATTGTGATTGATAAATAAGGTTTTATTGGAGGAAGCAAAAAGGGTCCAGAAATTTAATGCCTTCGGACCTACCTTGACATTACATCGTGTCTCATCTTGTTGGCCTGTCTGTGCATCCAAGTGGAGTAAATTGTTCAGTAACGCAGCTTAATATTTTTTTTTTATTTTTTTAAATAGAAACAAATAATTGCATTATTTACTAAAAATTATTAAAGTTATAAGTGTATTACAATAACAAATCCTAGACCCAAAAAACTTAAAAAAAAAAAAATACTGCAAATTTGAACTCCTTTTAATAAATAAATTTTTTTTGGAGGGCTCAATATGGAAACCCTTATTTTTAAATTGCAATATTAGCTTAGCTTTCTTCCATTGTTTTTTTGTTTCGGGGGATCAATCAACTATGGTGCGGCATATTTTAAATTGCTGCATATAAATTATTAAAGAAGAAATAAATGCTGAGTAGTAACGGTCATGTTTATGTTGATCAATTATTTGTTGGATCTGAAACTCAAATATATGATATTTATATTTATGCTCCCTGTAATTTTTGAGATCAATAATTTAAAGTTACTGGCAGTTTTTGTCTGGCCATACCTGATCTTCATCTTGATAGAAAATTTATTTTTTGGTTATAAAATTTCAATAATGCCAATTAATGAATTATGAGAATTATGACATTTCTAGATCTCCTGCTTCTAAGCTCCCAAAAGAATCCGGTATTTGTAAAGCAAATTATAAACCAGGAGCAAAAAAATAAAGTTGGCACTCGTGTGATATAAATTGTAAAAAATATTTAAAAATTCTTAAGTTAATTGATTGCATGTCAACACAATATATATATATATATATATATGCATATATAGTAAATGCCTTTTTTTTTTTTGATTTAACACAACTTTAATTGTAATGATTATAAAGAAAGACATTAATCGAAAATAAAGTGGCTATGCACTTCTGTTTGGTCATATGAAATAATTATGGCTTGAAAAAGAAAAAGGATCTCATCAATACTTAAATCTACTATATCGTTGAAAAATTAAATATATAATATACCGATTAGAAATGTATCTAATTATCTGCATATCTTATTGAATTAAAAAGCACGGCCAACATAAAGTTAATCATAAAAGGTCTCAATAGCCATGCCTTAATTTGCATACGTCTTTTTAATTGAGTATTTTACTTTTAATCAGGACTTAATCCCACTATGGAACCTAATCCCGAGGACAATAATTTTATGATAACTAAAAATTTGACCAACATAATTAAAGCCCCCAATTAAAATAATTGTGTAAGCCATAATTCTTGTATCTTAACTTTATAAAAAATAAATTGTATAAGTGAATTTTTAAATTGAATTAAATAAATTTTTGTGGGTTAAATATTTAATTAAAATACTAAAAATTCTCCCTTAGACTTAGAAAAACTTGTAGCTTAAACAATTTATTGATTTGATTTTCTCTAAATCCCTTCTAACATTCAAGAAACCTTAATTTGTGGTTTATGTCAGTGATTTTTAGATCAAATATTAAAATTTGACAAAGGCTGCAAAAATATATCTTGAATGTTGCAAAGAACATGTAGATCTTTCTTTAAGAACCCTCTTTAAAATTTTAGCAGATTTTGAAAGAATATTAAGCTTTGATGTCGTTCGAAGCTTGTTTGATCTCTAAAAAATGTTAGTTCACTATTTTAACTTTATATAATCTAATTATGAATTATTGTGAAAAATGATTTGATTCGAAGGTGAATTCTATAGATTGTTTTTAGAATTTGTAGAGAGAATTTTAACTTTTTCTCAAATTCTTTTTTAACTGTAATACTTTAATTTTATTCAACATGTGAAATTTACCTCTTATTATAGAGGAAGAAAACTTATAAATATTACATTCAGTAAAAATATTGTGATTATTTAAAATTGTAATAAATATTTCAATCTTATTATTTAATTATTTTTTATTTTTTTTCATAATATTTATCACAATTTTAAGTATTCGATTATTTTTATCGCGTGTAACGTTTACAAAACCGAAGGAAGGAATGCTGTCATGTCCACTTGATGAAATGGTGTGACTTGATTGGCTATTGTCTTTTGACTTGGCATTTGTAATTTCAAATCGCATGTTTTGGTTTGTAACACTTAGTGCCATATGATTGGTTTGATTCAATATTTGACATAATTTAATTAATCAATTATATTTATGTTAAAATATTAATTATTTTATTATATAATTTTAAAATTTATATTTAATTAAATTTTCAAAACATAAATAATTAACTTTTAATTGATATTTAATATAATATTTGCCTTGTGTTATCAATTGATTGGATACCTATTTAATATTAATTATTTTATTATATAATTTTAAAATTTATATTTAATTAAATTTTCAAAACATAAATAATTAACTTTTAATTGATATTTAATATCATATTTGCCTTTTGTTATCAATTGATTGGATACCAATTTTGATTGTCCACAAATTGTTTATCCTTTTTTTTTTGTTGCCGAGAAATTATAATTAGTCTAAACATGTAAACGTTATTGATTTAATGTTCAAGCACCTGCAATTTTATATTGTTTACATCAGAATGCGGATATTTCATCATATTTTATTTTAAAAAATATTTAGCCTGGTATATTTATTTTCCAATAATAGGAACAGCCTCGTCGCCTTAAATTTCGATGACTATTGTCTACTGTAATAACTAGACGAAGAACTTTGCAATTTTTTTAATTTTTTTCCCATATGTGAAAAAATATTATCTTGCATACTGTGTTTATTGAATTTACTGTCAACGATAGATTTAAATATTCAGATTAATTAATGAGTCAATATTATTAATCCTTGTTTGCATTATTTCTAAAAGAATTGCCAAAATTGTTACTTAATTTTAGATGACAAAAGAGGTCGTCACAAGCTTATAACTCCAAAGGGCAGGACTAATTAATTTCTTTCGTTGTGCCCAAAAATTTAATTATACGATCCAATCCCCAATATTGCTCTGCAATTTTTCTTTTAATAAATCTTTAACTAGTTATTCAATGCGAATTACTAAGTACATTTTCCATGCATGATTCTATTTCGTTGTTATTTGTTAAAAAGATTCATGGATATGTTTGGTTCCTTATTTGTATCAGTGTGAAAATTTTGTTCACAAGAGTGGTAGGAAAATTTATATTTGATTTGTAAGATTTTGATAGATTGAAAAATTATTTTTAAATATATTTAATATACCATAATGATTAATAATGTGACATTATATATATGTTTAGAGAATATAAAAAATAAATATGAGTAGAAAAATTATATGGATAGAAGTTAATTTGATTGTGAAATGATTAAAAAATCATTAATTAATTATAAAAAGTAAGAAAGGAACAAATTTTAATTTGAATATAAATAAAATTTGTATAATAAAATATTTAGTTTGTAAAATTTTTATGAACAAATAAATTAGGAAATATCCCCTTTTCTTCCAATATGCATATTCAATTGATGAAATGGGATTCGTCTCTAGATTGTGATTTTATTATTTTGATTATTATTTTTCATAGTTATAGAATTTTCACATTGAGTGAAGCCATGAAAGTGAAAAAAGGGTGCGGGCGCGAAAGTGAGGACCAAAGTCTACCGTGGCCTTTGAATTGGACTTGTAGAAATGGCTTAATGGGAATCATCAAGATTAGTCCTTTGTCCTCCATCTTCGGTCCCTTGTCGGGCCCTACCTAATAAATACATCTCAGTCAACCGAAGGAACCCTCGCTACCTTCACTTCACTCATTCTCTGATTCACTCTTGTCACATTCCACCGTTTAACATCACTACTGAACAAGAACAAGGGGAGAGAAGGAAAAGAGCCTTTCCAATTAGTTAGCTTCCTTCTGCTCATGCTAAACTGCAGAATGAACATTGTTCGTGTGGAGGGCTGCACTTCTTGATGTTTGCTTCTTGTGTGGAAATTGCGAAAAGAGAGGAATAAAACTGTTGTTGTTGTGCACCATTTTTTTGGTATTTTATTCTTTTCTTGGATCAATGTAAGTAAAGATCGTAGCTTTTTCATCTTTTCTTTTCTTTGTTGGGATTTTATTTGATTTTCTTCTTCTTTGTCTCTGATACTTTGCTTGGTATTAACGTTTTCTTTTTACAATGTGTATGTAGGGTTTGCTATTTAATTGGCAATATTGAAGGTAAAACGGTCACACGGAGCAAATGTGAGTAAGAGATATGAAGGGAGAAAACGGACCAAGAACAATATACAACTGAACTTCAAGCTCGCATATTGGATCACCCCTTGCTCACCTAGTCATCTTGCTGGTAATTTATTTCTTTTTGAAACTGACAATATAAAAAGTATATGTGCATAATAACAAGGGGCTGTCCTACTCCGAGCAGTATAATATGTTAAGAGAAAGCTTGAGTTACTTGATGGCTATATATGTGCATGCATTTGCCTTTTTATTCTTGGACTGTTCAAGTTTGCAATTCTGGTTTTGCTGCGTATGAAACAGATTTGATTTGGGAGGATTTGAGTAGCCTGAAGCGAATTTTCCAAAATGAGGAGCATGGAGTTAAATGGTCCTTTCATGGTCCTATTTTTGGTGGGTCTTGTGACTTTGGGGAAGGCGGAAATATATGTAGTGACACTGGAAGGAGAACCGGTGATAAGCTACAGAGGTGGTGTTAGCGGGTTTGAGGCCACTGCAGTGGAATCTGACTCTGATGAGAAGATCGATTTTTCCAGGTACTCTTAATTTAGTTTTTGCTCAAATATCAATATTTTTTCTCCTGGCAGATAGTTGCTTATCTGCTCACGTATCACAGTCATTCTTTTACCTTAATGTTCTGGGGACTGTCTTAGTCTCTAAGAGTACGTCATAGGTGTTATCTTGGTTTGATATTTATACGAGTGAGCAAATTGTCTAAATATTTTTTAAGTTTGCTTGTAATGGGCATGAGTGGCTCATAAGTAACTAATGTGTGCCTGTTATATCATGCAAATTTGTCTCCCACAAGCACATTCCAAAATCCAATTAATTGGAGATATGTTAAACACGCATTATCTGAAGTTTGTTAAACTTCATCTGAAGTTAGGAAATATGTATGAAATTTCAGAATATACACTGACTCATGCAAAGACAGTAGACTACTGAATTTGTGTGAGTCCATTACAATAGGAAATTTTGACTACTGTGAAAACCATGGATCCCATAATTTCCATATTTGATGTGGATAATTAATATTCTTGATTATGGCTACTTGGGCAAAGAATCTATACTTTTTCAATTCTAGTTTCTTCTTCTGAAGAGTTCGGTTTTGAAGCCTATTCTGTATTCTTAGTGATTACTTCCATTTTTGTCTTGTGAGCTACAGATTGAACTGATTCCAAACTCTTGTTGGATCAGCACTAGAAATTAGTTATGAATTAATTCTAATGCATGTAAGGCTTTAGTTTGTATAGTAGCTCCAAAAACGAGCTATGTATCTAATAGGATAAATAGTTACCATATTACATGTCACATGAACTACGGAAGGGCTTGATTAGCCTTTTTGAATTTTTTTTCCTTCTGCAAAGGTCCTTTCGGTGAAGATTTGGATGATTTCTTGTGCATTATCACCAATATTAAGCCTATACCGTCCAAAACAGGATATGCTTTTATCCGTTTAATGTTTCTAAAAACATTCAGCATGGAGAAACATTGTCAAATATTGGATTGAGACCTTTCAACTGGTGATCCTGCCATATATTTTTTCTTGTTTTTTGGCAATTCTAGTTCCATTAGGGCTCAACACACAATTTTCTGGAGTTAAATATTCACTACACGTAGTTAATTTTTGAAGATGTATGTTAACATCCCTCGAGGGCCTCCAGCATTATGGTGTTTGCCACACACACAAGCATCCACTCATGTCGTTTCTTTTGTAAGAAGATAACTCTGAAAATGTTACCAAATTGCTCTCTATCTGTAAAACCAGTCTATGGAAACTGAAAACTAAATCTTTGTTTTCTTCTGTTTCTTGGTTCTCTTTCAGTGAATTGGTAACATCCTATGCTCACCATCTAGAAAAGAGGCATGACATGCTTCTTGATATGCTATTTGACCAAGGAACCTACAAGAAACTCTATAGCTACCGCCATTTAATCAATGGATTTGCAGCTCATATTTCACTGGAGCAGGTGACAATTTTTCCTATATTTTTTATGCCTTTTCTCATTTCTTTTTGTTTTTTTTTTCAATGGTCAAAATTCTTTTACACATATCACTTATACTGTGAGCATATTAGTAGGCAGAAATGCTTGGACGAGCACCTGGTGTGAAGTTTGTGGAGAGAGATTATAAAGTGAGGAAGCTCACAACTCACACTCCACAATTTTTGGGTCTTCCAACTGGAGTATGGCCTACTGGAGGCGGGTTTGATCGAGCCGGAGAGGATATTGTTATCGGCTTTGTTGATTCAGGAATATATCCTCATCATCCAAGTTTTGCAACACACAACTCTGATCCTTATGGTCCTGTTCCAAAGTATAGAGGTAAATGCGAGGTTAACCCAAACACAAAGAGGGACTTTTGCAATGGGAAGATCATTGGAGCTCAGCATTTTGTGGAAGCTGCTAAATCTGCTGGTGCATTTAATCCAGACATTGATTTTGATTCTCCCCTGGATGGTGATGGACATGGAAGGTTTGAGCTACTATGCTTCAATGGTGTTTGCTCATCAAAAATGGCGCTTTCTTATTTTCTTGCTTTTCTTAAACATATTTAGTCTTCCTTATTTGCTTATCTCTGTCATGCTTGACCTTGGTGGGGCAAAAGTATAGACACATTGGTGTTTCATCTATAGGAAATAATTAACAAGCATGCTGAGTTTATTTATTATGATTGTAGCTTGTCTGAAAAGTTTACCTTACTGCATGAATGGATGATGGATATATCATTTGGGAGCTTCAGCATACATTCACTCTAGTGATTATTGTTTAGTAATGGTGGATAAAGAATTTTTCACTTTAGGCAGCACGTCCAAGGCTGCAGCTCGGGGATCTTATTCGTCAGACATGTGTTGGAGAATTTATGATGTATTCCAATTGTTGGACTATTAACTAGTCAGTTTCTAGTTTAGATCTGCTGAGATTCTTGTTTGAGTTTTGGTTTTGATCTCCAATTGGTGTTTAATCATCAAAGACAACTCTTTCTTTTACATTTTCTTACAGGATCATGTGTATATCCATAAAATGCTTAAAAGTTGTTGAAATTTCAGGTCATTAACTCATGCTATATGCTATGTTACTTGAAAACTGAGTAAGCCATTTTACATTGTCATCTTAGTTATTATGATCGATTGTTCCGAATTTGTTGTGATGATTTGCCAATGTCTTTGCTGCAATCAAACTAACTTAAACAATTATCTTTTATCAGTCATACAGCAGCTATTGCAGCTGGTAATAATGGAGTTCCAGTGAGGATGCATGGATTTGAATTTGGGCGAGCAAGTGGAATGGCTCCGCGTGCTAGGTCAGTTCAGTTATTATGTACTTCTAGTACTTTAGGTTTTGAACCGGTCACAGATTGTTCTCAAATTCTTATTTCATTTGTCCAATTGTAGATATCTCTGTCTTTGTGTAGGATTGCTGTATACAAGGCACTGTACAGAATATTCGGTGGATTTGTTGCGGATGTTGTTGCTGCCATTGATCAGGTATCCTAAAATGTAAAATCTGTACGCATATCGAGGGGAATTTGGGGCTACAGTCTCTAGCTGTTTCCACTGAAATTGATTGTGGTTTTCGGGACATGTTATAGTCGTATTGAGATCTCTATCATCCACAGCCTCTTTTGTTGTTGACTTGAAATTCATGTGAAGTTAGACTATATCAAGGTCTACTTCATTTTGCTAAAACCATAATGTAAATTACCGTGGCCTTATTTTAAAACCTGCTTCTTGTTTTCCGGTTGATAGTATAGACCTGTTTATAATAAATAATTTTGTGTGCATGCAAAAATGTATACGCACAAATGAATTCATGAAGACTGCTTTTGGCAGAAGTTTTCTTTGGGCGGGAGTTCAGAAAATGGCATTTCTCATATTTGTCTAAAGTTTGAAGGTTCTGATGGCAATTTGTGGTTGATCTGGTAGCCTTTGCAAATTGAGAACATGACAATATATTAGACCCTTTTGCTGTGTGTTTTTTTTAAATTTTTAGTTGTGTGTTTTTAGATGTATTTTTTTTGAAAATTGTGTAAAAATAAGACAGAAATAAAAAGAAGTTTAAAAAGTGTAATGATTATAGTGTGTGTTTTGTAACGGAAATTATAAAAAAAATCATAGACTTTGTTTTTCGGCCCATTTATCAGACAGATATGCCATCTACTTGCAAACATGGCAACTAGTTATAGGTTTCTGAGTTTTTTTTTCCTCTTTTCTGACTGTTTTGATATTTTACTTTATGAGGATGAAAATGCTTGCAAATCAGTCAGATGAAATTCTCATAAAGATTATCCTGATCGGTGAGCTGTTTCTAGCCATAGCACTACTCTGACTGGTAATGTAATCGGTTAAAACTAACAGGAAGGCAGAATTCATCTCGATCTGAAGTCATATACTGCTTATATGATTATGCCACCTTCTTAATCTGTAAATAGTGTATCATATAATGTAAGCTTATGCAGAACTGTTTTCAAGATACTTGTGTGCTTAGTTTTTTCTGTTGAAATTCTATGGCTTATTTCTTAGTTTGGCTTCATCAGCTGTTTGTTCAGATGGTCAATTCACAGACATTTTTATAGAATGCTGGGTGATTTGTTGTTAGTGACTTGATTTTATCAGAAAGAACAAAAACATAAATCATTTTTGCGATGGGTTTCGGTTTATTAATATGCTGCGGTATGTTTTAACAGGCTGTTCATGATGGTGTGGATATTTTGAATCTCTCAGTTGGTCCTAACAGTCCTCCTGCAACTACAAAGAACACATACTTAAACCCTTTTGATGCTACCCTTCTCTCAGCTGTAAAAGCCGGAGTTTTTGTTGTACAAGCAGCTGGAAATGGAGGGCCTTTTCCCAAAACCTTGGTTTCTTACAGCCCGTGGATAGCAACTGTAGCTGCTGCAGTTGATGATCGGAGATACGAGAATCATCTCACCTTGGGGAATGGGAAAATGTTAGCTGGAATTGGTTTGTCTCGTAAGTTTACACATTTGAAGATATTTTGTATTTTACACTAGCACTAAAGGCTTCCAGTTCTGTACTGTTGTTCTCTATAATAATCAAAAGTGCTTGCAAAGATATGAAACACTTCCATTTTTGCTTTCTTTATATTCCCCACTTTCTCTTTTTAATTTTTTTTCCCTGTGGGGTGGTGGTGTTTATTAATTCTTGTCTAGGCGGTTCTTCAACCGTAGGCATAAGCCTTCTAGCTTCCCCAATATTTCAAATATGTGTGACAAATATCGTAATTTTTGGGTAAGAGACTGCAAGAAGCAGAGAGGAGAAAAAATAGTAATGTTTACTGCTTGAAGATTAGTAGGACCCAGGTCGGCAATGAGGACTCAACTTATCGGGAAGAGTACAAACCACTCTGGACTTTGTTTACTTGTGGACATCCATGAATGTCAATATTAGTATTTAATTTCAAAGGGCCTGTATTAATATTTGATTAAGAATGAGTTTTCTTTCAGTTGATGATATTGTCTTTGTGTTCAGCTCAATTTCTTCATCTAACAATCTGTCATTGCTTCAAAAGCCTTAATGTGAGGTGTCAGTTTGTCTCAATGCCTGTCTCCTTGCTTTTTTTTTTTTTGTTGAATTTTTCAATTTCATGTGGGTTTTATTGGATCCAATCCTCCTGCAGCTGCTACACATGCAAATCAAAAAATCACCTTGGTGGCGGCCAATGATGTGCTTCTGGGTTCCTCAGTGGCCAAGCACAATCCTTCTGACTGCCAACGGCCTGAAGTTTTGAACAAAAATTTGGTGAAGGGGAACATTCTTCTCTGTGGTTATTCTTTTAATTTTGTTGCTGGCACTGCCTCGATCACGAGAGTCTCAGAGACTGCTAAAACTCTTGGCGCTGTTGGTTTTGTCCTAGCAGTTGAAAATGCTTCTCCGGGGACCAAATTTGATCCTGTTCCTGTTGGTATTCCTGGCATCCTCATTACTGATGTTAGCAAGTCAGCGGTAACTATTGTTTTCCTTTTCTGGTGGCTAGCAGTTTCAAAAAATATATTTTTCTATTTTTGTTGTTGCTTTGCGCCTTTGTTGCCTTGAAAAGCTTGTGTGTTAAACTTTTATGGCAAAATGCTGCAGCGAATTTAAAGCCCAATTCTTTCTTTCTTTTCCTTAATTGTTAATGGGTTGCCGTTATCCTGTAGTTATTCATTGTGCTTTTTCTATAATCCATAGAGTTAATGTAGTTTTGAGTACTCATTTGTTGCATCATTCTTGGATGCTCTCATCTTTTAGGAACTTATAGACTACTACAACATCTCAACTCCTAGAGATTGGACTGGGCGAGTTAAGAGCTTTAAGGCAGTGGGAAGTATTGGGGAAGGTCTTAGGCCTATACTCCATAGGTCTGCACCACAAGTAGCCCTGTTCTCTGCTCGAGGCCCTAATATCAAAGATTACAGTTTTCAAGATGCAGATCTCCTGAAACCAGATATTCTAGCTCCTGGCTCTCTAATTTGGGCTGCTTGGGCTCCTAATGGAACAGATGAGCCAAATTATGCTGGTAAAGTCTTGATAGTACCACTTATCATACCTTGCCCCTATTTAATATATCAACTGTATAAGCTGCTTATTGCTTGAAACAGGTGAAGGCTTTGCGATGATATCTGGAACAAGCATGGCTGCACCTCACATAGCAGGAATAGCTGCTCTCATGAAGCAGAAGAACCCTCACTGGAGTCCTGCTGCTATCAAATCAGCCTTGATGACTACATCAACAACCCTTGACCGGACAGAAAGACCCCTTGAAGCTCAACAATATTCAGAATCCGAGACTATGACTCTGGTCCCTGCAACACCTTTTGATTATGGAAGTGGGCATGTCAATCCCCAAGCAGCTCTGGATCCTGGACTTATTTTTGACACAGGTAATCAACATACTCTCTCTTCCTCCATTATATTCATTACACAAGATTCGAAATATTCTGTTTTCAAGTTGAGCTCCAACCTATTGAGTTGTAGCTTTTCCCTCAATTCAAATTGCCACCTCCATAAAGTAAGTTCATTGATGATGCAAGTATGTGATACCCAATTGTTGCCAGGTTATGACTCAGTGGGAAAATATGTTTCTCAGCTTTGTTTACTCATCAATAGATATGGGCTGTCACCTTTTGACTTCTGTTCTGCATGCTTCAATCTTAGGATATGAAGACTATGTGGGTTTCTTGTGCACGACGCCTGGAATTGATGCTCATGAAATTAGAAATTACACACACACTCCATGCAATTACACTCTTGGCCATCCGTCAAATCTCAATATCCCCTCCATTGCGATTTCACATCTTGTGGGAACTCAAACAGTGACACGAACTGTAACAAATGTTGCTGCTGAAGAAACCTATGTGATCACAGCAAAAATGGCACCAGCAATAGCCATTGAAACCAATCCTCCAGCAATGACTCTAAGACCTGGTACATCGCGGAAGGTATCTGTTACTCTCACTGTTCGATCTGTTGCAGGAACCTACAGCTTTGGTGAGGTTTTGCTGAAAGGCAGTAGAGGTCACAAGGTCAGGATCCCTGTTGTGGCCATGGGTTATGATCGATAGGTTGGCCTGTATGCCAATGTGGTTATATTCTTTGTTACGTGTGGAATAATAATATGCATGATGTTGGATGTATTCTGTCTGATAAATGTATAAGTGGAAAAGATGTAAAGCAGCACGAGGAGACTTCTCTAGTTTCCACCCCTCCCACAAATTTTCTACTAAAGTTCTATAATATGATGGAATGCTTCTTTTATCCCTCGTTACAGTAAGAATATAAAGCCCTGGTTTGGAGAAGGCTTGTAGGCTTGACATCCTTTTATGCTGTAATTTGTTTAATTTGTTTTGACGGGATATGTAATGATAACTATTCATGGTAATTGAATCGTTTTCCATTTGAACAAAAGGGAATTCTCTCATAATTTCATTCTAATGCACTTTGAGAAATAACCGAAATGATCGGGGGCCGAAGGAAGAAAAACATTGAGGGAGCATTTATCCATCTGCATTTGGATCACCTTACAAAATGCGAGACACGTGGTTTGATTGTTTCTCTTTGTGGCAAATCTTTGCAGGCTGTCGATCACTTACGGTCGAATTCCCAAAACTATGAATATTTCATAGCCACTTGCTTGATTTGTGGGACGCTTTTCGTAACTCATCGCGATGGAGAGTTACCTGGGCTAGTTTGGATCCAAATTTTGATAGAGATAAAAATTGATGTGGAAATTTAATCATAGTGAAAAGAGAATTTTGGTGGATAAAATTGTTTGAAGATATACATCCAAACATAGCTTTAATAGTTTTGGCAAGCAGCAGTGCTCTTTTGCTCTGTGGAGGAAAGGAACAAAAAGAAATGCAAAGTGTGATGGATTCAGTCCAATTCTTGAGGAAAATCCGTTATGTAAGGAGGAAATTAAGATGATTCAAGAACTTTTTTTAATTGATGTGGAAGGGTAATGTAACATTTTTTTTTATCAAACTCACCCACTGTCACAAAATGATACGGCTGTTACTTTGAATTAACTCATTCACATCGATATGGTCTTCTAATTCTTTTTGAGCTTCCACACATATGAAGTCCACTTTGAATATCGACCGTGTGGGCTGTTATTGGCAGACCTTCTCAAATCCTCACGTTTCATGACATGCTACAGGTTTAATTTAATCCTAAAAAATTCAGTTATCTAAAAGGAAAAGTAACTCATTATATAAAGATGGTTATATTTTCTTCCATATCTCTTAGTTGGCTTCTTTTAAAATTTCACACTTGTGGATCTTACTTTGAGCATTGGCTGTGTGGCCTTTATTAGGCTAGTTTCCTCAAGCCTTTATACCATCCCGTTGGCTTCTCTTAAGATTTCATATACATGAATCCCATTCTGGAATCTAGATATTGGCAGTATGGGTCCTCATTGGGCCAACTTCTTCAAACTCATGGGTCTTTGATATTTATTTTCTCATGTTCTAGTTCAATTTTCAAAAAATTGATTATCTGAAGAAGGTAACCGATAGTTCAAAAACCTTTTCCTACCCTTATTCAAAAGATGTGGATGGGAGCGTGGCCGAAAAGCAGCCCAAAGCTTTGGTGCCCCCCTGGAATGGACCTTCTTCACCTCTAGAGAGTAGTTAATTCTGAAAGCATATTGCCCTAGGCATTATGTATCGTCCTTACCAGCCATAGGCTACAACGTACGACCCTCGTCTTTTTTATGTCGACTTTCATTTGAACTTTGTAAGCTCGCCCTCGTTAATTATTTTAACACATACTATAATTATCTGAAGAATTTTTTAATTTTTATTTTTAATAATCTAAAAATCCTTTCAATCTCCTGCTCTCCGCAGCGACGGGTGATGTTCTCCCGAATCGGCGACTTCCTCAGGAATGGTTTCCCTCCTCACGTCAAAATGCTTCCGCCCACCACGCTGTTAAAATGCGGTTTGACTCCAACCCTCAAAGACTTCAACAATTTCCTTTTCTTCCTCTCCTGGAGGCAAAGGTTCGAAGCCGTTATTCACGTCTTCTCCCAACTCAACTCCAACAAAATCAGTGCTGATGCCCGAACACACGCAATCGTTACGAAAGCTTTGCTGAACGAACACAACTATGAAGAAGCTGCTGATTTGTTGAAAACCGTCGTGGGGAATTCCAAAATTTTCCATGAAAATCGATTGTTTGATTCTGTAGTCCAAGGTTTTTGCGCTTTTAATCAAGATCCTGAGAGGGGACTTTCTCTATTGAAGTACTTTTCGAAAATAGATGGTTTTGTTCCTTCTTCTCGTACTTTTTGTTTATTGATTTTCTGTTTTAGCAAAATGGGGAAAATGGATAGGGTGATTGATTTGTTAGAATTGATGTCCGACGAGAAATTCAAGTACCCTTTTAACAATTTTGTTTGTAGTTCTGTGGTTTCTGGTTTTTCAAGGATTGGGGAGCCTGAACTGGCGGTTGGGTTTTATGAGACTGCTGTAAAGTCGGGTTCTTTGATGCCTAATACTGTTACTTGTACAGCTGCTGTGACAGCTTACTGTAATTTAAGAAATATAGATAAGGTCTCTGATTTGGTTACTTGGATGCAAAATAATGAGTTGGAGTTTGACGTTGTGTTTTATAGTAATTGGATATATGGGTGTTTTAGACAAGGGTTAATTCTTGAGGCATTTCAAAAATTTCGAGCAATGGTGGACAGGAAAATTAAGTTGGATAACATCAGTTACACTATACTTATAGATGGATTTTCGAAGGAAGGAAATGTGGAAAAGGCTGTTGGGTTTTTATACAAGATGAGGAGGGATGGAGTTGAACCGGATTTGGTTACTTTCTCAGCAATTATTTTGGGATTCTGCAAGAAAGGGAAATTGGATGAGGCATTCACAGTTTTTAGCATGCTTAAGAGGCTGGGGATTGAGGCTGATGAATTTACATATGCCATTTTGATTGATGGGGTTTGCAGAAAGGGTGATTTTGATCATGTATTCCAGCTGCTTGATGAAATGGTGAAGAAAGGTATAAATCCTGGCGTTGTGACTTACAATACCATCATTAATGGGTTCTGCAAAGTTGGGAGGACTGCTGAGGCAGATGATTTCTCGAAGTGTGTGGTTGGAGATGTCATCACATATAGTACATTGTTACATGGCTATCTTCAAGAACAAAGTACGTCTGGGATTTTAGAAACAAAGAGGCGGCTTGAGGCATCTGGTGTCCATATGGATGTGGTCGTGTGTAACATACTGATAAAAGCTATGCTTATGGTAGGATTGTTTGAGGATGCTTTAGCAATTTATAAAGGCCTGACACAGATGAATCTGTTGGCAAATTCTGTTACATACCATTCTCTGATTGATGGATTTTGCAAAGCAGGTAGGATTGACGAGGCGCTTGAAATATTTGATGACTTCCGGAAGAAATCAAATTCCTCAGCTGCTTGTTACAATTGTATTATTTTGGGACTCTGCGGAAAAGGCATGATTGATATGGCAATTGATGTGTTAATTGAATACATAGAGAAAGGTATGTCTTTGGATAGAAAAATATACATGACGTTGATTGAAGCAATAATGGACAATAAAGGTGCAGAAGGTGTTCTAAAAATGATGTACAGAATGGAACACATTGGACTTCAAGCATTTCATGTAGTATGTAATGATTCCATTTCTTTCCTTTGCAAAATGGGTTTTCCTGAGGCCTCATGCAGTATATTGTTGCTGATGAGAAGGAAAGGACTAGCAGTGGCAGAAATGTGTTATTATTCAATCCTGAGAATGCTTTTGTTCGAAGGTAAAAGATTGTTAGCTTGGTCCATTTTGACTTCATTTGTTAAAAGTTATAGTGTATCTAATCTCAGAGTGAGTAAGACACTGGTAAATTACCTGTGCTTGCATGATGTGAAAAAAGCCCTTGTATTTCTCTCAACAGTGAATGAGAGGAATTGGAGCTTAACCATTCCAATTACAGTTTTTAAGACTCTGACAAATGACCATAGAGTTTTGGATGCATATGAGCTCTTGATGGGAGCAGAGAACAACCTCCCTGATATGAATGTTTTTGACTACTCCATTATGATTGATGCCCTCTGTAAAGGAAGGCATATCAATAAGGCGTTAAATCTCTGTTCTTTAGCCAAGAAGAAGGGGATAGCTCTCAACATTATCACTTATAATTCTGTTATAAATGGTCTCTGCCGCCAAGGCTGTTTGGTTGAAGCTTTTAGATTGTATGATTCACTGGAGAGGATTGATGTTCATCCTACGGAAGTTACATATGGTACACTTATTGATGCACTAGTTAAAGAAGGGCTTCTACAGGATGCCAAAATGCTCTTTGAAAGGATGTTCCTCAAGGATCTGAGCCCCACTACTCGTATATATAATTCATTGATCAATGCTTATTGCAAGTCAAGTCTGCTTGAGGAAGCCATCCAACTTTTCCGGGATTTGGAGATAAGGAGTCTTAAGCCAGATGGGTTCACAGTGGGTGCTCTGATCAATGGCTATTGCCAGAAAGCTGATATGGAAGGAGCTCTTAAGTTATTTTTTGAGTTTAAAAGCAAAGGCTTATTACCGGACTTCCTGGGTTTCATGTATCTAGTTAGAGGCTTGTGTGCCAAAGGAAGGATGGAAGAGTCTCGGAGCATCTTAAGAGTGATGCTTCAGACCCAATCTGTAATTGATCTCTTAGGCAGGGTAAACCTTGAAATTGAATCAGATTCAGTGGAGAATCTACTTATCTTTCTTTGCGAGCAAGGAAGTATTCATGAGGCCGTTGCCGTGCTTGATGAAGTTGGATCAATTCTTTTCTACCCTGGGAGAAATGGTTTGCACCATACATTGGATCAAGATGATTTAGAAGCAAATACTGATCTTAAGCCTTCAATTGACTGTCTGTGTAATCTCCATTCACTGTCATCTGATGTTGGAGAAGTAGAAAACATGCAGAAATTTTGTGCCACTGAAGATAGAAAAACACAACTGCCGACAGATTTTGACTCTTTCTATTCTCTTATTCATTCACTTTGTTTGAAAGGGGACCTTGCTAAAGCAAATAGGTTGACAAAATTGCTTATGGAATTCTGACCGTTTTGAAGCATAAGCCAGAGACTGCTTTCGTCTGTGCCGCAGATAGGTTCCTATGTCCACGCAGATAGCACCTGCAGGTATGCAACTTTTTCTTGGAACACTCTCATAGCTACATCAAGTTATTTGTGAAACATTGCCAGGGAACCTTTTACTCAAACATTTGTTAACATTCTAGAAGGAAAAAATATCAAAATTTGATTTGGGGCTGGGTGTCTTTGGTTATCATAATTAATGTCACATGATGATGGAATACATGATAGTTTTAACCCACTTGTCTGGGCTATTTATCACACATTAGCATATTGTATTCATGTTTCCTTGGATTATGGCCTGCTTTCTACTTTATATAGAATATTGATCCTTGGAAATGTGTGCTCTGTTAATGGTATGTTTTTTATAGCAGAAGTGCATGCAAGGTAACTAACTGAATCATTTTACGTATGTTAAACATTTGATAAACTCTCTGTGCCTCCTAATTTTGCAAAAGGCGATATTTTGGCTAGCTTTTCCAGTTACTGAATATAATATGTTATGTGATGGAGGGAATCAAGTTTAGCATTTACTTACTGAGTTATTCAAATGCAGCTGAAGTGCCTCTCTGAGTGCTATTTTGATTTTGGCGTTGGGGATATTGAAGCATGACGACTCTTTTGAGAAATAGATGTGCTTCTGGAACAACTCAAGAGAACTTGATATGAGGTCAGTGGTCATGTTATTCTGTACTGCAATTGAATGAATGTCACTGATTAGGCCTCAAATCACCTTCATGTTCACACTTTTTCCAGGCTGTGACTGTTCTGGAGAATCATACTTGGCTGGGCAGTCAAAGGGATGTGATGTCTGTGAAACATGTCACACGGCCAAATGAAACAAACCCAGCACCATTATCATGAACTTATTGACTGCCTGCTGTTGAAAGAAGTGGTGCTCATGTGAGAAACCCCGCCCTATGCAATCCTAACTTGTATGCTATCTAGGTATATTTATTTTCCAATCACTTTTAAAATACCTACTTGTTGCCCATCATCTTTTGGTAATAGCCACTGGAAACCTGTGAGAATGGATTAGTTTCAGGACATTGATGTTCTTGTTTCTGCCCCAGAAATTGGCGCAGAAACAGCAGTTCGGAGATAAATCAAGAAATATAACCTGTGTTATGAAGATCCTGGGACTGGGGTGTGAGCCACAGTACTGATCTTACTGGAGCAGAGAGCATTGACTTATTCATGGCTCTGTTTAGGAGAGGGGTTATGTTAAAATGAGTAATATGTTTGGTTATAATATTTTGGTGGGATGAAAATTCTGATTTGTTTGAATATATTACATAAATAAAATAATGATTGGATGATATGAAAGTATATAGGGGTAATGATTAGTTTTTAGGGTATAAATAAAAATAAATAGATGTGTGATACACACACACACATATATATATAGGTATTAATTTAATTGTGAATAAGTATAATGATTGAAAAATAATTGGTTAGTTATATATGCAAGAGAGAGAAAATTTAGATTTGAATTTAAATGAAAAATTAGTTGAATAGTATGCTGGGTCGTGCGAAGTTTAAGAGAAAGTGTTGGGAGTTAAAGTTCGGGTTCCAAACATAACCCATATATCTTTGCTGCTATCAAAACGCCTTGAAGATGTGCTAAAGAAGTCTAGTGCCTTGTGAACATGAGGAAAATCCTCAAATTTATAATTGTATTGCTGCAATAATTTCATTACAAAACTGGGAAGCATCGACTGTTATGAATGCTAGGTAGTTTCGTCGGATTACCCTTTCCACCAATAAAATTGTTAATAGATTTGTTCCTAAAACAATTAAATATTGTTATTTTTTTTATTAAACTTAATGGTGTCCCTTTTATCCACCTAAAACAATCAAATCTTGTTACAATGCAATGCAATGCAAAAGCGTTGGCTATGTTTGTTTCCTGATTTGCGTGGGGAGGAAAATGGAGAAAATTTGATGGGTAGGAAAATTATGTTTAGTGGTAAGATGAAAATTATGTTTAGTGGTAAAATGTAAGGGGGGAAATTTAAATGGTTTGAATTTGGGTGTTTTTATATATACTAGAAATAAGAACTCGCTTGCATGTATAAAAATATGTGCGAAAGGAAATAGTGTGCTTAGCAATTTCATAATTTATTGTTTGTTAATTATTATATATAACATTAAAAATAGTTTTAATTTTATCAGTTAATATATTAACTCGAATCATTATATATATATATCTATTAAACAACGTGAGATTATTCTAATATATATTGTATTGGTTTTTCTTTAAAATTAAATTATTTTCTTATCTCCTAATTTATTATTTATGTCCTTTTAATTTTTTATTTTTACAGCATAGGTTTCTTAAATGTTGGGTTATTTATTTATACTTTTGTGTCTATCATATCACAAATAATATTAATATCTTCCCTTTAAAAATAGATTAATTATTTCGATAAGTATGTAAGATATTATAATTTTAATTTTTAACAGTTGGACTTACTTACACTACTAATAATTAACAATATTTTTTTTAATTGTTTCTTTTAATTAAGTAAAATAATGAATAAGCAAAAGGCCTAATAAATTTTAATTTATACGAATGAATTTTGATTAATAAAAAAAAGTTATATATTTTTAACTTCTGTTTCAAAGCTATTTGGTTAAGTTACAAAAGTGGCAAAAGGTTGTTTAAATTTTGATTTATACAAATGAATGAAGAAAATTTCAAGTTTATTTTATATGTGGGGAAAGTGAGATTTTTAAGAATATAATATTTTTGACTTGAAAAAATATTTGTGATTTCAAAATTCATGTTTAGAAAACAACTCTATTAATGTTATTTATTTAAAATTAATTTTATACATGTATATATATCTAATTATATTTTAAAACTCTTTGCATGACACTCTCATATGAAAATTTAATTATATTTTTGAATTATTTTTATTACTTTTTTAATTTTAAATTTATATTTCATGTATTTAAATAACCTCATATACTATTTTTAGATTAAAATTCCTTTTTTTAGTACTTAGTATATACCTTTTAGTTAATTTTCGTAATTTACTAATAAAAAAAATCTATATTTTGTAATTTACTTAGTGATTTTTTATTTATGTGTTTCTAACTTTTTAATTTATTTTTAATATTTTCCTTGATATCTTCTTATTATGAATTTACTAATATTTTTTTGTAAAATTTGTATTGTTTATTCAAATCTTCATATTACACATTTTACTTATTTAAATATATGACATTTGTATTGCAAATACCATACAAGTGCATTCATTTTGGATTCTTCATAAAAAAATTTAAATTGAAAAAATTTATAGCAATTTACTGGTAAGTTAATTGTCTAATTATTTGATATTTATTTGCTATTTTTTCTTTTTAAACTATAGTTTATTTCTTCAAGAAATATACTTTTTGTTTATATATCTTAAATAAGTATCTGTATTTATAATACAAATCATTACTTTAATGTAATATAATTATTCACTTATTTTTTATATTTCGGCACTTTAGTTTATTTTATGTTTTCAATGATCATCGTTACAAACTTAGTCTGCAGTTATACTGACTACCATAAATCTACCTATCTAAATTTATTATTGAACATCATTGTTTCATATTTTTATGCTAATTTTTAAGCTTTATACCAATTTTGTAACATTAATTTTATTTTGTTATATTTTTTATCTTCCTAAAATTTTAATTAGAGCATATTTATAATTTATTACAGTGAATTACTTAAATATTAAATTTGATTATTCTTTACAATTTTTCTTGCATGTTTATGCATTGTCTTATTTATTACATTTTCCATAAGTATTTTATTTTAACATATCATTTTATTTGTCACCCTATAAAATTATTTTCTTTTTTTTTTAAATTTATTTTCATAATATTATAATCAAATAAATATATTTGTAAATTTTCAAAAAAATAATATACTTTATCCTTATAATAAAATATTTCGCATCTTAACAATTGTTGTTTTTGTCTCTATAGTATTTTATTATGAATAATTCTACTTTCAAAAAAATTAAGTTATATTGAATAAATATCATATATTTAATTAAACTTATACTCAAATTTTGCATACGTATTGCTTATTCCATAACAATAGCTGTTATGATAATAATGTTTTTATTTATTTATCTAAAATCTTAACTGATTGTAACATCACTGATATTGCTCTTATTTTATCTTCTATAATTTTATTTGATTGAAATTTATTTTTATAGTTGCATATAAGTATTTGTATTTATAATATAGATCATTATTTTTATGTAGTATAATCATTCATTTATTTTTATATTTCAGCAGATTAATTTATTTTTTATTTTTCACATTTTATATTTGGAAAATTGGTATGCAATTATAATATGACATATCATGAATATGCTCATAGAAATTTATCATTAAACATTGTTCTTTAATATTTTAATGCAAAATTTTAAGGTTTGTAGTAATTTTGTAAAATTAATTTTATTGTGTTATCTTTTATAATTTTATACATTGCTAATTAGAGCATATTTATAATATATATTAAAGTGAATTACTTACATGTTAAATTTGACTATTTTTTACAACTTTTTGTCATGTATATGCATTTTCATATTTATTTAGAACATTTTTCATAACTGTTTCTTTTTTTAACACATCATTTTAATTCTCAAACTATAAATTTATTTCTATAATATTATTATTCAGATGAATATATTTGTAAATTTTCAAATAAATAGTATATTTTATGCTGAAATAAATTGCGTCATATATTAATAATTGTTATGCTGCCCTTATATTATTATATTGCAGATAATTAAAATTTAAAATAAAATTAATTTGTATCAAATAAATATCATGTATTTAATTAAATTTGCACTTAAATATTGCACATTTAAAGTTGTTTATAACATATTATTTATTTTGTTACAGTAATTGTTTATGATAATGATTTATTTATTTATATATTTGAAATCTTAATTCATTGAAACATTATTTGTGTCGTTACTTATTTTATTTTCTGTAATTTTATTTGGTAAAAATTTATTTTTTTTTAATTTTAACACATTAATTTATTCTACATTTGTTAAGTGATATAGTTGTAGGTTAGTATCCTCTAACAAATTAATTATTATTTAATTAAAAAATAATTATGCAATTAATATATAATATAGATAATTAATAATTATAATAACTATACTAGTTAAATAATTTAGAATTCTATTAATTATTTATTTGAATTAATTTATAAATAACCATACAAGAAATTTAGATAAATTAGAATTCCTTTGGTATTCAACTACTAAAAGATTTATATTTTAAATAGAATTTTATTTTTACTTAACTAATCTTATTTTTAATAAATATGAGTATTTAATTAAGGAAATGAATGTACTTTCACAATTGGCCAAAAATACTTGAAGGGATACATACTTTTATATATAGATAGATTTAATGTGCAGTAATACTATATAAGCTTACATGATACAAATACATGAAGCTGAGTGTATGTATGTATTTATATTGGTGTTGATTTGATTTAATAAATGTAATGATTATAAAATAATTATTTAGTTATATATATAAAAGAGGACATTGTTTGAATTTGAATAAAAATTTGTAAGGTAAGATGTTTGGTCGATAAAAATTTGGGTGGGTGTGAATGGTGTAAAATGGAAAAATGAACAAAGAATGCTTTTGTGATAATGTAGTTCAGAATTGGGATCAAACCTAAATAACTGAAATTATTATCGTACTAAATTTTATAGTTTTGTGTTGTATTTGAATTACAAATAAATTACGTTATTGTATCAATATGTCAAAGTGTAAAAAATATTATTTAAGTGGACCAACACCTGTATTAATGGAACTCAAATTCATATATTCTTCGGTTGAGACTTGAGAAAATACTTTTTGATGATTTATTTTAAATATTATTTATTAAAATGCATAGAAGAGTCAGATAAGAAGTATCAAATATAAGAAATACTTACAATTTCGTGAAGACGAGATTGATCTCATTGATAATGATATTACTTTCTTGAAATACATTTTTGTTTATTTTATTTATTTACTGAAATGCCTGTTAGAATTATTTTCTAATAACAATTAAAAATATTTCAATTCTCCTTTTTTCTCTTTTGGTTTTACCATTTTTCATTTGTTTGATAACACGACTCTACCTTTGGCTATGTAATTTCAGGGGAATGGATAAGTCGCATTTCGTGATGCAGCCACTTCAGGTAATGTACTCGCACCATAGGCTGCCACCCACTGCCCAATACTATTCCTTCTTTGCCTTGTTCCTCTCAGTTCTGTTATCTAGTTTCTTGTTCTCTTCCCTTTCTTTCTGTTCTTTCTGGCAACCTGCTGGATAGAAGTGGTTTTCTTTAAAAAAAAATGGCACTTGATTTGAGATTAATGCATTTTGCTGAAAATCGGTTTTTTTAGTTGCAGAACGGAGGATTCGTCTTTGCTCGACAAGATAATGCTTAGTCTTCGTGCAACCTGCAGATATGTAATTAAATCAATGCCTAAATACACTCTATTTTATTGCAGTTTGCTTGAGGACATTGTTCTTGGCAAGTAGAAACTTTTCATTGTCTGAATTCATTATGGGACTAAAATTATGCAGCGTTTTTTAATGGACAATGATCTGACACTGAATGTAGAGCTATTGCCCTGGGCATCATTTTGAATTCTATTTAGGCATAAGTTGGTTATTGACTCAATACATTATGTTCTTTTTATTATTATTATTATCTGGATAGTATCTCCCTCAAATGTTCTTATAATTCTTGTATTCTTGGTTCTGTTCGTTGACTCTTGTTGCAGGTGATCAGGTTCTGGGAAATCTGCATACATGTTCCATAATTTCTGTGGGAACCAATTGTTGACAATAATTTATATAGTGATTGGAATTGTAATATTGATCCGCATTGGTAGATGTATACTTCGCAATTAGGTTTTGTTTCTAGGCAATGATCATTTTTAATCCTTCCCCTCTTTTCTTTTCCATGTCATAAGTGGCTGGGCTGAGTGCTTCTGGGATGGGGTGTTTTTTTACCTAAGATAATTTTTCTCACTTTTTTAAGGATGGGTTGTTTTTCTTGCACAGTGCTATTGTTCTTTTAGCATCATACTTATGCATTAGTTCTGAGATTTATTCATACATGTGCATGCCTTGTCTTGTTAGTCCAATTTCCATATGTACCGTATTTACATGCATTGTTGAATTCTTCGAAGGTACTGCACTGAATTTCCAAAGGATCTTGGACAATCAAGGGCTAATCATTTCACCTCAGAGCATGAGTTTGTGCAGCTTCATCAATTTCACCCTGTGGTTGTTGCGTTTACTCTCAAGTAATTTGTGAATTTGCTGTCTATATATTATTTTGTGGTGTAACATTACTAAACATCAATTATTTAAGCTTTGTACTGATGCAGGTGTAATCTTACCAAACCTCTCGACAAAGTATTGGAGGAAGCTGCAGCTGAGTTTAATCCGCATGTTAAATTCATGTGTGGAAGCTATTGCTTGCAAAGGATAAATCCTAAAACCTTAGAAAACAGTTAAAAAATTACCTTTAGTCATAGAGACAGTTTATGATAGAACTGTCTTTATCTTCTAGTCGTTGCTGCAGCAATTGATCCCTGTAAGTTGTATCGTTTTAAGTTTTGTATCTCTATTCCTTCTCAATTATTTTTGCTTAGCACATCATTGTGGGAGTTGTCTACTGCTTAATGTTTCTTGTGTAAAGTGTAAAATGCTCTATTCTGATCGTGAATGTTTCTTGTGCCTTCCTACTCAATCGAAATTTAGAAATGAAGTCTCATGTTCACTTTAAATTATTAGATAGTTTTTGAATTTTTAGGTAATCATCTTGGAAACATTATGGCTATGTATGTTTAATAATTGTACACCGTTTAAAAACGTACACTCAATTATTATTATTTTTTATTTTTATCTCTTTTCTCTTTTATTTTTACACAATTCTCAAGATAAAAACGTTTAAAAATATACATCAAAATTTAAAAACAAAAAAGGCCTATGTTTTTGGCTAGTGATAGTGGCACATACATAATGCATAATGTGTGCATAATGCATATATATAATTTTATTAATATACTGTAGTATAATTTTTAATGATTTTGACAAAAATAAAATTATTTATAAATCAAAATTTATTGAAAATTTTGTATAAAGTGAAAGTGAATAAAAAATTTTGAAGAGAGTAAAAAATTTGCAAAAATTAGAAAGAACTAGAATGGAATTGATATAAAAAAGAAAAATGAATACAAATGAACGAGTCACGTTACTTAACATTTGGCAACAAACAATTAGTTTAATAAGAAGGAAAATGCGTTAATTCGGGAGAGAGAGAGAGAGAGGAGTCACTTTACAGTCACCTTGCTCGCTTAACATTTGGCAACAAACAAAATGCATTAATTTGGGGGAGGGGGGGGGGGTGGGGGTGGGGTTGGGAGACTTTTCAGTGGTGTAAGTATGCTATTTTTTTTTTTGTTTCATTGAATAAGAGTAATTATGTACTTAGAATTATGGGACCGACAATCAGTCCTTATTCATAATAATGTAGATATTTAATGATATTTATATAGGGTTGTTTTTGGAATTTTTAACAGTTTATACCAATTTTTTTTTTTTTTATCTATTTGTTAAATGTCCCAATTTCAAAAGTGTTTAAGAATTTATCCTATTTCGTAATTCAAAATCATAAAATTGATTGGGCTCCATAAAATTATTAAAATATCCACCATTTTCGTGAATTGAAATAACGGAAATGTCCTTTATGTGAATTTAAACGACGAAAATGTGAGGTCACCTCCTCCTGCAGATAATTATTGTATTTAATTATATTTTAAGTATAATTAAATGAAGGAATTCCGTACTTTTGTTTCGTGAAAAAGCTACCCCCCTTGACCCCCCACGCCCAAATTCCCATGTGTAAATTCCTGTGGAATGAGTTCATGGATCCCGTACCCTCTTTTTACTTGATACGGATTTTATTTATATAAAAAAATAATTAAATAAATTATAAAATATATAAAAAATAATTATATATATATATATATATGAAAATATAATTAATTAAAATTTTATAATAAATTAATATATATAAATAATGATTTATAATTTAAAATGAAATTAATTAAAAAATTTTATAATAAGAATACAATCAAGTGAATTTATTTCAAGTAGTCTCCATCTATCACCTATATTTAACCCCCACCCACCTTTAGCCCACCTATTTTATGCTATTTAAATATCAACCCCATTCATTTCTTTATTCTTCATCGCCGTCTTATTCATCTACCACCTACATTTAATCCCCACCTATCTTTAGCCCACTTACTTTACGCTATTTAAACACCAATCCCATTTATGTGTTCCTCACGTGCAATTTTATTTCTCTCTTTTTCTTCACCTTCGCATCTCTTCCTCTGTTTTCTCTCTCTTTCATAGATTGATTTTCTGTTGCATTGGGGGGTGGGAGGGCGTACGGTTTTCCGTAATGCTTTCTAAAAAATTTTAATTAATTTTCGTTTAAATTATAAATAATTATTTATATACACTTATATATTAATTTATTATTAAATTTTAATTATTTATTTTAATACAGATAATTATTTTATATGGTCACCGGTTTAATTATTTGTATTAAAAAATTTTTAATGAATTTTGTTTTAAATTATAAATTGATGGAATAAACCTTTCTTCTTAACCTTGGAAACGGTATAAACCCGTACACTCTCGTTTATATATATATATATATATATATATAATATTTTAAACATAATCAATTAAAATCTTTTATAAAACATTATATAAATATATATTTATATATATTAAATAATTATTTGTATATTAAATCATAAAAAATAACTAAATAAATACAATACACAAAAAGATTTATATATTTTTTTATAAAAGATTTTAATTGATTATGTTTAAAAATATAAATAATTATTTGATATATATATGTATATATGTTTATATATTAATTTATTAATATATAATTTTTATTAATTATATTTTAATATATAAAAAATTATTATTTATATATATATTGTATAAAATTTAGTTATATTTTAATATTTTTTTTTATAAAAATTATTGAGGAGGGGGTCAGTGGGGTTTAAGAGGAGGGTGGGCTCGTGGGTGGGGGGGGGGGGCAAAGTGGGGTGCAGGATGAGGTGGGGCTTACATTTCCGTTGTTCGAATTCATGGAATAATATTTCCGTTGTTTCATTTCACAGAAATGATGGGCATTTCGATAATTTTATTAAGCCAACCAATTCTGTGATTGTCACTAGAGCTACGCTAGCAGATTCGGTGCCACACTAGTAGATTCAGGGTCAACTACACCCTTATTTGATAATTCACATTGATCACTTGTTAATGAATAAGCAATTTACGTGTGTATATGTGTATGTATATTTGTTCTAGATATTAAACATTTGGCTAAAAATTTCAAAAATTTAATAATATAGGAGGAAAATTAATAAGTAAAAATAATTAAAAAAAATTCTCCATGCACCGAATAATGAGAAATTTTTTGCTTTAGAAATTTAACACGATATCTAAGAAATTCAGAATACCTTGTGCTCTCAAAAACCCTTTTTTTTTGCCCTTCATGAATAGACGCAAGTGGTTTTCTGGTTTCAATAGTTTTTTTCGGACATCACAAGGCAAAAGTGAGCGTTGGGGGGGGGGGGGGGGGTTAATTAAAATTAACTCCTATTTAATTTTTCTATTTATTTGAGTATATTTTATAAAAATCTTTACATGTATCAAAAGATAGATATGTGCATTTGGACTTTGTTCATCTTTAGCATTCTAAGTCTTTATAAAAGGCCCTCTCCATCGATCACACATGACCATCTATCCATTACTCTCTCTCCCTCTCTCTGCATGCTTACTTCCGTGCCGCTGCAATCTCCTCATCAAATGGTACGTACTTCTCTATCCTGTCTCTCTCTGGTTTGACAGTCTGCACCTGCTGTCATGAATTAACTTGATATCTTTTCTTTCTTCCCCTTATTCTGTAGCTTATATGCATTTAAAAGCACGATAAAAAGAGTTGATAGAGGAGTTTCTGAATCCATTCATCATACAAATTTAGGCAAGTTTGGGTGTTTTTCCGACACGTCCGACGTCGGAACAACTACTCTTGATTGTTCATACACGTGTATACGTGCGCGTGCGGGGGCACGTGTATGTTTAAGGATTGTTGTCTAGATGTATATTTATTTAACTGAGAATTCTTATAGGAGCCGTCACATCTAACTGAGAGAACAGGAAGAAAAGTTGGAAATTGAATATTCGTAAAGCCAATCAATCTTCCTACAACGTTAATTGCTTATTCTCATCTCTCACTTTGTGCAAAGTGTAATCAGCGTTTTGCTATTCTATTTTATACTGTAAAATAGTAAAATTTGGTAGGTATCATCAGAAAATTTCAATTTTTGGTTCCAATTTCTTGGATTATAGCCAATTTGGAGAGTATTGCTGCAATTCATTTGGATAAATCTAAACTCACTTGAAAGTCCATTAAAAACTCATTTACTTGAAGTTTGTTAAATAGAATGAACCTAATTAACAAACTTGTCCAACTTCATAAACTTAGTAAGGAGGTGGGTGACTCCTAAGGAAAATTAGTACAAAGAAGGGAATCGGCCCATTTGATCAAACCATCCTACAAATAAAATCTGCAACAAGAAAGTTAAAAAGCAAAATGATAAGCCATGTTTTCAAAATCAGCTCGGCTGTTCAATCAGTTAGACCAGAACCGGTCAGTTCTGTGATCCACTTACACTTAAAAAATCGGTTATCATTTGAACTAGTATGAACCGGTCAAACTTAATCAAAAATCGGTCAAAATTGGGTTGAACTGGTCAACCCAGTCAAAAATCAATTTTCACTATTTTTATTAATAAAATTGTTTAAAAATAGAAATTAACCTTTTAATTAAAAATAAATAAAATATTTTTATATCTATTTATAATTTCATTTTTATCTCCAAAATAATTTATTATTAAATAACATTTTCACTAACTATTTTTTTACTTGTATTTATTTTATAATTTCTATCTATATAATTTTCTAATTAAGTCATTGAAAATTTAAACATTGTATCTTGGAATTAAAAATTTTTAGTTAATTGTGTTGTTTTCATTTTCCAAAATTCATTCTTCAATATTTATGTTTTTGTTGAATTTAATTTAGTTTCTTTTATATTTTTGTAATATTTTATATTTATTAAATTATTAATTTTTTATTACATGTTAAACTTATCATTGATGTATCAATTTATGGACAAGAATTAATTTTAAATTATTATTTTAATATTATTATATGTGTATAAATATATTCTACATAATTTAAAACAAACGATTTTTTAGAAATAGTTGAACCGGTTGAATCGGTAAGCCAATCAGTTCTCTGATTTGATGACTGGTCCGATTTTGAAAACATTGATGATATAAGAGTGTAAAACAGTTCTGAGAGTATTTTGGGAGAATGAATATTTCTCCTGAGAAGCTTTATAGTGTTCATTTGTAAATACACGATTGAATATAATTAAAGTTGTTATAAAATCTTGTGTTTTAATTAGCCTTTAATCTAACTTTTCAAGACCTTCTATCGTGTTACTCCACATAAAATATTATTTTCATTTTGCACGCCAATTGAGTATAAACAAGTAAAGATTAGGAATAGTGGTATCTGCAAAATATATAAGCTAGGGGATATATTACTTACAACTCCTTTAGGTGGTCAACTAAAACTTAGTGCTGTAATACACATTCCTGACCTAAGGCTAAATTTCTATCAATTAGGAAGTTGGATGATGAAGGGTACTCTAGTCTTATGTCTAAAGGCATGTGGAAGTTCACTAATGAAAACTTGGTGATTACAAAAGGAAGTAAAATAAATACTCTCGATATCATTAAGGCAAAGATCATTAAATAGGAAATCCACATAGTGCAAGAAATTTCAATAAAATTGCAGCTCAAACAATAAGACATATGAGTGAGAAAGGTATGCATCTCCTAGCAAAGAAAGAATACCTGTCAAGTTTTGATAATCTTTCGCCAAGCGTTGATTGTATCAAAGGAAAAAAAACATAGAATAAAATTTAATACATCTTCCTTCAAAAAGGTCAAAACCCTTTGAATTTGGACACACTGATATTTATTAAATGAATAAAAGAACTCAAGTGTTTTGCACCTTGTGACTTTCATTCATATTTTTCCAGAAAATTTTAGTCCTTTGCTTTAAAACCTAAGGACCAAGCATTAGAAACTTCTAAAAATTTTCATAAAAATGTCTAATGTTAAACCAACCTTAAACCAAAGTGTGTTTGAGCTGATAATGGATGAGAATATTGAGGATTATTCAAAGAGAATTGAAACAATTATTGGATCTTGCTAGAGAAGAACATCACAAAAACTCTTAAACAAAAAGGAGTTGCAATGAGGATGAATAGAACTATTAGAGAGAAATAAGGGTCATGCTCTCAAATGTAAAGTTGCCAAACCCTTTTTTAGAGGAACCTATGAGAATGATAAATAACTTAATCAACTCTTCGCTGGTAGTTTCATTAGAAAGAGACATTCCTAAGAGGGTTTGGCTTGATAAGAATATTTTTCTGAAACATTTCAAGGCCTTTAGAAGTAAAACTTTTGTCCATATCCCTAGGATGAAAGAGATAAAGTTGATGCTAAGTCAAAGGAATGCATTTTTTTGGGATATGAATATAAGGAGTTTAGGTATAAATTATGGGATTTGAAAAAAAAAAAATCAGAAGTAGAAAAATTACTTTTTTCAAGAATAAAAAAAGTAACAAGCCCAATCCAAAAAATACTGTAAAAGACATTACAACTCTAGTGATTCACAAGGAAAGAAGATCCCAAAGAATCATACCAAGAAGAAGAAATTTTCTTCAACTCATCTAGCACTGCCAAGAAAGGCTGACAGGGACAGACAACCATCCACGAAGTATAACCCTAGTGAGTATTTGACGCTAACCAAGAAAGGAGAATTAGAGATATTTGAGAAAACAGTCAACCACAAAGATAATGAGGAATGGTGGAAGGTTATGAAAGAGAAAATTAAGGCGATGTATGACAATCACACATGCAAGTTGATGAATTTTTCCCTTGGAATGAAAGCCTTGAAAACAAGTATGTGTTCAAGTTAAATGCAATTGAAGAAAAACTACGATCAAGGTATAAAACCATGTTAGTTGTTAAAAGGTTTTGAACAAAGACAAGGAATAAATTTCCAAGAGATATTTTCCATGATGGTCAAAATAGCATCAATTCAAGTTGTTCTTGGTCTAGTCGGAAGTCTAGACTTAAAAATAAAACATTTGGATGTCAAGATGGCATTCCTTAACAAGGATCTTGATGAAAAAATCTTTATAAAACAACCAAAGAGCTTTAAGGAAAAAACAAAGAAAACCTTGTCTACCAACTGAAAAAAAAAAAAAAATGTCTCAAGACTTAAACAAACACAAAGGCAATGGCACAAGAAGTTTAACTCATTTATGATCAATGATGGTTTGCTAAGACTAACACTGACTAGCCCGTTTGATAATGATCTTATAACCCTATCACTTTATTTTTGATGCCATGTTAATTGTTGGCTGAGATATGAAAAACATAACTAAGGAAAGAGTTGAAAAAGTTCTTTAAAATGAAGGATTTAGACTAGCAAAGGAAATTCTAGGCATGCATATTTTTTGAGATAGACTAATTGTAAAATTATAACTATCTCAAGAAAAGTACATTGAGAAGGTAATCGATAAATTTGGTATGAATAAGGCAAAGTTTGTCTCAGTTTTCATTTGAGGAAACTTCAAACTTGTCTCACAACAATGTTTAAAAAATAAGGAAGAAAAATTGTATATGCGTAAAGAACATCAAAATGCAATTGGTATGTACTCAGCTTGATATCGCTTACATAGTTAGTCCAGTAAGTTGATACATGTCCAATCCAAGGAAAGAATACTAGAATGTGATCAAATGAATTTTGAGGTATTTAAAGGATGGTCAACATTCTACCCTTGCACACATTGAGAGAATTGGGGATCTCAATTGATGAGGTCTCTAAAAGTTGATTGATAATCCAAAGATTTAATCAAAGGAGTTAAAGGGCCCTAGGCACCTTAAGAATGAAATTGCTCGTAGACAACATGGAATCAACTGCTTTGTTTCACATTATTGGTGTTAAGATATTATACAACCCACTCCTCGGCTAGTTGTGGCTTTAGGAGAATGGAGCAGTTCCTTTCACTTGGCACCAATGTTTCCAATACTGCCATAATGGTGTTGTGAAGAAAGTGCTCAAAGACTGCAAACCTTTCATTGAAGCTAAATCTTACGTTGCTAACACCAAGTAGAACAAAACATGGTTTTCAAATGCTATCATCTCCCAAGAGAGAAAGAAACAAAAAGATAACTCGGTGAAAAAGGATAAGGTGAACAAAGCACATCTCTCTAAAAACTACATGAGAAAAAAGCTAATAATCGATAATGCTCTGAAAGGTTTAACACTACTCTTAACTCAAATTGGAGACAAAGCACCCGCTCAACCGCTTAAAGCAACGGTGAAAGAACTTCCTAAGGCTTGTGAGTTGAGGATAGTGAAGTGTTTTAGCCCTAAAGCATACAAGCTCTTCATCAAGGTCGGGTATAACTTGCGAAAGCAATCACCCTTGGAAAAGCTTCCACGAGAATCTTCAAGTCAAAACCCTTCACATGTCTAATTATATTCATTGGTGCCATAGTCTTTTGCTTGAGTCAACTTTAAAAGTGTATTGCACTTTCAAGGTAGACTACATAACAGTCACTAAAGCATGTAAGGAATTCCTCTGGATAAAGTAGTTTTTTCAAGAATCGAGATGGACTCAAAAGATTATCCATTCTTTAGTGGCAGTTACAGTATCATCAATCTAAATAAGAATTACACATTATATTCAAGGTCCAAACACAGACATACATTATCACTAGATTTGACAAATATTGAAGGAAAAAAAACAACTTTAGAGAAAATCCATAGTAATGACAACAAAGTTTACGTGATGAATAAAATGCTGCCAAAGTAGAAGACTGAAATTTGTAAGACGATTGTTGAACTTCACTCCAAGTGAGCTGCGAGGGGGAGAACTGTTGGATTTTGGCCCATTTGAATAATATTATTTCAATCTATTTGGATAAGTCTAAACACACTTGAAAGCCGATTAGAACCCTATTAACTTGAAGGTGATTAAGTAGAATGACCCTGATCAACAATCTTGTCCAGTATCATGAATTTAGGAAGGTGTGTGGTGGAGGTTGATGATTATCAGCCAGGACCGTAAGATATTTTTAATCTCAAATGTTAAGTTCCAAAGGAAATTAGTGTAAGTATGGGACTTTGTCCATTTGTTTAAACCATCCTAGAAATAAAATCTGGAGTGTGAAAGTTAGAAAACAAAATTTATAACTGAGTTTGAGAGCTTATGAGTTGTAATTAAAGGTTGTTGTAAAATCTTGTTGTTTATTTTGTTCGCATACTGATATCCCAACACAATTTTATATGCTTTATTTTGTGTCTTTGAATATCAATTAAAAATGCTCACACGAATTGTTTTCTTCGTGTTTCTGTTTCACACGCGTAGGTTGCAACTAATCCCACGTAAATTTTTTTTATCACTTTACAAATAATAAAGACGGACAGAGAGAGAGAGAGAGAGAGAGATATGCGGTGTGAGCTTTCGGCTTTAACTTTTATCTGCGGAAAGAACAAGTTTATGATTTTAATTATTTTATTATACCTTCTTATAGCTAAATCTGTTTTTTTTTTATTGTTGTTGTAGTTATGCTCTTAAAAAAAATTATTAATTTTTACTTACAGGTACGCACTCATTAAGTTTAATCGCTCAAAGCATAATTACATTTAATTCCTCTCTCCATCCTAAAAATAGTGGTCCTTGCTTGATTGGCAAAATAATTTTTTTAGCATGTTTTTTGGAATTTTCTTTTAAATTAATGGTTGATAGTGATTCTCAGTTTCTCACGTTATTTGATCCTTTGTTATAAAAAAATAAAAATTACGAGCAATAATTATGCAAGCCTTTGTTCAACAATTATTGTTGGTGGAGCCTTCGTGGGGTTGTCCAACTTCCCCAAGATTTTAACTTGTGTACCAATAAACACACACACACACAAACCTTTTGTATAAACAATAAAAATTGAGATAATTAGATAGTATCTCAAGTTTTGTCTAATAGAGATTTTTTTAAGTAATAAAATACTTATAGGATGAGGGGTTTTGAAGAAGATTCATTCTTATTACCTATCCACTAGGATAAGGGGTTTTGAAAAGTATTCACTCTTATGACCAATTAACTCTTTGAATACAAATATACCTCTCTCTCGGTCCTACGGTCCCTTGGTATATACACACACACACATATATATACATATAAACCAAAAGCAGTATTTTTTGTAATTAAATCTATTTATAGTTTTTTTTCCTCCCATTTTTATATCGATATACACTAACTTATGCAAAATGAAATATTTATATTAATAAAGGAGCTTTTAATGACTAATATATCGCTTGATGAAACATTAAAATTTCAGCTGAAGTGACGGGTGCAATTATAGGTTAACCAAGTAAACAAACTAAATCTAAGGCCCTTTGTGCGAGAGAAACAGACGGGGGTTTATTTAGTACTATTCAAATTTTAAATGAGTATTTTTATATTTTTATAAAAATATTTACATACGTCAAAAAGATAGATATGGTAATGTGCATTTGGACTTTTTTTATTTTAATATTCCTTGCAAAAGTAAAACGAAAAACAAGGAAATGTGGCTAAATTCTAAGTCTTTAACGTGGCTGCATTGATACCACATGACTCATCCAACACACCCTCTCTCTCTCTGTCTGTGCAAGTTCATTTCTGTGCCAGTGTTGTGGATCTCCTGAAATGGTACTTCTTTTTCTCATCTCTCTTTTGTTTATATGTCTGCATATGTTGTCGTAAGTAAACTTGTTTATAAGCTAGAACATGACCTATGTTTTATACAGATAAAAAGGTGAATTGATAGGGGGAGTTTCTGAATCCATTCGTCGTGCCGTTTCCAGCAAGTTTATGTGGTTTTCCGACACCTCCTACGTCGGAACAACTACTCTTGATCATTTATACATATATATGTGTGTGCGTGCGTGTGTGTGTGTGTGTGTAATTGTCTATACGTATATGCATACAACAAGAATGTTTATATAGAGTGGCTGTCATGTTGAAGAGAATAACAACAAAAGTAGGAACTTTTTTCGGGTTCGTATCATGTTTGTATGAACGCTCGTCGCGTGAGAAATCTTAGGAAAAATGCATGTTAATTAATTGATCTTTTTCATTCCAAAATTTGGGCAAAATGTAATCAGCTTTTGCAATTCTATTTTACAAAAATAGCAGGAAGAAACTCTTGGAAGTTTCGCACTTTTGTTCCAATTTAATGTTCTCTTTATTTTTTTTGTTATTATTATTATTATCTTTTTAAGTGGCTCTCTTTCACAGGCGTAGTTTGCAACTAATCCTACTTTAGAATATTTTATTGGTTTGCAAATAATATGTGCGTATGTGGTTTGATGTGTTGAGTGCTTTCGGCTTTTGGCTTTCGCTGGCCGAAACAAGTTTGTTAGTACAATTATTTATTTATTTATTTTATGAATATATGTTACTTAAACTGAATCTGCTTTTGTCATTATTTTTTATTTTTATTCTTATGTTTTAGCTCTTAAAACATTATTTCCTAGCTAATTATTGTACCATTTTCTTCATTTTTTGGGTTAGTGATTTAATATTATATACCATTAAATATGATCCCGGTAAATATCTATTTAAAGGGTACGTGCTCATAAGTTTAATCCTGCAAAGCATATTTAATAAATATAATCCTTCCTCATCCCAAAAATAGTGGTGCTTTTGCTTTATTGGAAAATTAATTTTTAGTATGTTTTCAGCCATATTATTTTTAAATAATGGTTGATAGTGTTTTTGCATTATTGATATACTGATTTTGTTATTAGAGAATCAAAAAAGAAATAGCAATAAGTTATAAGCCATTTCTCTATAATTATTGTTCGTGGGTCCAGTGTGGGGTTAAAACAAACACAATATTGTTTTAATTACATTTATTTTCACACACACCCACACTCATACATACATACATACATACGTACGTACAAACATATATTAGTCCACTCAAAATAAACTACATGTACTTATTCTCTTATTTTTTCCTTCGATTTTCATTCCTCACATTTTATACTTTCAACGTATGTAATAAAATCTTTCTATAACAAATGTGACTTTAATGCCAAAAAGTTTAACTAATTAAAAGAACTAAAGAAGTGCAACTCTGGCTGAAGTGACGTTAGCATCAAACTATAGTCTATAAGCTGACTAAGTTAACTAAAAAAATTAAATCTAATTCCCCGTTCGTGTCTACGTTAGTGAAAAAAATTATTGCAGACAAAGACTTATATATCCAGTAGAAACAATACGAAGTAATTAATCACATAGTTTAATTCGTTCGATTGTACTTACGATTATTTCAATAGTGTGCATATATATAATTCAACTTGTGGAACACTATGGTTTATGTTTAATCACATATTTTGATTAATTACGTAAGTAGTCTCAATTAATTTGGACAGCCAACCAACCAATCCACTTCGGATCCGTTCAAGAAAACCTAACACAACGCACTGTGGATGTTATTATGATTCAATAGGTTTTATTATTTTTCCTTTTGTTCTTTGGGTTGAGAGGCATCTGAATTCCACAGAAATAAGGAGAAAAGAAGTGAATAGGTTAACAAGAGCAATAAAAATTTAAGGATATGTTTGTTTTGGCTTTTGTGTGTATGTTTTTAGATGTATTTTTCTCAAAATTAATGTAAAAGTAAAAAATAGAAAGAGATAAAATTCAAAAAATATAATGATTGAAGTGTATGTATATTTTAGTTGTGAAGCAAAACAAACACAAGTCTTTGCATCTAAATTCTAGGGAAGCATATGCGAGCTAAAGTTAAGGTTTCATGACTTCATGAATTGATCAAATTCTATCAAAAATTATTTAAATTGTTATAGTTGTTTATTAGTAATTGATTGTTGTAAGAGAAAAACATGTCATTTGCTTAAAAACTTCATCATTATAATTGAAGCAACCTACTAACATTGAATTTAGAGGGTGTTTGCATAAGTTTGTAAACTTTTCAAAATATTTTAAAAGATGTTTAGAAATTTATTAACTTTTTAAAAATAAATTATTTATTCTCAACTTATTTTCAAATGTTTTATAAGTTACTTTATTTTATATATTAAAATAATATAAAGATCTTTAAATTACATTTGTTAATTGTATTTAATTTATTTTCGTGATTATTATATCAAAAAAATTATAATCAATTATAACTATAAATTTCAATTAAATTTTATAAGTAAATTTTATCGAACTTTTTATTAACTTATTTTTAAAATAGCTCATAAGTTATAAAAACATCTTATATCAAGCCAAACACGATTTTAACCTGATTAATAGTAAACACATCTTATGTTTCAAGGTTACGTTACATGATCTGTCCAGTCGTCTGATATAATCTTTGCATCGTGCTGGTTGCTTAATAGTTTAACTAATGGTTAACATGAATGAACATTGATCAATTCCTTAAGGTGCAGGTAACAGAAGGGAACTCAGGTGCAGAAGCTGTCCTTACTGCACCGCTATCTCTGGAAACCGAGGAATCGGATTCCCAGTATAGAGCTCCTAACATTATCCGACGCATTCTGAGCCTGTTCAGCAACATACGCCCAGGATCCGACCTCTCTCGTTTTCAGGCAAGTATTTGTCATCTAATTTACGTACTTTTATTATCAGAAAAAATGCCATACAAGTTCCTTACACCACTTATGAATACGATCCAGCTTCCGCCGCAGTTCAACCTTCCAAAGTCGCAGCTCCAATGCTATGGAGAGGGAGTCTACTGCATTCGCTCTGATCTGTTGAGCAAGTGCGCGGAGGAGGAAACGCCTCTTGAACGGTTCATTTCAGTCGTCGCGTGGAGCATATCCACCGTGCGTCCGTTGGCCTTTGGCCTTGCTCCTTTCAACCCTATTCTTGGAGAGACTCATCATGTTTCCAGGGGCACGCTGAATGTGCTGCTAGAACAGGTAGAGATATATCTGTTTTGAGCCTTTTGATCTGACACTGAAACCTTCTTTTGTGTTTGAGGGCCAAGAGATTTGAAAGGGCTTACGGAACTTTCAAGAACGAATTTTTGACTGATTTGTTTGTCTGAGTGCCTGAAATATTGAAAATTAGTTCATCAATGTTGGCCAGGTTTCGCATCATCCACCCGTGACTGCACTACAAGCAACCGATGAGAAGGAAAACATCGAAATGATATGGTGTCAATCTCCTGTACCAAAGTTTTATGGTATTCCAACTTTTCATCCCTTAATTGTCAGCTTAAGCTTCCATTGTCTGATATATAAGCCATATTCAGGTTCAAAATTTCAATATAGACATGTTATTGTCTCTGGTTCCTTATAATTAAGTTGCTGGTTTATCTGTGGCCCTTTTTGAAGACTTAATCATCACTTCAAAAATTTAATGTCATAGGCACTCACATTGAAACTGAGGTGCACGGGACACGGCAGCTAAAGCTCCTCGACAAGAATGAGACTTACGCCATGAATTCTCCCAAACTTGTCATAAGATTTATACCCGTGCCTAGGGTTGAATGGCTGGGAACTGTGAGAGTCGGGTGCCAAGAAACTGGCCTTGAAGCCGAGTTATCTTACCTCGGCAGTTCATTTTTGCCGCGACCATCCATGCATAGGTCAATCAAAGGGAAGATCTTTCTGTCATCCACGTCTGAGACCATCTTCGAGGTCAATGGCCACTGGGATAGGTAATCTTCACTTAACATGGCATTATTGTTTCATTACCTGCCATGGTCTTCTCAGTTTGTTTTTGTTCAATGCGACGTTGCAGAACCGTCATGGCAAAGAATGTTTCCACTGGGAAAACAATGGTCATCTACAATGCAAAAGAAGCCCTTCATGGATTGAAGACTCCAATTGTTAAGGATCCAAAGGTACACAAGTTCCTTTTATGACTATGATTCAATCAATATATCCATCTTAGGTACTTTTGTCTCCCAAGTTTTTATCACAAACGGATGTTTCTCATTGCGACATCTGATGTTAAATCAGGCGGTTTCAGGGAGCGAATCGACTGTAGTATGGGGCAACGTGAGCCAAGCCATACTACAGAAAAACTGGGAGAAAGCCAGGGAAGCTAAGACCTGCATTGAGGAAAGGCAGAGAGAGCTTGCAAGAGAAATGAAGTTGAGAGAAGAAGATTGGGCTCCTAAGTATTTTACGGTATCTCACAGCAGCGAAAGTGGGTGGGACTGCTTACCAAATGACAAATTGGTTCCTCCAGCTCCAGTTGTTGTTAAGGACTGATGACCAAGTCTAGCAAGAGATTGTTCACATATTTGGATAAGATTATTTTGAGTGATAAAATAATTTGTATGAATTAATTAATTTACAACAATTGTGTTTAGTATGGTGCACTATTTGAAGTGATTATATTTATTTTTCCATTATAATCTTAGTATAAAAATTATTCAATTGATAATATGAGGATAAAGTAGTAATTTAAATGACATATAATAAATTTTCAATATCTTGATTATTTAATCATGACTCTCATGTAAGATTATTTATCCTACAATTTTGTAATTTTACATCAAACCCCTATCTAAGCAAGGGTTTTATTCCATCAAAATAAACATGTGATTAAAATAAATAAAATAATATCCTATCTCATCATTTAAAATGAATATGTCCTAAGGGGAAATATCATTTGAGAAGTTTGGACCCTGCTGATGCTTGTGGGAGCAAAGCTTTAAGAGCAAAAATGATAATGCAGCAAGTTTTAACGATGTAAGAAAGCAAAGTGAACGGATTGGAGTATTGATTAGGTTATGTCGTTATGAAGTGCGTATAAAATCATGTTACATCTTACTAAAGGTATAAACAAGGAAGTTAAGCAGTTCTTTGGACCAAAATCTGGGTGTCTATTGTAATGAGACACCAGAAATACATTCCGACATTGTTATAGCAATTTAACAGTACAACACAAGGCACACATAAGAAAACCAAGAGAAGATATTGAAAGACTGACAGCTGCAGATTGATCTGTTTCATATGAAAATCGAAAAATAAGATTACATCGTCGAACACATCATGTACACTAGTTACTGCACATCAATAGACACTATGAATATTTTCTAACATTGGAGTGAACATTCTATGCTTGAGATTGTTTGCTATGCCAATATTGGGGGGGTGGCGGGGTGGTCCCGACCTTAAGTCAGGAGAGCGCTTGCTCCCTCTTTGAGCTATGTGATGAGTGCTGAATAAAAAGCCACTTCACATGCACAAGGCGGCCACATTTGATTCTTGATGTCGTTTTGATCATTTCCAGTCGCATCTTTGAAGGGCCAAAGGTGGAACCAGAGCTGAGAATGAAAACCATTTGCTAGATAGTTTGAATATCCATGCAGGTTTTAGGACAGCTAAAACTCATATTCAAATTTGAAGGTGAACAGTACTATTAGTTTGTTGTGGGGCTGTGGACAATCTTACTTGGGATGTGATGAATCTAAGCAAGATCGCTCCAACCCAACAGATACAAGAACTGATGATCACGAAGGGCAAGAAAGTTGGCGCGCGGCCCTGGCATTCAAGGTCGAGACCTGGATTATTGCAAGCGTCAGAACAGTGGATCGAGAGGAGTAAATGGACAGTTTGGAAGACCTTAGCCTAAGACTTGACTGGGTAAATGATGCAAACTGGTGGTTGACTACAATCCAAGTATCGAGCCGATTGATATGTCACAACTTCATTGAATGGATTTAAAATTGATCGTAATAATTAAAAATTACTCAAAACAAATGAAAAGTAGGAAACCTCACCAAAAATAACATTACTCTATTGCAAAAGGACATATAAAAATTATTTATGGCATACTAAACTTAGGACTTTGAGGGGCCTGAAATATATGAAAAAGTTCAAATACTACTTCCAAGACATGATTTGCATCCTTGAGCCCACACTCTCGATTCAGAGCTTAATTACCATTCATCAGCTCATTTGAATTGCATCATTTAAGACGGGTTCCAACCCTGGGCCATGACAAGAGGGAATCTATGTGCATATGGTAATCAAATTAAATTAATTGTTAGAAAAAATTTAAATGAATGCATGTTTGAGATTATTTTCAATTATGTGTGATGTGTAATCACATCATTCCTCTTGGCAATCAATGATCCAGCCTATTAGCCTGGGTGATAAGTCTATCATAGGGCGGTTAAACGTAGAATAGGTAAAACAGTGTTGACAGACTATAACGACTAATACATTCTATAAATAGAAACCCTCTCTCGGTTGAAGGGACACTCACAAGATTTTTTATTATTTTTGAAAAAGTCATTACTTTAGTTAATTATTTGTGTTAATTAGTGGGCTTTAGAAATGAACCCACATTATTAACGCTCTCTATGGGAAACCCCTTTTCTGAAAAAGTATGAAGAAAGGGGAATACAGATGGAGAAAGAAGGGAATATGAAGAGAAAGCGTTCTCTGCGACTCTTTTGTTTTCAAGAGGAGTTGGAGAAAATCAAGAGATGGGAAGAGCACACATGAATGATAGAAGATTTGTCGTTCATGCCAAAAATTCTGACAAAACCTGGATTTGATAATTTTTGACAACTTAGTATCCCCAAATACAACGGGGCCTTAGACCTGACAGAACATTTAGTTAAATTCAAACATGAAGTATTACTTCATTAATATCCTGATAGAATTAAGTGCAGAGTCCTCACTATTTTAGGTAGCTCCACTGTAGATGGTTCAACCAGCTATCAGGAAAATTCATTAAAAATTTCAATGATTTTGCTAATTTATTCCTTTGCTAATTAGCAAGCTATAAAAGATATAAAAAACACCGATGTGTTTTTTCAGTATGAAGCAAGGGAATGATGAATCCCTTCGAGATTACATTCCTCACTAGACGCCTCTTAGCAACACAAAAAGTATTGGCTAGTGCACTCATGCAAGGGCTTAACAAAGGCGATTTTTTTGATCTTTGGCTAAGAAACTAGAAAAGGACTTCGATGAGATCTCTTCATGAGTTAAGAAATACATTAACATGGAAGAGGTATGGTAGGAAAATGTCATGAGCAAGAAGGTGGCTTGTGAGGATAGGAGATGAGGCTAATCATAAATGTTGCAACCATAGCTACTGAAGAAAAATTATGGAAAAACTTATGCCTCTGAAAGTAAGTAGGGAACAGATTCTTGGAGCCCTACAGGCATCTAGCATAATCTGATGATCTTGGGGTGTGTCTCTACCACCAAAAAATTCACGGAGCAATAAATATTACAAGTTCCATAACGAGTTTGGGCACACAACTAAAGTGTGTTTCAACCCCTAGAACCAAATAGAAAACCTAATCAAAAGGAGATTTTTCCAAGAATTCATAGATAAGCAAGAAGGAAAGAAAGGTAAGGAGAAAGATAACGAAGAAAAACCAATGACCTAAAGACTTATAAGCATGATAATAACTAGGGGACAGTTTTAGAGGAAAGACAAAAACAACCTCCACATAATAGCAAACATAGGAAAAAGGTGAAGCTCAGCTTGAAAGAAGTAGAAGGGGTTATTTTAACCTCCGGACCAAATGATCTTCAGGGTATTATGACCCCCCACTTAGATGCACCAGTAGTAACAATAGTAATAGCCAACTATGACGTAACACGATACTTAGTGGATAGTGGAAGCTTAGTGGATTTATTAACCATCACTGCTTTCAAGAAGATGTGGTTGGATAGAGGAAAATTGGAGGCTGTAAACCAAACTTTGTTTGGGCTAACCTAAGAGGTCATCCAATCTTTCAGAAAAATTATGCTGGTTATCACAATGGGATAAACAGAACTGTCAAAAACTAGATTCGTACAATTCTTTACTATAGAAATGGTGTTGGCTTACAACAAAATTTTAGGACAGCCGACATTGGCTAAATTCCAAGTAGTGGCATCCCTATACCACTTGACCATGAAATTTCCAATAAGGGATAATGTTAGGGTAGTAACTGGAGATCAATTGATATCCAAAATATGTCATATCAAAACAATTAAAAGACGTGACAACAGGCCCACCAAAAAAAATAAGGTTAAATAACCTTCACAGTTTGAGTAAGTGAGTCTGGGCCCAAACATAACTACTCAAGTCAAGGTTGAATTGGAGGAACCATGGAGATCGTAGCTAGTCCATTTTCTAAAAACCAATAAAGATGTGTTTGTGACATTAGTGAAAGAATTGAGGGGAATTGACCCAAAGGTAGTAAGCATAGATTAAATGTAGATCCAAGAGTCAAGCCCATTAAATAAAAGCTGAGGCAGTTCAGACCAGAAAAAGTCATTGCTATAAAGGAAGTAAGAAACTAATTAACGTGGAACACATTGAAGAATTCAATTTCTAAAATGGCTGTCTAGATAGAGAATATGCATAGATTTTTAGGACGTAAACAAAACATGTTCTAAATATTGTTACCCACTACAAAGGATAGTATGGTTAGTTGACACTACTGTAGGATTAGAACTGCTCAACATGATGGATGTTTACTAAGGGTATTATCAAATTCTTTGGTGAGGGATGATTGGAAGAGAGTAAGTTTCATCCCCCCTTTGGAACTTGCTACTATAAGGTCACACCTTTTTGACTAAAGAATGTCGAAGCTACGTACCAAAGACTAATGAAAAAAAGTATTCTAAAACTAAATAGAACGAAATATGGAAGTTTGTTTTGATGACATGTTGGACATAACAAAACAAAAGGAGGATCATATAATAGACTTGGAAAAAACCTTTGCGGCGTTAAGAAAGTTTAGATTCAAACTAAACCCAACTAAATGTACTTTCGACATCAAATAAGGAAATTTTTTGATATACATGGTGACAAGGAGGGGTATAGAAGTCAACTTAAAAAAATTCAAGCAGTATTAGACTTGCTGCTCCTCTATGATAACTGTTCTAAGTAGGTTTATTTCCGCTCCGCTAACAAGAGCCTTCTATTTTTAAGATCTAAAGGAAAGCTAAGACTTTTTAATGGATGGAAGAATACTGACAAGCTTTTGATGACCTAAAACAACACTTATCTAGTCCACTATTGCTAGCAAAGCCTAAGAAAGATGAAAGACTCTACTTAAACCTAGTGGTACCTGAGAAGATAGTTAACTCAGTCTTGGTTAAAAATGGTGAAGGACAACAGGCCCCAATCTATTATGCAATTTATGTCTTGCAAGATGTGGAGCTCAGTTATTCTGAAACAAAAAATAGTTCTTGCATTAGTTATAACAACTAGAAAGTGAAGGGCTCATTTCCTGGTTTACACCATTACTATCTTTACAAGACATCTTTTAAAAGTCATACTAACCAGAACTAAAGCATATGAGAGAATAATCAAGTGGGTAGTAAAACTAGGAGAGTTCAAAATTTCTCACGAGCTAAGGACTATCATTAAAATCTAACCTTCAGCTGACTTCATCACAGAAATGTACGAAGAGGTTGATGACCAACCTTAGATGATGCACATAGCTGGCTTATCACCTCACCGTGGTAGTGGCACAGGAATCACTATAACTAGTCTAAAAAATGAAGAATTTGAATATGCACTATGCTTGGATTTCCACACCACAAATAGTGAAGCAAGCACTCTTATAAGGAATCATGATTAGCCTTACCCTAAAAATCTCCAAAATAATAGTATATTTAGATTCTCAATTAGTAAAAACCATAAAGGACTATATTCAACAAGTTAGTGAATTAACTAGAAAATTTAAAGACTTCCAACTCTACCAAATCTTTGGAGTCGAAAATGATAAGACAGACTCATTAGGCAAAATGGCAACAACCTTAAAGGTGGAGGCCCCTAGAAGAATCATATTACAAAGGACAAATGACACTGTGATATGAAGAATAAAGAAGGAAGGCGATTAGTAAGCTTCTATAGTAAGAGCTTTACAAGGAGAGGAATTGGACAAAAAAATGTAGCGAAGGACAGTCAGTTTTGTAAAATAAGCAACGTCCTATACAAGAGGTTGTATGGTCAATCTCTCCTCAAGTATTTAGGTCTAAGTGACACAGAGCATGTTTTGAGGGAAGTTCATGAAGGATCATGTTGATCCCATATAGGAGGCATAAGCCTCACAAGGAAGACCGTCCGAGCTACATATTTCTAGCCTATCTAAAGAGATGATGCAATGCACATGGTCCAAGCTTATGATAAGTGCTAGAAACACGTTGATTATTTTAATATATCGGCCCAAGAAATGAATATCATGATATCACCAATACCTTTTGCCCAGCAGCAAAATAGAAGAAATTCCCCCAGGTAGCAGTAGATTACTTGACGAAGTGGGTGGAGGCAGAACTTATAGCTAGGATAACTAAGAAGGAAGTGATAAAATTTCTGGGGAAGACCAAGAGAATTAAATATGGACAATGGAAGGCAATTTATAGAAAAATCCACCTAAGATTAGTGTAAATTTTTGAAGATTAGTCAAAAGTTTAACACAACATATCACTTACAAACAAACAAGTGGAGATGGTCAATAGAATAATAATTCAAAGTTTAAAGACAAGGTTGGAAGGATCAAAAGAAAGTTAGATAGAAGAATTACCAAAAGTTCTTTGGGCATATCAAACAACACCAATAAATATGATTTAGGAGAGTCCATATGCCCTAACATATAGGGTGGATATTGTGATCCCATGGAAATAGGAGAGGAATCCCAGCAAACATCAAAATATGACTCAGAACAGAACGAACAAGCAATGCTAAACGAGCTGGCCTTTATAGAGGAAAAAAGGCGGAAGGCTCACCTTAGGTATTTAAAATATAAATAGTGAATTGTGGTTTCATTTAATAGACAAGAACAAAGGAGGAAATTCAAGAAAAGAGAAAATGTGTTATGCAAAACATAGGCAATAGGACCCATAGGAAAGTTAAAAACTAAATGAGAAAAATCATATATAATAAAGGAAGTTTAGCATGAAGGAAGTTACAAGCTAACTAACCTAAAAGGGAGAGAGTTAGGAAGACTGTGGAATGTACTTAATTTAAAGAAATATTTTAATTAAAGTTCCTAGGTGATCAGGTTTTCAAAATATCATTAGGCTACAAGTTGTTCGAAACCTTTTAAGCTATAAGTTGCGCACTAAATTACAAATTGCCTTAAACCTCCTAAGTTATAAGTTACTCATCAAGCTACAAGTAGCCTAAAACCTTCTGAGCTATGAGTTACTCATTAGGCTACAAGTTGTCTTTCGAGTTGCTCATCGGGCTACAAGTTGGTAAAACCTTCCAGGCTAGAAGTTGCTTAAAATCTTCTAAGTTACAAGTTATTGACTAAGCTACACCTTGCCTAAAAAACTTTCGAGCTACAAGTTGCCCTAAACCTTTTGAGCTGTAAGATGCCCGAAACTAAATTACTTCTTTGATCACCTAAATCCTCTTCTACAAATATAAATTACCTTTAACTAACTTAACACTTGGTTGAATGAATCATTCTGTAGGAATTTCCGGTCCATTTTCAAAACTTTTAAGTTAAAAGTTCATTTCTATTAATCATTTACTTAAAAATTAAGCCTAACAACTTCATAGGATTATTTCTTAGGAACAATTTTCTACTATGATATTTCAATACTGATCAAAGATAAGTACTATGAAAATAATAAAAAAAATATAGTAACATAATATAAAATACTCCATTAATTTCATTACACAAAAAAGAGTATAAGGAAAAAAGACAAGAAATTAAACATTTCTCCCTACCTTAGCCTTTCCCTTAGACTTAATGGCTCCTACTGTGGCTTTGACTTCCTCCTCTAACTCGCGTACCTCTTCCGCAAAGTGTATGATCTCCTCTTCAGTCAGTTTCGTATGGTTCAAATCCAGATAACCTTCCTTGGGAATATAATCAAAGCCTTCCTCAGGATTTAAATCGTTAATTTCCAATCTAAGACTTATTATGCATTTCTCTATCACTTGGTCTTGACAAACGCTAAATCAACATCATAGTAGACAGTACTACGATGAGCTAAGACCTTTTGAAAATTCTAAGACTCTTGGAACTTCCTCACCTAAAGTCTTTAATACTTTGATAGATATGCCTGGCCTTTAGGGGTATAAAAGAACTATTGGTGGCCTTGCTTCCTGGCCTGTCTCCGATCCCCTAGCAAAGCTTTCCTTGAGGAAAGCCATCACCATAGCAAGTTTCTTATGCTTTTCTTTTAGGCATTGCATTTCCTGCGATTTAGTGTTAGCAATGGCTTCGGCCTTAGCCAACTTTTCATCAGCAATCTTAACCCGAGCCTAGAGATTTACATTTTCCTGGTTCAAAACATCTTTCTCAACTACAATATATTTAACCTGCTTGGCAAGTTGGTATGACAGGTGGAGCTCCACCTCCAAGCACATAGCCAGCTTGTTTAACTAGATGACATGCCGCAAAATAAAATTTAGTGACTAAATTAGTAAAGTCCCTACAAAAGAAAAAGGAAAAAGCAACATAAGGAGAAAGAACTTATGTGAGATGTATTCAACAAGTTTTGTTGAATAATCAAATTATAAGGAAGACTGCAAGTTAGTTTAGCATCATGAGGCATTACTCGTCAATGACTATGATCATGAACCAGATTCTCATCCCACAAAATAGAGTGAATTAGCCTTGATAAAAGGAATGCAGTAGGCTAAAGGGGATGTAGTTAAGTTGAAGAATGTATAGAGGAAGTGGAAGGCAGCATAGTCATAGATTGTGTAGTAGAAGTTTGTGGAAGGGTGGGTTGTGGTGGGAGAGTGAAGGCAGGCTATTTTATAAGAGGAGAGTAAAAAGAGAAACGATGGATGAAATATCCACCAGCGCAGGTATGGGATCCCCGCCCTGGTGAAGAAGGTCATTTAATGAGCCTTGAGATGGTGAAGCCCAAGCTTGTTTTCAGGGAAGAATGTCAAGGGGAAGAAGGCAGTGTGAGCAGCATCTTTCTCCTCCTCCTTTTCTTACTTCCTCTTCCCCTTCCCCTTGTAATGATAGAAGGACTTGATGAACACCCCCTTCATAATTTCACCTCCAAAACAAAGAAAAATAAGTAAACAGATCTTTACCCTAAATAAAACAAAAGGAATTACCAAAATCTTCACGCAAATCCTTATAGAAACAACTCCAACCAAAATAATACAATGCCCTGGGGTTGGTCACCACTTCCAAATTAACATAAAGTTTATTTAAGTTATGAACCCTCATCGCGGTTTAAGAGGAACGGTTTTTTTTTTTGGAAAGTTAAGAGATGAAAGTGGGTTGGGGCGAAAAATGACAAGAAAGTCCTATAGTTTGAAACCCTTTAAAAAGAAGTATCCTACCTTCCAACTTTTGTTGCTATGGGAAAGCAAATTTTTCAAGCATTTTGTGCTTAGCCTAGGACTAAAATAAAAAATTCTAAGTTCGGTTGTTTTTTAAAGTACATTAATAAGAAAAGCTTAGTGGAAGGTTCAAGCAGTGCATGACGGCACAAAATCAAAATTCTGCTAGCAAATGGAAATAAATAGCAGTTAGCTATGTTAATATTATCTTAAAAGATTTTGTGGCTTTAGAATAAAAAAAGAGGAGAGGAAAATGAAGACCTACCCTAAGCTAATGAATAAACACCAAAATATAACTTCCATTGAGAAGTTTATGGTGGCAAGACTACTCAAGAGGAACTACATGCTCTAGTCACATGAAACCCCATAGGTATCAATATACTTAGATGTAGTGTCCTTATTACATCAGCTTTTAGTTGTTTTATAGCAGGGAGATTTGGAGGACATGGTTACCAACCTTTAAGTTTGAAGAAAAAACAGCTTGAAAAAGATTACAATTTCGTATTGGAAAAAGGGCTTTTTCATGCAAATGAAACCGCAAAAGGTAACTTCATTGGTAGGGAAAGGTTTGTAAAGAGGAATGGTTGTAATTTAAGCCATACATGTGTAAGAAGCTCTCGAATTGTAGGGATAGACTAAAACTAAAAAAGGTGAAAAGTCTGCACGTGTATTCAATAAACAAGACCCTGACATAACTAATGCCTCAAAATATGAAGAGATCAAAAGAGGAAGCTTAAGGGTTTCCACTCAAAAAATTTAAAAGGTTATAACTAACTTGACAAGAAGCATGATTAGCAAAGGAAAGGTGTAGGAATAGCTCAATTGGAAAAAGAGCCCTATAATTAGGGTTCTACCAGAATTGACCAAGGTCACTTCGAAAGTTTGATGTTCTTTAACTCGGCTAAAAATTGTTACAATAAAACTAACTTGATAAAAATAAATTAGAGATTCTCTCTTAATATTAAAAAAAACTTAAATATTGCCATACAAAATATATTACTCTAGCTCAACAGAAGGGATATCATTTTACATAAAGAAAAAAGAAAGATAGGGAAAAAACATCCTTCTAAATAAAACCCCGCCTTCATGAAAGCAAAAATACTATTTAAAGGCTACACGGAACTAGCTAAGTTAGGACTTTCACTATTAGCTCGGTGCTCTATCTCCTCAGGGAAGCAATCCCAACAGTGATTCCCATCTTGAGCTTCCAAAATAGCAACCTCTACTATGCCTTTTGAAACGAGCTAATCTAGATAGTCATGGAAATTGCACTGATAATTTTGACACGGGTATTTGGTCCTTAAATATCAGAAAGAGGAAGAAGCATGATTGCATCCAAGCTCATCCTCCCAAAATATCCTAGTGGTATTGTTCTCTATTAGAATTTGACAGGTACTTCAACACCAAACTCCTGTAAGTAGCCTAGCATTGTCACAGCTCATCAATTAGTTGACAGTAGTTTTAGATGAACCCTTCTCAAGACTCTTCTAGAGCCTTGTATCTCTTTAGCCACTCATCGTGCTCCAAATGAGTAACATCAAACTACAGTTGAAGACACTTCATTTGTTTATAGAAAAAAATGGTCCACATTTAACCTCTTATAAAGCTCAGTATACTCCATTTGAAGCTACTCAAGACCATGAAGAGCATCAAAAATTGTGGAAACTTTCTCACAATGGAAGCTAAGAGAGATGTGGAGGTCCCTTATTAAAGAGCGAATGGAAATAGGAGAGGTGCTATAGCTAGTCATGAGAGAGCTGTGAACTTAAAAGGATAAGTTATGAATGCAATAAATGTGAAGAATTATCCCGGAGAGAAATGATGTGTAATGACATCGTTCTTGATGATAATCAATAATTTAGCCTAGTAGCCTAGGCGGCAAACCTATCATAGAGCAATAAAGCTTACAATAAGTAGGGCAGTGCTGATAAACTATAGGTGACTAATGTATTCTATAAATAACAATCTTTTCTCAATTGAAGGGATGTACAAGTTACAAGACATTCTTACTATTTTTGGAAAAGCCATTACTTTGGTTAATTATTCTTGGTTACTTAGTGAGGCTTTAGAAATGAACCTACATCAATGTGTATTTTTCTTAGTTGTTGGATTTAGTGCTGACAGTTTTGTCCGAAAATGTAAAATTTTTTTATTTGCATTTTTCACTTAAAAAGAAACATGTGGCACCATGTAAGTGGAAATAAGGACATGCCATTCAAAATGAAACCATGTACCCTTCCTGTGTTAAGTTGCATTGCTTCAATTTACAAGTTAGTGTAAGTAAACACAAAGATGGCAATGGCCGCACACATAGGGTTTTCCATGGTTGTAATTGTGTAATTGTTTCATCTCTGATGCATGCGTTCATTTCAGAAACAATTTAGATAGGTTTTATTTACTAATTAGAAGTTTTTTTACCTTCTTGATGAGCAATTATTGTGATTCCCATGCAACATGGGGCTTTACAGCACAGTCCTGACATGAAGTATTGGATTCAATCTTATACAGTTTGTTGTGCTTATATAAAAGGGAATGACAAAGCACAGGATAAGTGCATGAACTTAATAATACCTTGAAGACGTGTTAGTATTGCCGTGGCCAAAATGTTTGATTTCTATGTTCATATTTGGTTGTCCTTTTGTAGGCTTTTTGTTGCATGGTTACTTATAATGGTATTTATTTTTATGAATATCACATTTATCTGTTTTATATTTATTAAGGACTACAATTATGAAGTCAACACGTTCCAAAAAAATTATTATTATTTAAATAAAAAATTAAGAACTTAATAAAGTATAGATAATTAATAATTGATAATTATAAATAACTATATAATTATTTATATAATTTAGGGTTCTATTAATTTGTTTGATTTTAATTCATTTATGAATAACTATACAATTAATTTATATAAGATAGAATTCTATTAATTTTAACTATTAAAAAATTTATATTTAAAATTTTACTTAACTAATCTGATTTTTAATAAATACGAATATTTAAATAAAGATATGTGTGTGAGTGTGTGGGTGTGTGTGTCTTGTTACAATATGTCTATCTAATGAAAACAATTTGGCCCAAGGTACGCTATAGACTGTAACAATTTTATTAGAGATTATCAGCCAAATGGGTTTGGTCTAGTGAACCCAATTAATTCAAATTTGATGACCAAATGACACCATTTCTTAGATCCTTCTAAATTGGATGGGTAGTTTGGTGAATTTGACCGGTGATAAATTTGACCAGCCAATGGTCGAGATTTATTTGGTAGTTAAGTTAAAGGATATTCTTAACCCATGCACCTACTTTGTGGATTGCTCTCCTACTCTTTCAATCTTGTCTCTCCTCCTTGGTGCTAAGGTTTTGCCACTCTTCTGCTTGTTAGTGGCCACGAGCCTTATTCCCTCTGAAACTTATATTGAACTCTCTTAACTTTATCTACCAATTAATTAGAGTTGAATCTCCATTAAAGATCTAATTTTCTTAACATGCCCTCAATGGTTTTAGAGCTTCCTACATTAGATGATCCAAGACAAGCCAAACGATAATGAGGTTTGCACCTGGGACTGCATGGATGTCATGCCTCATATGTGTGGCAATTAGGTTATGAAAGTGGTAGTGATAGAGACCTATATAGGCAAAAAAATAGTAAAGGGGAAAAGGAAGAATTGAAAAGGAGAGAAATATGAGTAAAAAGAGAAAGAAGGAGAAGATAAGTAAATTCCATATATTTGAAGTTTTTACATTCTGTTCTTTTTCTATATATGACCTTATTTCCTATTATTTCACAGTTACATTTATGGATAAGAACATCTACGGATAAACTTTCTCGAGACCTAGTGTATTCATTTTTGGACTCTCCATATCTTTGGATTATGTTATTTATTCGTTGTATTCTCTAACTTTGACCATTGGATGGATTCTTTTGCCCATTTATTTCAATGCCCTCATTTATAATTTAATTTCCATCCAAGTTGGTTGAAGTTCGTATATTGATGTATTGATCTATTGTGATTGATGCATGATACACCCTCCTCTAAAAAACAGTCCTTGTTCTCAAGGACTCATGGTTGAAAAATGCCACCGGAGAATTTCATAATCTTCCCAGTTGGCTTTGAGTGGATCAAGATTTGACCATTACACTAGAATTTGTTTGGTGGTACCTCTGCTCTTTTGTGTTGCCTTTAACCAAATATGGTGATTAGCTCTAATTTAATTTCACCTTACTGTCTGCATAGGGTAACTTTCGTGTAGTTTATATGTTAGGGCCTAATCTTTCTCTAATATACATAGAATGTAGGACAAACGTTTTTCCCTTCTGGTAGGGCTAACCTACAAGCAACCTTCCCTATTTTCTCAAAAATTTCATATGGGCTAAATTATTTTTAAGCTAATTTTTGGTTGAGCCTTGCTACCACAAACATTTGTCTATAAAATTGCAAATTTAGAGAAACTTCATCACCCACCCCAAAGCTTCTTTCAATTCTTCTTTTGTCAGCCTATTTCTTTATTCGTTTCTGTGCTTTATGAAGTTCTCTTTTAGCACTCTCAATGAAATCCCATGATCTCGGACAAATGTTAGCCTCTTCATGTGGTATGTCCAATGCCACATCAAATTCACATTGAGGTGTGGTTATCCCATAATGTACTTGAAAGGGTGAGGTTTCAATTCTGTTATAATAGTTAGTGCTATATCACCACTTTACTAGTAGAAGCCAATTATCTAAAATTCCTACCTTGAACCGAGTCATACATCTTAATAACACTCTAAACACTAGTTGACTTTTTTTTATTGGCCATTAGATTCGAGATCATACACAATGCTCAAATTTAACTTTACCTCATTGTCCTAAAATAGATGTTTTGAGAACCCACTAGTGAACACTTTATCCTTATCATTAACAATGGTCTTAGATAACTTATATACATGGTTAACAAAGGTCTAAACTACCTGGGAAGCTAAGTAAGGATAAGATAAGACAATAAAGTGAGCATACTTATTAAGCCCATCTATCACCACCATAATGGTATCCTTTTCAACTAATTTTGGTAGCTTTTCTATGAAATCTATTGTTATGTCTTCCCAAATAGCATGGGGCATTTGTGGGGGTTTGAGAAGGCTAAGATGATAAGCTCTTTCTGTTTTGTTCCTCTGACATGTATCACAGCCTGATAATATGGACTTCACATCTTGATATAGCTCCTTCTAGTAAAATAAAGCTTTAATTCGCTTATATTTGAACAAAACCCGAAAATGACTACCAACAGGGTCATTATTGACATTCTCAATAACTTTCTTTCTCAATTGCTCATTCTTACCTAAATAAACCTTGTTTATATACTTTAAAACACCATTAGTGTAAGAATAATGCAAAACTAACACATTACCTGCTTGCACCTGTTGTATGAGTGGTTGAGTATCTAAATGTTTCTTTTACTTCTCCTTAACCTTATCAAACCATTCTAGTGTTTTAATTGTGATGGAAAATAGCTCTTTTGTCTCTTTCTCACAATTGAAATATATTCTATCCCCAAAAGTTTTATATGGCCTTTTCCCTAAATTTGTTTAGTGATCTTTTATGTGAGTGACCATTTGAAACTCTTATGATCAATTTCAATAATGATTTTTTGGCCCTCAAAATATTGTCTCGACTTGGTCATAGCAATTAGAAGGGCTAAAAATTCCTTTTCATAAGTTGAGGGTCCTACATTCTCAGAAACAATGCCTTGCTTATAATAGCTATGAGACGAGAATCTAGCACCACTCCAATGAGCCTTTGGAACACCATCTCTAGTTATTTTAGGTATTTTTCTATTCTATGATTGTACACCAAAATTCCATCAAAGAAAACCAGCATAAACTTTCATAAATGATTAGGTAAGATGTTATTCATCAAGCTCTAGAATGTGGCAGGAGCATCTTTAAGCTAAAATGGCACTACTAAAAACTTGAGGTGCCCATGATGAGTCCTAAATGCTATTTTGTGTATGTCATTGGGCCACATTTGAATTTGATGACACCTAAATCACAAGTCAAGTTTGGTGAACCAAGCAACACTTTTAAGATCATCCAACAAGTCCTCATTGATAAGAATAGGAAATCTGTCCTTCATTGTGGTTTCGTTGAGACATTGGTAATCAATACACATTCGTATCATTAGATCTTTCTTTTTTAACAAGTATTAGTGAAGCAACCGAGAGTTTTCTAGGTCTTAGTACCCTTTGGTCTAGCATTTCTTTCACCCATTTTTCAATTTCTTACTTCTCTTAGTGAGAATGTCGGTAGGGTCTCAAATTCATTAGTTATGAACACAATTAAGTGTTATCCTATGGTCATGGACTCTAGGTGGTGATAGCCCAATGGATTTTGTTAAGACTTTAAAATATTGTTAATGAGTCTTCTGATTAGTTCTAGAATTTCTTGTTCAAGAGTATCATCATGGATTCAATCAATTATGATATCCATTCATCTAAGCAAGATTGGGCTAAACTATTCACTAGCTCACGACGTGTTATCTTATAAAATGATTTTAGATTTCTATCCCTTAATCCTTATATTTAAGCTGTAATAAATTGAATGTGGTTGGATTTATAGTTTTAAGCCTGTTTACTCCAAGTACCATGTCATAATTCTCCAATTTAAGAAGTTAGACACCAAACTCAAATCCCTTGTTGTGCATTCTCCACCTTAGTTTTTTGCATTCTAGACTACTCATTAATCTACTACCATTGGTAACAATAAAGGTGACCATCCCGTAGTTCGACAATGGTTCCCATCAGGGCTTTTAAATTGATAAAGCTATACATACTACCCTTATCCACCAAGATCAAAATTGGCTGCTCACAAATGGTGGCCTTTAAATGGCAGCTGCTGGGACTTGAATTACATGGTATAAAGTCGAGTGCCACCTTACTTTTTGTGCAAGCCTCTTCATGACTGGGTTCAATTTCCTCATCTGTATCAATTTGGACAATTCCTCCCCTTTAATTTGATAGAGTTCATTTGCACTCCTGATGGGTGATTTGAGGGGTGCCTTTTGATTAGTTCCCTTGATGCCCTTATTAGTAGGTTTAAAGGGTATTCTATACTATTTGAAAGTTTCAATTTTTGGTTCTTCATTTTCTACTAGTTCATAGGCTTGCTCAAAAGTTTGAGGTTTGAAAATGATGATGCTATATCTAACTTCATCGTGTAGGCCACCAACAAAACTAAAACTCGCTTAAATTGGGTTAATCTTGATCATATCCCCAAGGTCCTCAAAGGTTTCAATGTATGTTAGTACTAACCCCTTTTACCTTAGTTTTTAAAGGTTTTCACCTTGTAGCCCAGGTTATGCTTATCATATTTTTCTATTAGTGCTTGCTAAATTTTGGCCTAACTAATAAACTCCCTATAAGCTAATTGTGAAACCAACATTTCACTTTTTCATCACAATAAAGGGTATAGAGGTGGCAACAGATCAGGTTGGTGGGTTAATGGGTCAAGTCGAGACCCAAGTATTACATCTAATCTGTTGACCCGAACCCAACACAATAATTTTTGTAGGTCAGAAAATTTGATCCGAACAGACCAGCCAATTTTGCAGGTTATCTAAATCTGATCCAACAACCCACCAAAAAAAAAGAAATTATTTTTTAAAATTAAAAATAAGGCTTAATGTTTTAAATATTGACAATTTTACAATTTAATTTTATTTATTTAATTTTTTATATTTACATAAATATTTATCAAATTATTTAAAATATATTTTGGGTTGCGGGTCAACTCAAAATTGACCTGTTTATCTTTTTAGGTTATCAGATCTAACCCAATTTAAACTAAATCTACAAAAGTTTAACCCATAACCTGCTAATTTTAAGTCAGGTCAGAAATTGTCACCCTTAAAAAGGCCGCCACTTAGGTTTTCTCATCTTGTGGTGTATTATGGTACTAAAAGTGCCTGCTGCATTTTCTGATTCAAAACTGTTTATTTGTTCCATAAAATTACGTGAGATCGATCTTAGGTTTTGGATGAAAGTAATGGCTATGAAATTCAGCTTGAGGTGAATGACTCGTTGGCTGTATTCATATGGAGTCCTAGGTGATTTGGCAACCCAATGTTGTTTGCAGTGGTGGGGTTGGCACAATCTCTTTTGACCTTGCAACTAAGGAAGATCCGTCACCTGTTGGTGTATTTAATGTAGATAGTTCGTTCTTTATTTGTTGGAGAGCGGATATGAGCTAATCCTTTTTACTAGTTGTACACAACTGTGATTCTTAACCCTTTGTTAGATATTGAAATCCAGAAGTCATCTACTTGAACCTTGTTTCAATGCAATTTTCCAACTCCTCGACTTGTTCCTCTATGTTCTCTTCTGCCATCTGTTGTGTGGGTGTTTTATCTAATGTGGGTTGCCAAGAATATGACTTTGATACCAAATGTAACAAAAACAATTTGGCCTAAGTTATGGATTGTAGCAATTTTATCAGAGATTAGTAGCCAGATGGGTCTGATTTGGTGAACTAATAAATTCAAATTTGCTGACTGAACAACACTATTTCTTGAATCCTTTTATTGGGTGGGTAGTCTTATAAATTTAACCAATGACACAGTTTCACCCAATTGTCAAGTTAAAGGGTGTTTGGGTAATTTTAGTAGTTAGGGTTGAATAAATCCCTCACTCACTCACATGCACGTCACATTGCTCTCCTGCTTTTTTGGTCCTCTCTCTCTTCCTTATAAGTGCTACGGCTCTGTTGCCTGTCTGTAAATTTGAGGCTTAGGGCCCTAATCCCTCCAAAACTTATATTTTCTGAACTCTCTTGAGGATTCCTCTCAACTAATCAGAACCAAATCTCTGTTAAAGGCCTGATTTTCTTAGCTCGGCCTAAATGGTTTTGGAGTCTTCTACCTTCGATGACCCAAGGCAAGCTAGATGATGATGATGTTGACACCTGGGACTAAATCGATGCTACGCCTCTAATGTATGGCTTTCTGGTGAAGAAGGTGGTGATGACGAAGATCTGGATGGATAGACAATAGTAAAGGGGAAAGGAAAGAATCAGAAGAGGGACAAAGTTGAGCAAAGAGCCAAAGAAGGAGAAGATAAGCTATTTTCCAAAATATCAGATGTTTTTACATTCTGTCCTCCTTTTTCTAGTGTATGACCCAATTTTCCTATGTTTTGACAATTATATTTTTGAATGAGGACAACTACGAATAAACTTTCTCCAAATCTTGTGGATTTATTTTTTGATTTTGCTTATTTTTGGATCCTATTATTTATTCATTTTATTTTCTAATTTCGATCACTAGATAGATTTTGTTGTCCCCTTAATTGTAATATAATGCTTCTAGCTTTAATTTATTTTCCATCTAGTCTAGTTCGAACTTGTATTTTTATTGATATGCTGATTTGCTAAGATTGATGCATGACAATCTAAAACATATGAAGATATACATATGATATGTATACTTAAATAAAGATATACATGTTTTTTTATGTGTCTAAAACATATGAAGGAATACACTTTCATATGCTAGAAATAAGAATGTGCTTTGCACGTACACAACATTTGTATAGAAGTAAATATTATGCTTAGTAATTACATAATTAATTATTTATTAATTATTATATATAATATTAAAAAATTGAGACATGTTGATTTAGTTTTAAATTTATCAATTAATATCTTGGATCTTTATATATAATATCTTTTAAACATGTGATTATTTTGATATATATTATATTGGTTTTTCTTTAAAATTGAATTATTTTGTATTCTTCATAAGTAATTTTAGTTTGACAAAACTTATAGCAATTTACACTCAAGTTAATTATCTAATTATTTAATATTTATTTGCTATTTTCTTTTTGAACTATACTTTATTTCTTAAAGAACATACTTTCTGTTTAAATATCTTAAATAAATACTTGTATCTATAATATGGATAATTACTTTTATGTTATCTAATTATTCATTTATTTTTTACATTTTAGCACATTAGTTTAGTTTATATTTTCTCAATGATTATATTTCCAAAATTGGTATTTAGTTATAATGACTTACCATAAATCTACTTATCTAAATTTCTTATTAAACATCATTCTTTCATATTTTTATGCTAATTTTTAAGTTGTGTATTAATTGTATAACATTAATTTTATTGTGTTATATTTTACATTTTTCTACATTTTTAATTAGAGCATATTTATGACATATTAAAGAGAATTAAATTTGATTATTCTTTACGACTTTTCTTGCATGTTTATAATATTTTTCAAAAATATTTCTTTTTAACATCTCATTTTATTTCTCATCCTATAAAATCATTTTCATTTTTAAAATTTATTTTCTTAATATTATGTTCAAATGTATATATTTGTAAATTTTCAAACAAACAGTATAACTTATGCTTACAATAAAATATTTCATATATTAATAATTGTTGTTCTACCTCTATAGTATAATATTACAAAAAATTAAATTTTAAAATAAAATTTAGCCATATCAAATAAATGTCATATATTTAATTAATGTTATAGTCAAATTTTGCACATTTAAAATAGTTTAAAGTATATTGTTTATTTCATAAAAATAATTGTTTATGATAATAATGTATTTATTTATTTTTCTAAAATTTCATCTTGTTGTAACATTACTTAAATTGCTACTTATTTTATCTTCTATAATTTTATTTGATTGAAATTTATTTTTATGAGTGCATATGAGTATTTGTATTTATAATATAGATCATTATTTTTATGTAGTATAATTATACATTTATTTTTATATTTTAGCACATTAATTTATTTTATATTTTTAAAATTTTATATTTAGATAATTGGTATGCAATTATAATATGGCTTATCATAAATCAACCCACAAAAATTTATCATTACACATTGTTCTTTAACATTTTAATGTAAATTTTAAAGGTTTGTAGTAATTTTGTAAAATTAATTTTACTATGTTATATTTTATATTTTTATGCATTCCAAATTAGAACTTTTTTATAATATATATTAAAGTGAATTGCTTATATAGTAAATTTGACTATTTTTTACAACTTTTTTTGAATGTATTCATATTTGTAACATTTTTCATAATTTTTCTTTTTTAACATATCTTTTAATTTCTCATGCTATAAATTTATTTTTCTTTTTTAAATTTATTTCCATAATATTATATTCAAATGAACATATTTGAAATTTTCAAATAAATAGTATATTTTATCCTTACAATAAAATGTGTAATATCTTAATGATTGTTATTCTACCTCTATATTATTATATTGCATATAATTAAATTTAAAAGAAATGTAATTTGTATCAAATAAATATCATATATGTAATTAAATTTGTAGTCAAATTTTACACGTTTAAAATAGTTTATAACTTATTACTTATTTCATAATAATAGTTTAAAATAGTTTATAACTTATCATTTATTTCATAATAATAGTTGTCTCGGATAATGGGTTAGTTATTTATATATTTGAGATCTTAACTCATTTGTAACATTATTTGTGTTACTACTTATTTCATCTTCCGTAATTTTATTCAGTTGAAATATATTTTTTTGATTTTTAAGACATTAATTTATTTTACATTTGTTAAATGATATAGTTGTTAGTTAATATCCTCAAATAAATTAATTATTATTTATTTAGAAAATAATTAAGCACTTGATACTATAGTCAAGAAAATTATGTAGAAAATTTAATTTAATTAGACAACTAGAGAATAATATAAAAGATAACCAAAAATAAAATAAAATAAAACTGTAATTTCCAAGGCGATGTTTGCAATTGCAGCTTTACAATCCAACTTCTGACCATAAAAGGCCTCATGTCCCAGATTATTCCTTTCCGCCCCGCGACCAGACCGTAACGTAGATAACCCAAATGCAGGGAAAAAACAAAACATCAAATATGCGATCCCAAAACCTAGCAATGGCCATATTTCCACCTTGAGCTTCATTCAAAGCCCCTTCCACTCTCCGTCAGTTGGCTTGTAATCAAGAAAGAAGCCATCTTGGAAGTGCTTTACAAATGAATCATAATAAATGGAGAAGAGGGGGGGCTGAATGCAACATTTGCATCGACCAAAAAATCACTTGTGAAGGTATTACCCCAACCTATTGGATGTATAATAGGGGAAAAGTTGCATTAGCTTATCGAGAGTTTCAGGTGAAAATTTCCTTGCAAACAAATAGCACGGTCGGTGGCTTCCATTCCACAGGCATGGTCTAATTTCAACTTCTTGCTGCAGTAGGGAGATATTCGCATCAGAACACAGACAACACCATCGCAGCAAACTACAGCACAAAGATACTAACCTGTTTGTCACTCGTAACATGCACACTGTATGTAATAGACTGCAACAACAGTTGAAAGGAAGGGCATCAGTTCATTCTTGAGCCAACTACTCCGCTTTCTACACGGATGTAGATTGAAAGGACAAGGCGATTAGCCGAATCGAACAGTCCCCCAAAAATTTTAACACAAGCATGGATTTAGTATTATTCACGCAACAAAGTTTAAAACCAAGGATCTTCCTCGAGTGATATAATGCACACCACGAAAACCCAGGCTAAAACACTAAGAAAAGTCCATGAAAAAGTATGCTGGGGCGAAACTTTTTAAATTGGGAGGGCGAAAGTAGAATTTGTGAAGACAGATCAAAAACATAAATGGAACAGGAATAAAAAGTTCAGAAGAGGAAATTCGCACTGTGATATTTTGTATCAGCTCAAGGGTCACATCATGTGCCTTGTATGATTTTGGATGCCACTTCCGTTCAGACCAATCAACATGAGTTACTGACCAATTGGCTATTCCAGTTGGATCAAGCATCTGAAAGTTCACCAAAGATCAGGCTAGTTAGAGACATGAGATGGTTGGAGGTGGAGGAGGTGTAAATTTCTGAACAACCAAATCAGAAAGTTTAGTGGTTCTCACATGGAAAAATGTGGGCAAATAGTGTTCATCAGGAATGCAGTTGAGCCCCTTTTCCATGCCCGGCTGTTCAAATGAAAGAAACAAATAGCAGCAATCTTCTCAGTTAGCTATCTAGTAATTTTTTATTATTATCCCATAATATCAGGAAACAATGAACACATAGCAGGTGCAACCAGCAATTGAAATTTGTGTAAGCAAGAGCATGCAAACATGTCCTAGCAGAAAAGAGAATCAAAATCTTCAATCAGATCAAAGGCCACATGAAGCCATTTATGTCCTTTTGCGAATAAAATGAAGAGCAGCAACATAAGCCAATCACCTTGCAGTAGTCCCTAAATTTTGAGTAGTAGAGACTGTCAGCCGTGATTATAATAGCATGTTGCCGCTTCATTGTGAACCACTGTATTGTTCAAAACAAAAAAGTTACTGTAACTAGGCAAATCAAAAGATGCTACCACTGAAGCAATCTGCCATCAGATCAATATGAAACCAAATTGTGATTCGGCCCCCAACAATGACATTAAAATAATTGATGTCATTTATGATTTCCTGATGATTGACTCTTAGATGTGAAACTGAAAGGATGCATTCCTTCTTACTCCCAGTGAAGTTGACCAACAAAATAACATTTTGCATTGATTAAAACGGGTGTCGTTTTCTCCCTTTATTATTCTTTCATAAATTTTTTTGAGAACACACACATATATATGTGTGTGTGTGTGTGAGTGAAAATATTGTGTCTGTGTGTAAATTTTTCCTCTACAGGAAATGCATTCAAAATATGCCTACCTGAGCACCCTTTCGAAATTCTTTCTTCTCAACTTCTGGTAGCATACGTTCACTGTATCTGCCACTACTTCCATGTGGACCAGGATCCTCAAAGCTGCAGAAAAAGGGTTACTGCTCATAGTGCATATTTATCATAAACCAAAGGTTATATTCACTAGGAGAATGATAGTTAATATGCAAAGAATGAAGATATAATTGAAAGGTTGCAAGAATTATATTTGTTTTCAGGTACCAAAGACTTACATTGCAAATTTATCATTAAACAAGGTTAGGATTGGTGCAGTTGTTGCTCTTGTGTGCATACTAGTTCATGCCATATGCTAAATTAGCTGTTTCTTTTAATCTTAGATATCTAAACCCAGATACATTAATAGAGCTTGATGAAATATCCATTCAACTCAATTATTGGCACCAATTCTTTAACAGTGTTGTAACCTAAAGATTTAAAAGCTCACCACAAATTAATAATATACACCCACTAGAGAAATACCATTGCCTCATCAAAGCAGCTACCATAAAAAAGTGGGTGAAAAGAAAAGGCTGAAATAGCAGACTCACCTATCCACAAAGCTGATATTTGTGTACATGAGATAGTTGTACACATAATCGAAATGATGAAGCGGAATGCAGCTGCATTCCAAGAAAAATGCACCATCAGTTCAATTGTTCTATGAGTTCTCTAAACGAGGGGAAAATGGAGAACTTGGCAAAGACTAAACCTGTCAGAAAGAAGTACAAAGTGCCGGTTGTCTGGATCTTGGAGTGCATGTGCTAAAAGCCGTCTTTCTGCATCGACCATTGAAATTTTTCCCCATGTTACCTGCAATTTTGAACCATTAAATACAATTTTCAGCCAATGACAGTTCTAGCTCTATTGACAGTGGCATTATTTCTATATTGGACTTGAAGAAAACAATCATGAAAATATGATAATCATGCAAATATTAAAATGTAATGAAAAAAAGTGATATTTCCTTAGCATTAAGACCTACTATTTCTTTTAACAAAAGATAGCAACTAGATTGTTGAAGTATTATTATGACTGCCTAAAGACCAATAAGAGTAACACTGATTATGGTTTTAGTTCAACACAGTAAATTAGGTTCAATGCATGGTTGTGCCCATGTCCACATAATTTATAATCAATGTGGAAATGAAGATATATTTAAGTAATGTAAATGTCAAATATGTTATTAAACATAGCAACGTATGGAAACCAGATAAACACAAAAGCGATAAAACCTATTTATTATATTCATGTGTAGGCTCATTATCTTCAGTAAAATAGGATATCCAAAACTTTACATTCAATCATATAAAATAAACTTTGAAAGGAAGAAGCACACATATACATAATTTATTATTTTCGATTATAGAAAACAAAACAAAAAGTAACAAAATGGGAAACGAACCTTGTCACTATGAATTTCCCGATTGACAAAATAACGGCTAAAATGTTCAGGCTTATCCTTGGATGCGTGCACATAAACAGAGAATCTCCCTTCTTGGCCCTGCCAGATAGAGGGAAATTTTGAGAACTGATTTGGTCAAACTGAATAAAATGAATACCATCCAAACATATGAAACAGAGCAGGAAGGATCAACAAAATAAATAGAATAATGTTATTTCCACCCTTCACCTTAAAAGTTCAAATTATTTTGGCTGTCATCATCTTTGTGGCTTAGAAAGTTTTAAGTTCGCTTCCTTGGGAAAAGCATAGCTTGGCATGCACTTGAGCTTACTCATAGTTGCTCATTGCTTGTGCCATGGTACACTACTGCTCATGGCTGACAAAGGCACTAGTGCCATTCTTACACTATGGCACTGGTCTTCACAGAGATACGAGCCTTGGGCTCCATTGCCTGAGCACTAAGGATGCACCATGCATGCCTTTGCAATTCTTATGCTACAATTTACCTTTTTATATTCTTCTTGTTATTCATTTTTAGTTCTTGGTCAATTTATTTATTTATTTCTTTCTCTCTTTTTTTTAAAATTTTTTTTTCTTCATTACTCTTCATTCTCTTCTCTTATTCTAGTTCTAAGTAAGATTTTTCCTTTGTTTCTTTCATGTTTTCTTTTTTGTCCAATAAATTTTCCTTTGTTTTGTTCTCTAATTTTAGATGAAATTCTTTAGAGTTTCATTCTTTTCTTTCATTTTTTCCCTTCCACTAATTTTCCATGTTTCTAACAATTTTCTTCTTCTTTCAGTATTTAATTTATCTACAGTCTAAATGCATGAATTTTTTAGTAAAAAATATCTACTCAGTGAATTTTTTCTAATCTTTACGGGTACAATTTTTTGAAAATCAATGCTGTCCAGATACATGAATTTTTTTAGGTGTTTGAGATTTTTTACAACAAAAATTTTATCCATTAATTTTATAACTTTTTAAATAGAAACTAATATGTTGTTCGTGTTTATATAAAAGTAGAAATAAAAAAAAAATTATTTGTTATCTATTATATAAAATTTGTCTGTATTTTATTTTAATAAAATTATTTATAATGAAAAAATGTTTTATTTGTTTGTATAATTTTACAAATTGCTACAATAAGGCACCTGCCACACTATGCACCCTGTACCATGGCTATAGAAAGATTTTGTACCATGGTTTTCCGCACACCATTAACAACTATGAGCTTACTTACTATATTTTCCAGAAACTATGTTCTGTGCTTCAACAAACAAAAGTCAAAGCTATTTTCCTTTCAGTTTAAACCTTTCAGCCTGCCAACTCCTCACATTCTCACTTCATGTTACTTGAATGCATCACCACACAGAGGTAACACTCTAAATACCATTCGTACATGTCATGACAGTAAAAATGCATCTGTTTGCCTTTCACAGTTGCAATTACTTAAAAAAAATGCTGCCCATCTTCATCATATAACTACGGCATGCTTCTACTGAGAAGAACACAGATGGAATGAAGCATTCAAAATATTTTCACTGTACTCACAAGCAGTAACATATTTGCTTCTACTTCTAGCATATCAAAGGAGAGCATTAAATGCATAGCACGTAATGAGATAATTATTCTGCACCTACTTGTACAAATAATTGTGCGATAACATACTGCATTCATCAATTTAATGCTAACAGTAATAAAATCAACTGATGTTATAGACAAGCAAGTTATGACTATTAGACATCAAAGTTTCAAATAACTCAAGTGGACTGAAAGCAAGTTATCATCCCCGGAGAAGGCACTCGATTTCACCGGGAACTGGATGTGTCAATTTTGCAAAAGCAATAGGCTATAGAAGTTGAAATTCTAAATGATATTTCAGAATCGAAAGCAATAAGCTATAGAAATTGAAATTCAAAATGATATTTCAGAATCAATGAAAAAAATACCTGGAAAAATTTATCCCATAGCATCTCAAATGGCAACGCACCTGCCGTTAGAAACAGGAATGCAATTTTGGGTGTTGCTGATATCATAGGAGGCATGTTCAAAATATCTCTAATTACAACATGGGAAGCAAGTTCATCATCAGTTAGTTCTCTTGTAGGCACGGGTGGAAGCCAATTTTCAAATGCCTTACAACCATGAGATGAGAATAGTGAACATGCTGTAGAACTCTGAGGCGGAGAAACATAAGCACAAACTAAGAACAAGCAAATTAAAGAAACCAATACAATAATCCATTTTGGTTTCTTTAATTGACTGCGCTGACGAGGCGCTGCAAACATTTGCATTTCTTTCATGCTTGGATGCCTCGCCTGACCTGACTTCATCTAGAAATGATGCATCACAGGTCAACTCCTCAGAAATAGTTTGAATCTTCGTCACAGGGCCACCTCAATGTGCAAAATTAACCAAAGTACCCCAAAATGCAGGATTCAGTAAGAATACAAACCAACATAGCAGACGTGCAATTCACTTCCAACTGCAAGCAAATCAAGAATTTCAACTTCAGCATAAGCTAGATGAGTTTAACGTTATCTAACAAAATTTAAATTGCTATGATGGTAAACAACACATATGGCAGTTAGAGGACAGTAATTGAATATGCCAATTGAATTCTGCTACCAAACTGGGAAAATGAGCATGGACACAAGTTTCAGATCCACAAGGTTGCAAAGAACATCAAGAACTACTGTTTTACATACAAAGCATATTATTACGGCTCAAATATATAGCAGGCAAGAAAATCCACACCTCTAGATAAACAAAGGAAAAAAACATTATGATGTCTTATCATAAGGTTACCGTCATCAGAGCTTAGAATTGGCCATACAACAGTCATCCACAATAAATTTCCGATCCAAAAATGCACTAGAACAAATTTTGAAAAACATGAAATAAAAACTCAGCCGTTAAAAATAAAATAATGAAGATAGAAATGAAGAGAGAATTGAGAAGTGCTACATACGGATGCCTGAGTTTGGTTCCTATTGTTAATAAACTAAGTCACAAATATTCAAATTGGGATCAACACAAATTAAATAAAAAATTACATAATAAAAACTAATCAGATTAAAAATTTTCAAGCCACCTCTACAGGAAGTCAAAATAAAACCGGAGTCCTAGTCAAATCAAGAATTTACGAAACTTCTAGAAAACGCAACTCCAATCCCTCAACCCTTCACACACACACACACACACACTACTGATATATAAAAATAAAATAAGTTCTGGTCGAACTCTGTCACCAGACATGCGAAAAAAACTAAGTCTGTATACTTATACAGGCTACACAAAAAATATAGGCACCATAAAAACACTAAAAAAAGCCCTTCACCCCAACTCCGAACTAAAAACAAACACGAGTCCCAGAACGATCCTCAAGATTAGCAACGAACACGCCCACAGACACGCATCTTTCCCGCATTCCAATTGCAAAACCAACGAACAGTACCTGATTGATTGGACAGCAGATAGCAGGAATAGGAGATCGGAGAAATAAAATCTTGCGGAAAAGGATCCGTAAGTGTTTATGGCTCGCCGTTATACATACTTAACAGTATGTATACATGTGGGACCTAGGGCACCTCGAGCAATTGAATTGGAACCAATATGGCACACTGTCTGTGCGTATGCTGAGACGACGACCACACACAAAAAAATATGAACACGGATGGATGCACATAACATCTGTACGTATTTTTGCAGACGAATCGGAAGGTTCCGAGTTCTGGTGTGTAGGTTTATTTTGTGCAGTGACGGGCGCAGAGTTGACCGTTACATGGCTCCGTCCAAGCAGAAAAAGACTTCCGCCTGTCTCTAGATTCTGTTCATAAAGTAGGCTTGTTTTCAAATTTTAATATGCTTCTTTAGATATTTTTATTTTAAAAAATATGTAATAATAAAAAATTAAAATTTTAAAAATATAATAATTAAATAAATATTTTTAAACTTTAAAATTCCAAAACGGTCATAACCGTTACTTTTATTCTATTATCTTTAATTAAAAATTATATACACTTAAACATAATTGTTAATATATTTTTATTTCATTTCTACACTTACATTCTTACACTTAAATATAATTGTTAATATATTTTTATTTCATTTCTACTCTTACATCCTTATAAGGGTGAGAATTTTTTAATTGTATGTTGTAGAATTACACAATTGTATATAAAATTATTTTTTTATTTTTTATCTTTTCTTTTAATTTTACATTTTTATATATTTTTCTTCTTATCCTCTCTTTTTTTAATTACACTTTATAATATAGCATAATTAATCTTAATTTTTTATTTTAATATTATTTTTTCTATTTTTTACTATTTATTATTTTAATTTGTAATTTTTTTTAAATTTTTTCTCTTTTCAAATTCTTTTTATTTTTTTCTGTTTTAAATATCTTTTATAATTTTTATTTTAATAAATTTTAGTATTATTTAAAATATATTAATTTTATAATTTATAAATAAATTTATATACGCATGTAAACCGTCACTTTTATTAGTACTATACCAGAGTGCTACAGTAATCAACTGGGTCCTCGAGTAAAAAGACTAGAATGCCCTTATATTATTAAATTTATACTTTCTTTTCCAAACTTTCATTTGTTATATCGTAAGCTTTTATATCAAATTTATAGATAGATATTATTCTACTAATATTTCCTAACTTTTTTTTTTTTTTCATTTTTAGACTTTTTATTTGGTTTTTCCTTCTATCCTTTTATTTTTATCCGGGTTGCATTGAATGCACAAGTGTGCCGCACTGACTATTTTGTCCTCAAATTAAAAAATGCCAGAACAATTTTATCAGTAATATTATATTATGAGTAAAATCATATTTGGGCTTTTAACGATTGACTAAAATACCCTGCAAAAGTAATATATAGTGTATTATTAAGCCGCCAACCTTCATAATAATTACCATTTAGTCTTTTTAATGTTTTGCCAGTTATAATCCTATTTTTTGTTAGTTCACAATATATTATAAGCTCGCATTCTCCATATTTTGTCTATTGAATATACATACCCATATTTTTAATTAATTAACCAATACTAAAAATTATATTTTCTTCTTCGAATTTGAATTTAGAGTTAATGATTTTTATCAATACATAAAAGTTATTTTTTCACACACCATACATATTATATAATAAAAATATAAAATATTATTTTTAGTGTCATTTTGTATTTGCACTTAAATAAAAAAATCATTATTTTAACCTTTTGCATATGTTAAATGTTAAATAGAATAAATCCAATGTTTGTATATTATCTATCTTAAATTATTATGAAAATTTTACCATATCAAAAAATAAATATATTATTTAGTTTTTGATCACACATATAGAGCGTGTAAGATTACAATTATATTAAATTTTGCACATTCTTTCTCAACCTTCGTTTATTATATTTTAATTCCTTTTCTTATATATTACACACACACACACTTGTTATTTGTTTTCATTCGGCCCTTTTATTTTATTTTTTCTTTATTATTCTCTAACTTTCAAATTACTTTTTTTATTTTCCCTTGAAGCATTCCATATAATTCTATATTGATCATTAACGGTAGTTTGTATAGTTTATTGACGATCATTTTTTCTGAAATGTTGAATTACGTTAATCAAAACAAAATACATTTTATTGATATGATTTTATTTGTAAAATATTTTTTATTGCGCACCCAGTGAATCTTAATCTTAAAATATTTTTAGTTTTTTAATAAAAGAGGCTAGTATTGTATTATGGATGTAAGGCCTTTTTGTTGTATATTATAAAATTACAAAACGATCCTTAATCTTAATCTTTTTCAGTTTTCTTTAATTTCCCTCTCTTTTTTCTTTTAATACATTTATTATCTGTTTTTCTATCAAAGTTTATTTTTTGAAATTCTTTTTATCATTTTAAGTTTTCTTTATAATTTAAATTTTATTATTTAGAATATAATAATGTTATAATTTATAAATAAATTTGCACACATATAAAATGTTGAATCCTGTCAGTGCTATATTATTGAGGCTAAATGTCTAATTCTAACTGTACACTGTTAAATTATTATAATATATGTATTTACATTGATATTTTACAACGTTCCTTCTTTTTCATCATAATTTAATATAATTCTGTGCTTTTTTCTGTTATATTTACATCTTTTAACTGATTCATTTAATACACACTTATATATATGTTTATTATTTTTAAAATTTTGATATATATTTTAATTATAAAATATTTTTTATCATACTCTGTTATAAATAATAAATTTTCAAATGTTACAAAAATACTGGAACATCCTTATTTATACTATAATGTTATGGCTGAAATCATATTTGATCTTCTAACGATCTTCTCGAAACACCCTTCGTAAGTAACATACACTATCTCATTAAATTCCCAACCTTTAGAATAATCACTGTTTGGTCTTTTTAATGTTTTTTCAATTATAATCCTATTTTTAATTAATCCATGTTATGTTATTAAGCTCACATGTTCTATAATAAATATATTTTTCTCTCTTAATGACTGTATGTACCTATATTTTTAATTAATTAACTAATACTAACTAACCCATCTTACTTTCTTCTTCAAATTTGAATTGAGGGTTAATGATTTTTATTTTTAATATTTTCTTAATTCATTTTTAATTATGAATACATAAAAGTTATTCTCTTCACACACAGCTCACATATTATACAACAAAAATATAAAATGTTACTTTTAGTGTAGTTTTGTATTTACACTTAAATCATGATTTTAACGTTTTTGTGTGTATCAAATGTGAAATAGAATAAGTTCAATATTTGAATCTCATCCATCTTAAATTATTATGAAATTTTTATCATATCAAAAACTTAATTTATTATTTAAATTTTTGATCACTCATAGAGTGTGTAAGACTACTGGTATAGTAAATTTTGCACATTCTTTCTCAAAACTTCATTTATTATATTCTAGTCTTTTATATTATAATACACACACACACACACACATATATGTATGTGTGTTTTCTTCTCATTTTATTGATATAATTTTATTTGTAATTTTTTTTTTAATATTGCACAAACAATGAATATACAAAAATGCTATTGTTATGTTATGGAGCTATGTGTGTTTTCTTCTCATTTTATTGATATAATTTTATTTGAAAATTTTTTTTAAATATTGCACAAACAATGAATATACAAAAATGCTATTGTTATGTTATGGAGGTAACGCTTTCTTGTTATACATTATAAAATTCAAAACTATTCTTAGTATTATTTCTTTTTTCATTTTTCATTCATTTTCTTTCAATTTTTCCTTTTAATATGTTGTTTTTCTCTCCAATTTTATGTTTTCCAAATTCTTTTTTTTATCATTTTTATTATTTTAAATATTCTCTATAATTTCAATTTTAATAATTTTTTATTATTTAAAATATATTCATTTTATAATTTATAAATAAATTTACTCACATATAAAATGTACAAATTTTACTAGGGCAATATTTTTAATGCTAAATGTGTAATTTTAGTTGCATTTTGTTAAATCATTATAAAGTATTTAGGTTAATATTTTATAATTTTCGTTCTTTTTTATCATAACTTAACGCAATTCTATACATTTTTTCTTTTATATTTACATCTTTTAATTGCCTCACTTTATACAAACATATATTTTTATTTTTAAAAATTTTGATATATATTTTAATTATAAAATAATTGTATTTATTTATCATGGTCTGTTACAAATAAAAAAATTTATGTTACAAAATGTTTTGCATATGCAGTGAATATATATATATATATATATATTTATTTATTTATTTGTGTGTGTGCGTGAAAAACAAATAAATCAAATATTTTAATTTCTGAGAAAAAGAATGGGGAAGTAAGTCCCACGCGCAGGGCAGGAACGTGCGGCTACGTACTCTGGTTTTTGGGAGTGTTCTTAATTTTTATTTATTTATTCACCTTTCTGGCACCCGCAAAGAGTTGGTAACAATGGCTTTGCTAGGAATATATTTTTGTTTTTCCAAACGTCTTTTCAGTTTTGTCAAACTTTACTTGATCAAATATAATATTTATCGGATTTTTTATTTAAATTTAAATTTAATTTTTTATATATAATTAATTAAATATTTTTTAATTATTTTATTAATTCACAATTAAATTAATATCTATATAAAAACAGGCATACACTCACATTTATATATATATTTATATCTTATAAAATAATCAATATTTTTATATATTATTATATCATTCAATTATATTTATATATTATATATATATATATATATATTAAAAAAATTAAAATTTTCAAAATTTTAAAATTATACAATAAAACATATTACTTATTTTAACATCCACCACAGTGAATGTAAATTTGAAGCAAAAATTCAAAAAGAAAAAGAAAAAAGGAAGAAGAGACGTTACGGACAAAAAAAAAACTTCTTTTTGATAAAAACAAACAAAAGACTTAATTATGGATTGATTACCCTGCATTAATGTTAGATTATGCAAGATTTAATAAGTTTTCACCTTATAAGTTTTTTTTTAAAAAAAAGATAAATGTAGTTTTTCACCTTCTATGTTTAATCACTTTTGTTTTCACTTTACTTTCTTACAATATACGCTTCTGTAGTTATCCTCAGAATGCAGATTAATACACTTAAAAGTGTGTGTGTGTGTGTGTGTGCAGATAAATGTTTGGCAATCTATATTTGAGGTGTTTTGAGAGCTAAGTATTTTTTGTGGAGAATTTTTTAGTGCAGTATCAGTGATTTATATTTTTCTTTAAATGGCGAAAAGAATATTATCAATCAGAAAAAAAATATTTAATTTTGTGCTAATATTTTGGGCTATTACAATATTCTTGATGTACTTAAAATCTAGTGCCATTATGTTTTTCAAATGTTAACAGAACTGCCATTTTTGAGTAGATTGTCATTGTCATGCTCAAGTTAAGGTATTGGCATTTAGGTAACAAATTCAAATACCATCAAAAGACAAGTGTTACTGCAGCAGATAGAATTTCCAAAATTTCCTTTTGGATTGTGATACTAATAATGAATATTAATTGCTATAGACCCTCACACATGGGGAAACTGGTTAAGAATTAAGTGATCGTATTAACTATTTGCTCCTGGCTTCTCAAGCCCAAGAGACACCCAAGTATTTTAATTTTAAATACCAACAATAAATAAGGTTTAAGGTCCTGATTAAGATTCTAATTTTGGCTATTTAATTCTAATGAAAGCACCTATTAAGCAAAGAGGAAATGCCAATTTTTCATTGTCATGGTGATTATCCAGCAAAGAATTATTATTACTCTCAGAAAAGGTGGTAGCTGTCAAGACCCCCCTAGAAAAAGTTGTGTTAGAGTTTGATTGTTAGAAATTCAAGATTAACCAGCCATTGACAATTAAGACATGGGTTATTGTTTTATTACACACACACACACATATATAATAAAATAAAATAAATTTTTCATCTTGTATTTAAAGCGAATTTTCGACAGTTCAGATCCAACACGAAATTAAAGAATTTTGGTCAAATCTTTACAGTTTCAGGTTGAAATTGAGTTAGAGACGATGAATATCCATATCCTGATTGTTATCCCTACTAGCATTTTAATTTATATTTAAACATTATTTACAAAATTATGGTTTGAATTTTGAAGCCCCAAAGCAATTTGTGGAGAAAAGCAGACCTTTCAAACGTGAGCTGCACTCGTCGATTTATGTTTAAATTGAAAAAAGTGGGCATTCATATTTTGGGTTTTGACTAAAGCAATTTTCTGCTGAATCTATTACTTGAATTCAATTTTCATTCGTACACTTTATTTGAAGTAGCATAAATTATATAACTCCAAAATTGAGATAGGCAATTGCCGTTGTTTGGGACTTTTGTGTTCAAATCTTCAAGAACCTTGGACAGAGTTGGGAGAGAAGGTAGAAAAAAAGTTTCTAGAAGTAGAACAAATAGAGAGGAAATTACCGGATACGGCACAAACTCCCGAAAAGGTCACAAATGGACTCGCATTCTTACTCGAGAAAATGGAAAGGCGCGTTTCTGTACGTTCGTGGATATTCACGACTCTAACCTATTATTGACCGGTAAATGTAACAAATTATCTATTCGCTTGTTAAAAGACTCTAATGCCCCACACTTTCAAGCGCGTTTGCTTTGTGGTACTTTAAGAAGTCTACTATGTTCCCAGTTAACATACTTTAAAAGCGTATTGTATAAACATATTTAACGTTTCCTCTTCCCAATCTCTTTCACACCCAAAAATAAATTAAAGTAGTAATAATAATAACAACTTATGAAAATTTAATTTCTAATATAATATCTTTCTTGCACTTTTTTTTTTTTCTTTATGCCAACTCATCTACCAACGACACCAATAGGATTTGAACCCCAAACTTTAAAACTGGGGTGGAAACCATTGGACTACATGTACACATCCTCTTACACAGAGTGTTGTTAAATCAATCTATTAAAATTCGGCTAATCTCTATAATGTTTTTAGTTTAACTAAGCTCAAACTCAAATTGGAAATCTTTTTGAATTCAAGTTTATTGTTTGGCTTAGGATTAATTACGGCAACATCTCTATAATGTCTGGACTTTGTACATCAACTGGGAACCCAACCCGTGTAGTATGCCAACCATATTTCTCAAAACCAATTATGTTGGGATACAAGTCGACGGGTTGGGGATAAATACAAATATTCTAAATAATCCATCAATTCAAATATGTGAAGACTCAACTCTAAGTTTATTAATTTCGTATTAAATTTGAATCACATTTTTGAATTATGTTAAAAATTTTAATTTATTGATAATCATTAAATCATGACACAAGTTAATGGATTGAGTTGAGACACGGGTGTGTTGTATAAGTCATTAATACGAAATTGACTTGTTTAGTTTAGAATCAATACGATCCAATTCAATTTTGACCCAAATTCGTAAATATTAAGTTCAAAGTGATTAATTTTATATTAAATTTGAGCATGTTTGAATGGAAAATTTTCCACCCCCGTCAGTCGTGGTTTTGTCTGGAGAAGAAACATCACGCTAATTTTCCGCTGGAGGCTTCCTGTTGGTTTGGGTTAGAATCGAAAAAATTCCTTCCTTATGGCATGGTCAACACGTTAATGCAGGAATAGTACAATTACATAAGACCAAAGTTTGTAAGAAAAAAACTTTGAAAAAAACCCTTCCTTATGGCATGGTCAACACGTTAATGTGGAAATAGTGCAATTACATACGGCCAAAGTTTGTAAGAAAAATAAATTGAAAAACCCTTGATCATCATGGCATGGTCATCACGTTATAGTGCAATTACAAAAGACCAAAGTTTTTAAGAAAAATAAATTACGGGTTAGTTAAGCCGTGGTTCTAACAAATCTAATCAGCACCCAATAACGACTTTTATGTCCAAATTAAAACTTATCCGACAATACTTGGCAGTCAAGTCGAGCTTGCACATTAAAAACTACCCATGCTCGTTTTAGTTTTTGAGGGTGTTTTTTTAAATATATATATTTAAAATTATATAAAAGTAAAGAAGACAAATAGAAAGAAATTAAAAAGCGAAATAATTTAAGTGTGTATATATATTTTATGGGCAAAAATGAAACCATTGTTTGCTGCCTCAATTACGAGCGCTAATGGGGCTTTGGCTTCGAAGCAGCTTGAGATATTACGTCTCTGCCTTAAAATTCAATCATTTTAATAGAAATTAATTATAAGACGTAATCATTTTAATAATGAATTATTGACGTCTCTGTTCACTTTTCAGCAATTTTCTCGACCCCAACGTACAGGCTACTAACAAGACGTGTCAAAGGACTTATATAATTCATATAATATTTTAATTAATCAACCACTCTAAACATAGCGTTCTTCCTAATTAGCTAATTACTAGGCTATTAGCTACACATATAGCCATGTTTGGTCTAATACAAATTCAATGCAAATTACACGTATAGTCGTATAACTACTGACACGAAACAAGAAACCATCTGCCTTGCTATCTAGGGGATCAGCTCAACAAGATTTTGTTCCATGCCCTCAGGCTTAAACATGGGCCTTCTTAATTAATCATTTTAATTGTTTGATTAAAAAAATAATACCTGCAATCAGCCACATATGTATGACCAGGCATTATTAAAACCCAAGGCAATTAATTAAATATGATAAGACCATGTTCAGGTGCTGTCCAATTCAAGCATGATTAAGTCATTAGTTATTTAATGTTGATCACAGCATTTCCTCGCATCAAAGCCCATGTTGTGATCTCAAACACAATGACCAGTGAGTTGTCTTCTTGTAGTTTCCTAGGGAGGAAAAAAAAAAATGAAGAAAATGGATTATGTCTTTACCTTAAGAAGAGAGACGTGGAAAGAAGTTCTTTGTGATTAAGTTTCAGGGAAGATACAAATGGTAATATGATCTAGTAATATGGTGAAAATATAATTAGGGCAACTTCACTACATTTTTATATAGACTGTGTACTTGACGCAAATACATCAAGTAATGAGATTTTGATAAATATTATAAATTTAATATTTAATTATGTTCTATATTTTTTAATAAAAGATTATGTATTTGTTATAATTTTAATCACTGAATGCAAATACACTAGTTGCACTTTTGAATGGACCATTTCTACAACTTATGTATCCTAAACATAGAACCTTAACCTTTGAGCATGTGACATGAATTAAGAATGGCAGTGGGCCGTTCCAACCCGACAAGGGGAAAAAATGGCTTTCGATTGGGGTGGGGCAAAAAACAGGAGAACGTTTGTCTTCGATTAATAAATAATATATCTAAATATGTATGTTAATTTAATTAAAATAAGTTATTAATTATCAACTACTTATGTGTGATGTTAATTAATTAGTTTTTATGTGATTTTATATTTAATTAATTTGAAAATTGATTAATTAGATTATTTGTTGGATCACGATGATATAAAAAATCATCTGTACCTATGTTTTCGGGTTCTTTTTATTGACCACAAAATGTGTTTCCCATGTTTAACACTTTTGTGAAATTGATTGGTATGTTGAATTTTTGTTAATTATTGTAAAGGTAAAAATGATCAAATTTTTGTTTTCTAAAATAGATTTTGTTTTCTTCTAGTGGGCACCTAGAAAAAATCAAGATGAAAGATTAGGCAAGAGTGAGGGTTGCAAGAGTAGAGGATAAGTAGAAATATCCGGTGATGGGATTAGGGTGGAGTAGGGATTTATACCTCACCTTATTCCCTTGTCATTCTTATGTCAATCAGTGTATATAACCAATTCGTGGAATCAAATTTCAAATCTAGTATAAAAAATAGATAAATTAGGGAAATTATGAAAATATTTTTTCATAAAATCTTATTAATTGCGGAAATTGTATGTGGGATGAATGACATTGATGGTTTGGGAAAACCTAAACCAACTCAAATTGATGATCTAGAGAACTACTGAATAGTTACATTTGTACCCCAATTAACCGATAAAACAACAAATATTTCTCAAGTATTCGAGGAGGCCTTTGGGTCCAGGCACGGATTTGGCAACTTGAAATTAAAATTAAAAAACATAGTAAACATAATATTGAGAGGCCCAGTTTGAGGCCCATTTATTGCAAAGAGGTAGGATGGAAGATCAACTTTGTCAGCAACAGATCCATGCTATTAAACAAAGCTTAATTGCCCTGAAAAAAATCATTTGGAACAATATACTTAGCCCAAACCTTATATATGGAAACTAAAGCATTCCTTAAAGAATGATATCTCCTTTGTCGTGAAAATATTACACTTTCAAAGTGCACTATTTGCTTTTTAGGAAAGGTGTGATAAAATGGGAAGAAAAAGTAGTAATGAAGAAGAACAGCTTTCACAAACTGGCTTTCTTTACACAAGCATTACAGGAAAAGATGGGAGCCCAATTTAGCCAAGGCGATAAATTGCCGGATAACAAGCATTGCCAAACCGGTTGCTAGTATTACATACCTCGTCGGCAATTCATCCTTGGCTCTACTGTGCTCTCATCCTATTCATGCAATGCAATGCATTAACCATTTGATATCCTCAATCAAAGCACACCACTTCTAGAGGAGGGAACTAATGAATTTATAGGCAGAGAAAGTTGGGTGTGGAGAAATGGGAATATAATGGATGATAAATATTCTGTCAGCTCAGGTGCCAAGGCGAGAATGTCAGAATGGTGACTGTGGTGCTGTACAAAGGGCAAAAACTGAAGATGCACGGAGCATGTATGGCAGCCATTCTCCAAATTAAGAGTCGAAGATTTGGTCAGCTGTGCCGTGGATCCCCAAACCAGAAAGGGATTTGGAATGGTTGACATTGGCTGGTGACTGTTTGGCCATTTGCAAAGAATATGGAATCTTTGCCCAACACGCACGTCAACGTAGTGCGTGTGGATTCGACTGCTTGTGCGGCTGATATCTTTACAAAATGATCGGTGTGTCTTGGCTTTGGCAGGATGGAAGGCTTGCTTGCCCTTTGAGATAGGGGTAAGTTTGGTTTTGCAAAATGTTGGGCACCAAACGCATCATTGATCCAGGCAATGTTGACACTCCACGGCAGGATTGAGATTCTCCTTGGGCCTCCACCAGTTCGCCGTCCAGTCAGTGTGGCCAACAGGGGTGATTGTCTGGTTGCTGCTGCTGCAAATCATGGCCAATAAATTTGATGGCTCTTGGGCCTTAGATGTTAAATTACGTATAACCATAGGCTATGTGTTGTATAAGGGTTTTGCTGGTATGATATTGACGAGGATTATATTGAGATAAGTATTATTTTTGATTGTCAAGTTCTAATGTTTAAAGATTTTGACTTATTTAGCTGTACGTCAAAAATATATGTTTAGATGACGTGATAGTGTATAAAGATAGTGAATGATTTTTAAAATATATGTTTAGATGACGTGACAGTGTATAAAGATAGTGAATGATTTTTAAAATATATGTGTGAATGTATAAATATTGATTTGATTGAGAAAAAAATATAATATTTGAAGAATTATTAATTATTATATATATAAAAGAAAGAAATATTCTGAATTTAAATGAAAATTTTATTAAATAACATGATTGATTATACAAAGTTGTTGGGAGGTCGGAAAATTAAAATTTGCGCACTAAACATAGCCGTAGTTTCTTTCGAATGTTATTCACTATTTAGTATGTTGAGACTGCAATTACTCATACCATATGGTTTTTAATTCTATTGGTTTTGTAAAGATATTCGTTAATTCTTTTGTATCTTTTATTTATTTAATTAGTATTCATAAAGGTTTCTTCTTCTAATTATTCATTTTTTTTTTTATAGAAGTATCGATCATATTATGCCAACTAATTTTTGTAGGTGCTTGCTTTTTCAACTTTAATACTAAACAATTTATAGAATAATAGATGTTTTAACTAAGTGTTGCTTTGCCTAAAAATCTGTAAACTTGAAAGATTAAATAATTTTTAAGAAATAGTAACATAAAATATTTAGAACTGAATAGTAGCTTTAAGAAAATAACAATATTAAATGACACTCCATTCATAAATCTGAATTCACCATCATTTTAATTTTCGATTATTTAATTTTTCTTATTATTAGTGAATTACTGGACGACAAGGACTGGCTTAAAACAATCTGAAACTACGTCGTTTTCACTGCAATTCCTACCGTATAAAAACAACCCTTCGCAACCCTAATTCCCGCACATCGTAGAGCCATGAAGAAGAAGAAGCAAAAGCAAACCACAACCAGTCCCGCCTCCGTTGCCGCCGACGACTTTGGTGGTGACCTGGAATCGAAAATCCATTCACACAGTGAATTCTTCGATCACTTGATACAATTGATACCGGCGCGATTTTACCTGCCGAACGACGATGCGGAATCGAGGCCATGGTACCAGGGCCTTTCCAAAGCCGCTAAAGCCTCCTTAAAGCAACAGTCTAAGCAGAACCTTAAGCTCGCCCGCCGCCACCGCTTCGACCCGGATAACGAGCCCTCCACCCTCCACCTTCTCCAACAACAACAGACCACCAAAACTCCACACCCTGAAGGGGACGGTAGCGCCAATCTTGAAGAAGATGACGAGTCCGGGGCTAAGCCCATTGATGTGGAGGAGAAAAAAGATAAGTCAGTTACTTACGAAGAGTTAAGAGAAAAGCTGCGTAGAAAGATTGAATTGCTTCGAGGAAATCGCGGAGAGAAGAAAAGTGACGAAAAGAAGGTGAAGAATGATGGAAAGAAGAGGAAGGGAGGTGGTGAGAGCGACGGCGGGCAGAGTGGGAAGAACGTGCATTCGGATGAGGATGAAGATGGAGAGGAGATCATTGAATATGGGAAAGTGAGATTGGGAGGTGAAGACGAGGGGAAAAGTAAGAAAAAGAAGAAGAGGAAATTGTCTAAGGCCAAGGAGTTGGAAAGAGCGAAGAGATCAGAGGAGGTGAAGAGGGGGAACCCACATGTTGCTGAGCGTGAGTCATGGAAGGCTGCTACGAACAGGGCGATGGGGGTTAAAGTACACGACGATGCACGGTTGATTAAGGAGAGCATGAAGAGGGAGAAAAGGAAGAAGGAGAAAAATGCCGAGAAGTGGAAGGAGCGGGTGGAAACTCAGGAGAAGATGAAGGAGGAGAGACAGCGCAAGAGGAAGGAGAATATTGTTGGAAGGATCAATGAGAAAAAGATGAGGAAGATTGCCAAGCGTGAGAAGAAGTTGATGAGGCCTGGTTTCGAGGGCAGGAAAGAGGGGTTTATTACTCACGAGTGAAGCTTTAATACGATATTGACTTTTTCCAATTTTTACTTTCTCTTTTGCCAGATGAGTATTGACCATTTTAATTGAATGTTCTTTTAAGAATTCTGTTGTTATAATCATCCATGTTGCTGGTTACTTGTTTGTATTATGCTTATAAAATTAATGGTTTTCCTCCTTCTGGTCATTTGTTCATGCTAAAAGCATTTGCCTGGCTCTTTTTTGCATTTCGGATTAAGTTCTCACTCAGAATTTTGTGTAATATGGTTTCTGTGTCATCATGAAGCTGTAATTTTTTTGGTCAGGCTAATATTATTGAGTTTAAGTTCGTGGATATGATTATTTCCTTGTTTTCTATTTTGTGTGCAATCGTGATACTGTACTCAAGTCTTTACTCAAGTCTTCGGCAAAAGGACCGGCTCCTCTATGTGTGGATTTGCTTTGAGTGACAGGTCTCTATTAAGTTCTTGAGCTTTTTGTGACTTTTTTATTTGTCCTTTCTGAATACCTCCATATTCCAGCACTTGATATCGGTGGTGGTGTTTTATTTGATGCTGGAGAGGGATTCTTGTTTTATATGGGCTGATTTAGGACTCCAGAATTACTTATCATTAGAATTTGATGGAAAATTTCATATCCGGAAAGTTTTCTTTGTTTCGCTTACTTGTTTTTGAATTTGTTTATTTCCTTTCAGAGAGCTTGCCAGAATCTAAGTAGTTTGCAATCCATGTTGTAGATAGTTTCTATGATTTATTGCTTTGCTTGTGGGCCTCAGACTTAGGTTGATGACTGTCCAACTTCTAGCATTTTATACCCTATAGTGCATGGATGTATTGGTTTCATAATGTATCTTTATCTGGGGATTGCATTATAATTTATTCTGATGACAATGAAATAGATTTTATCTTCGGATGTGGATTGTATGCCAGCCTATTCTTATAACTATGTAATAAGTTTGAAATCAGCTTATTTCAAGTATTATGTCCAGTTGCATGAAAAAGTTCTCTTTCTAATGGATCATTAGTTCACCTTCATCTCAGCAATTAACCCTTGAGTTACTTCTTGTTACATTGTTGTAATTGGAATAATTTATGACTGGAAGAACTTCACATGATCGGTAGCATTGTTTGTTTGAGCAACTTCTGCAGTGCCTAATTTTCTGCTTGCATATGAACCTGTTTGATAATCTTAGTTGGGCATTACTTATGTATATATGTGTGTGTGTGTATATATATATATATGTTTGTATAAAATATCACTGATTAGATGTCAAGAAGCTGTGCTGCGTCTCTTTTGTGTCCATTGTCTTAAGCTGTTTTTTTGAACCCTCTTCTTTTTCTTAATGGGTCCAAAAGCAGCAAATAGCATATCTTGTTGTATTTGCTTCTCTTTTGTTGAGGAGTCTTCCTTTCTTGCGTGTGATGTTGATTGAGAATCATTGTTTGGGTCAGCGTTTGCATGGTAACCCATTAGAATGTATCAACGCAAATTAAGGCATTTTTCATTTCAGTCAAGCTTTGTGTGTGTTCATGAAACCAAAAGAAACATCTTTTCGATTGATAAGTTAGTCGCTCGTGTTTACGCTAGTCACACATGAATCTATACTTCTATCATCCTGCCTTTATGTTACACACCCTGTTCGTCAAACGGGTTCACAAGCTAATTCGAGGCGTGTATGTTTTTCTTCTTCTATTCTATTCCATCCATTTTTTTTTTTTCATGTTCATCCTTTTACAATCTGCACACATCACACCACGCCCTTCATGTATGCTTTAAACATATTTATGGTAGACTGCTGTGTCGCTTGCATGTGGTGTCGTCTTTCCCACTTCAGGCGGTACTTTGAAAAACCAACCGTCACTTGTGAGGATTTTGCATCACTGATGTTGAGCTATTGTGACAGGCCAGTCCAATTCAATATTTCTGAGATCGGACTAGTGATTGAAGCAAAGAACTTACCAGTCACTAGTTTGACTGTAGAACAGTTTTGAAAAAAATTGATTATTTTAAATTATATAATATTTTATATATATATTATTAAATTAATTTATAAAATAAATATAATATAACTTAATAATATATTAAATGATGGATTTTAGTTGTAATATTAAAATTTAATAATTCAATTAAAATAAAAATTTATTACACAAATTAAAAAAACTCACTAAATTCAAAATGATTAAAAGTATAAAATTGAAATATTAGTTTTGAAAAATAAAACACATTAATTAAGATGAACAATTTTAATATTATGATACAATTTTTAAATTTTCAAAAATTTGATTAGAAAAAAATAAAAAGATGAAAATTACTAAAAACAAAAGTAAAAATAAAAAAATTTATATTCTAATTAATATTGAGAAGTTGTAAATGTCAAAAATTTTTTTTAAAAAAAGGAGTGAATTTATTTGTAATTTTTTCCGAAAAATTGTCAAAATTTCTTTTCTCAATTTTTTTGAGGTTAAAACTATTTTTTAAACTATCATGATCTTACTTTGAGCGTCGAAAGGTAACTCATGTACCTATATAAGATGAGAATATTACATTCATGTGGATCTCACTTTGAGCATATAAGATGAGAATATTACATTACGTACCTGTATAAGATGAGAATATTACATTTATGTGGATATAACTTTGAGCATATAAGATGAGAATATTACATTCTTCATTAGACCCATGTAGGCTCTTGTGCGATGTGAGTTTACACATGTGGGTCTCATTTTGGGTATCGGTTACGTGGACTTCCCTTAAGCCTCAAACCCTCACACACAAGTGTGATATATAGATTTTGCTCCAATACTATTTTGTTAGGAGTTCAATTTAATTTTTAAAATATCAATTATCTAAAAAAAAAAATATCCCATTATATAAGATTGTTTAAAAATTATTTTCTAATCAATGTGGAATAGAAACGATTACCAGTGAAGACAAGAAGATTTTGACTATAGAATATTTTGAAGTTTTTATTTTGGCACTCAAGAAAATTTAAATATCATATCCGTTTGAGATTTTGGTTATGTTTACATAGCAGTGATGGAGATTAGTAGTAACTTACTCTCTGAAAAACTATGGTTCTTAATATTTGTGATGAATATATGCATATATCCTTCTATATATGTTCTCAAAAGTGTCCATGTGACTCCATTTTCCCAATATTATTTGTTCCCCTTTCTTCTTTTTTATTGGATGTCCCGAAAAATAAGACTATTTTCTCAAAAACATTTTTTTTGATTCTGTAGCTATTCTATTAATTGAAAAAAAAAAGGTGATGCTTTTAACTCATAAACATTGATATAAGAGTAATAATGTTAAATTATTCAAGACTTGTACATTATTATTATTTTTAATAAATCATCAAGTCAAATTAGACCTCCAATTTTTAGAGAGAGAGAGAGATATGAAGTATCAAATTTATGTATTTTATTTTATTTTGCAATTTCCTCATTATATCTTCCAAATCTTTTCAAAAAGCTGCTAGTGTTTATTTCAATCCACGCATAAGACAGCTCTTACAGAGACTTCTCCAGAAGAAGCTATTTATGCTGACTGCATCAGCCCTTCATTGTTATATTTTCATGGACCCTGTAAACGAAACCCTCAACACATTTTCCTCGGAAAAAACAGTTGGATGTATAGCAATACATGTCAGCTGGGAAAATGAGGCCAGAGAAAGATGGTGTGCTTACCAGATTCTGACCTGCCCCTAAAACTTTCAGCTGAAACGCCTTGCAGCACTTCACAGTCCCAATATATGTAAGCAATAGGGCAAGCTTCCCATGGACAATAAGTTGTTCTAAACCTCAGAACGAGTTTCAAACATCTGGGAATTCCCCCCCTTTTTTTTCTTATAATCAACTTTCTATTTAGGGACGTCCAAGTGCAGAGTCAGTATGTTTAGGTGAAAAAATGAAATAAGATGTGAAAATATGTAAGAACAAGGCCAAAAAAAGGATAACAAAGAGAACCAAAAGGTGAGAACTTTTTTAGTGTGGCATGAAGAGAAGGGACCAAACTGTAGCCAAGAACAACTTGCCGGGCTCATGGATGTTCTCCAGCAATGAGCATTGCGGAGAGCGCGTTTGCGGCAAGTCATCCTTGGCTGCAATCTACTCTCTGCCTCTTCATGCAACACTTCAAGAGAGATGCACAGCGACATGTATGTCTGTCTAGAATGCTTAGTATTTCCCATTCAAGTGATTGCCTTGCTTTGATTAGTCATGCATATATAGGAAGAGCAGAGAGAACAGAAAATGGAGGAAAGGGCGTATGGATAAGTGATGACATGACAGCGAGTATGGCCTGTAAATATTCGGCATGTCAACTTTCCAAAACAGGCTCTACTTTCTAGATTCTCCGTTCTCATTCCATATCTGGAACATACACTGTATACTTGCCATAATCTGTTATCTGTCATCAATACTTAAACAGTTGGATCCCAGTGGTTGAAATAATTGTTGACAGATGCTGTGTATACTTGACTAGTAGTGCTTGTTGTGATTCTTATAAAGAATTATTTAACTATTTAAACTGGGAAAAAATGTAGAAAATTAATGCTTTCCAGATTAAGGTGAAGTGCAGAGATGCTGAAGGATAGTTTATTTATTATAGAATTGGCATAATGGTTGTACTTGCAATTTGAATTGATGCGGAATGGTGGGCATAGAATATGTTATCCACTGCCGAGATAGATAAACAATTGGAAGAGAGGTGGAATGGAATGGAGTGGCCACAGCATGACAATGATGGGGAGGAGATTTTGTTTGTATTATGTATTATTATAATAATGAAATGGGCTCTTGAGGAATATTTGAGAGGCCAAATATGTAAAAGTATCAATAGTAATTCAGGCATAAAATGAAGAAATAAAAACCATATATAACAATAAAAATGAATCAAGTTCTGGAAAACCTATAACAATTTTAAGGCTCCGTTGACAAATTGGAATTAGTTTACTTGTATTTCGGCTTTTAGACAGAGAGATCTTTTATGGCATTTATTTTTACCCAATTTAATTTGAATCTCTCCTTTGTGCAGATTAATACATTACAATATTTGGACGAAATAACTCTCCTAGCCTTTTGATCCTGACCTTGTCTCTCATCATCCCCTTGCATTAAAACTTGCGTCCCAAGTGTAATTAAACGATTTTATCATGTTGAATTATGTTTGAACCTTCAAGCATGAAATGCTAAGTCTACAGAATTGTTCATCATTCAAAGTGAAAAATAGGAGGAAAAACACTCAGCAAGGGAATCGTTGGAAAAAGGCATTATTTTCCTATAACAAATGCAGTTCCACTGCCTGCATTGGTTACTATTCCATTGACTCACACCCCACACACTTCACCTATTTCTAAACTAATTATACCACCTTATATTATTTTGAATCAGCTATAAAATCATGCCAAGTCACATCCATTGGGACAACTCCAACCACTTGAATAACTGCCCTTAACAGAATGTGCTAGCTATAAGCCCTTGCAGCTGTCAAACTTCATTGCCGACTCCTAGCCTCCACGGCCACGTCTGATATCTCCTTTTGACACTCCCCCTCAAGACGAGTGTGTATATTCTCCATATTCAGCTTTCTCAACAACTAGTTAAATTGTTTTGAATTTAATCCTTTAGTGAAAACATCAACCAATTGGTCTTTTGAGTCCAAATGTCTTACCTCAGCCATGCCTTCTTGTACTTTTTCTCTAAGGAAATGAAGATTAAGATCAAAGTGCTTGGTCCTCACGTGATAAGTGGGGTTTTTAGAAATGTAGAGTGCACTTTTGTTGTTATAGTACATTGTGACAGGTTGGCAAAGTTTCTTCCCAAGCTTTGTTAGCAGGTTTTGTATCCACATTACCTCACTAAGGCAGGATGCTAGTGCCTTATATTCAGCCTCTGTTGAGCTCTTTGCCACCACACTTTGCTTATTTGATTTCCCGCTTATCAGAGAGTAGCATAGGGTAACATAAAACCCTATGATAGATTTTCTTGTAACAATGCATCCACCCCAGTCACTGTCTAACCAGGCCTGCAGATTGTTAGTATTTATTCTTCTCATGATGACTCTCTTCCCTTGTGCATTTTTCAGGTACCTTAGCACTCTAAAGGCTGCGTTTAAATGAGTCTTTCCTGGACAACTAATGAACTGTGAGAGTGTTTGTATAGTAAAAGAGATATCTAGTTTTGTAAAGGTCAAGTAAATGAACTTTCCAATCAGCCTTCTGTAGTATGTTGCTTGCTTTAGTGGCTCTTTATCTTCCTTGGTTAGCTTTATATTTTCTTCCATAAGTGTTGTGGCAGCCTTAGCACCAAGTAGTCCACAAGTGGTTAGAACGTCTAGAGTGTACTTCCTTTATTATATGAATATGTCTTTCTGTGATCCTGCCAGCTCTACTACAAGAAAGTACCTTGGAGTCCCAAGGTCTCTGATCTTGAATTTTGTCCTTAAGTGTGTCAATAAGCCATTAACATCTTTCTCATCTTTAGCTCCTACCAGTACATCATCAACATAAAATAGTAGCACAATTCTAGTTCCTTCTTCTACCCCATTTACATAGAGTAAGCAATCAACCTTCGATTGGTTGAAACCATATTGACAAAGTACCTCTGTCAACTTTTCGTTCCACTGCGTTGAGGCTTGTTTTAATTTCTAGAGGGATTTTTTTAGCCTGTACACCAAATCTGTCTTCAGGCAGTTCTGCTCCCCCTTTATCTCATATCCCTGTGGTATATCCATATAAACTTCCTCATTCACATCTCTATTGAGGAAGGCATTATGAATGTCCAGTTGTCTCAGTTTTAGATCGTCAATTGCTGCTAATGTCAAGAAAAGTCTCACTGTTGTTTGTTTCACCACTGGGTTGAAAGTTTCTTGGTAGTCAAAGCCCTCTATTTGATTGTATCCTTTAGCCACAAGCCTTACCTTGTACCTCTTAAGAGATTAATCTGACTTCAACTTGGTCTTGTATACCTATTTATTGCCCATAGTGTGGTAACCCTTGGGTAGAATTACAAGTTTTCATGTCTTATTTTCCTTCAGTGCCTTTAACTCTTCTAGCATAGCTTTCTTCTAGTGTGGCAACCTGATAGTTTTAGCATAGGACTCAAGTTCTCTTGTATCATTTACTGTAGATAAAAAGGATTTATTCTTTGGATAGTTGGTTAGTACTGAGATTGTTAGTTATGGGATGGCTAGTGGTTGAATTACAGGTTTGCTGGTTTGGATAAGTCATGTTGTGTTGATAAAGCTCAAGGTAATTAGGTAGTTTTCTAATCCTCTTTGACCTTCTGAGTTAAGGAGATTTAAGACTAGGCTATTGAATGTTTTCTGGCAGAGGTGTTACAGTAGTGTCATTTCTTATAAGCAAGGTAGGACTCATGTCATCTCTTGGACCAAGACTACAGGTTTTCTATCCAAACTGTGGATCACAATAATCCTACTCATGAAGAATGGGAACAACTGGAGGGGTAGATTGTGTGTTGTGAGTGTTTGTGAGCAACTGATTAAACTCTGCAAAGGGAAAGACTTTCTCGTGGAATATCACATCTTTTGAGATAAAGATTTCATTAGTTTCTAAATCATAAAGTTTATAAGCCTTCATTCCACTTAGATATCCTATGAAGACAACCTTCCTAGCTTTTGTATTAAACTTAGTTCTTCCCCTTTGTAGAGTGGAAGTAAATGTAAGATAGCCAAAGACCCTTAAGTTGGAGTAATCGGTGCAATTCCAAACAAGACCTCATAAGGTGTTTTATTAGCCAAAATTCTAGTAGGATGCCTGTTAATTAAATGAGTTGCATTGAGCACAACTTCACCTAAAAATTTCTTTGGCATGGAAGCTTGGAAAAGGATTGATCTAGCTATGGATAAAAATGTGTTGGTGTTTTTCTTTCCACCACTGCATTTTGCTTTGGGATTTCAACACAGGAACATTGATGGATAATGCCAAACTTATCAAAGAAGGTAGGCATCCTTACTTCAGCTGCATTATCTATTCTTATGACTAGTATCTTTGTGTCAAACTGTGTTTGGACCATTCTGCAAAAGCATGGCAAGACACGGGTCACTTCTGATTTCTATCTTATCAAATAAGTCCAAGTACATCTATCGAAGTCATCCATAATGGTTAGAAAGAAATGGAAATCATTGATGGCAGGTGTTGAATATGGACCCCAAACATCCACATATATTAACTCAAAAGGCTTTACAGTACTAATTGCATGAAGGGGAAAGAATAATCATTTTTGTTTTACCCTGTGGTAGACATCATAGATCTTATTGTCTACTAAACCAATACAAGGATTTGTTCTTTGCAGTTGTTTAAAAAATGTGAGGGATGCCCTAATCTAAGATGCCTTATATCTTGTCTCCCATGAGACTCTATTCGAGTAGATGAACATTTTTGAATTTCACTGACTGTTGGAGCTGATTTGGTGGTGGTTTGCTCCAACATGTATAGCCTTTCCGAGACTCTAGCCACTCCAATCCTCATCCTTGGTAATGAGCCTTGGATGTAGCAAGAGTCAGATTCAAATACAAGAGAGTAGTGGTGTGACTTTGTAAGTTTGTTGATTGAGATCAAGTTATATTTGAATGAGGGAACATGCAGAACATCACTGATTGTGAGTGGTTTGGACAATTTAACAGATCTTATGTATAGCACTGGAATCCTTACTTCATTAGGAAGGTAGATAAACATATTCCTAATAGGTTCATAGGACTGAAATGAGCAGAGTGAGTGACATATGTGATTTGTTGGCCCTGAGTATATGATCCAAGAGCTTCGTCTAATAGTGGAAGTTTGGTGTTGCACAAGTTGAAATATACCAAAATAGGTAGTGACAGATCTAAGATCATAAAAAAAAAACGTTTAAAACTATTTTGGTTACCTGCAAAGTTGGATTCTGTCATAAAAAAAGTTTGTGGATCTTGATTAAGCCTCTGAATCATGCTATTTCTGAAGGTTGTCCACATTGGATTCATGCACGCCTTGTGAGTTTAGCAAGTTCACAAGCTTCTTCAAGTACACTTGAGTCAATCTCAGGTGTTCACCTCTGGTGGATTCTTCAAGCTTTTTGGTTGACTCAGTCCCTGCCTGATTCACCACAACAGTCTGTCTTGTCCTCCCTCTTCCTTTAGTAAATTTAAGTTTGGATGGGAAGCCAACAATTCTATAACATTTCTCCCTGGTATAGCCTTTTTTTCCACAATGTGAGCACACTATATCTACTTTCCTTTTCTTGTTGTTTGAGGCAGATACTAAGGTTGAACTGTTAGCTAATGATCTCACTTCTGCACTGGCTCTCTGTACTTCCTCCATGGCTATGGCATTGTAGGCTTCGTCAAGAGATGGAAATGGCCTCTGCCTTAATAACTGGGATCTATTAGCCAAATATGTCTCATTAAGTCCATTCAAGAACTTATACACTTTGTCTTTCTCTTGTGAGTCAACAAAGGACTGGAAGCAGGTAGTATTGCACTTTCCACACTTGTAGTGTAGTGGTGGCCGGCACATTCTCAATTCCTCCCATATTCCCATCAACTATGTGTGATAAGCATCTACAGATCGTGTTCCTTGGCTGACTATGCAGATCTCTTTGTAGCTCACATACTCTATTATCATCAGGCAAGGAGAATCGTCTAGAGAGCACATTCCACATCTGATTTGAATGTCTCATATAAAATACAGTGGCTGCAAGTGATGGATTCATCGATTTTAGCAGCCAGGCCACAATCAGATCATTACATCTCTCCCAGGAATGATGGAGAGGATCATCATCTGCTGGTTCCATAATGCTTCTATCCACAATCCAAGTTTGTTCCAAATTGAGAGTGCCAACTTAAAAGATTTGCTCCAAGTGACATAGTTGTTGCCATTAAGCTCTGGAAGCATAATCAAGGTGTTTTGATTGTTGGTTGGATGAATGTAGTAGGCTGAATTTAGATCCTCTGTGGAAACATGTGGTCAATTGACAGGATTAATCGATCTCAATGAAGACTTCATCAACTGGAGAAACAAAAAATAGATGAAGGAGAACGATGAACAAACTAAGCTTGAGTCGGACTAGCTATACCTGTAGTGATTGCTTCAAACAGATCCTCCAAGCACGATACCATGTTGAATTGTGTTTGAGCCTTGAAGCATCAAATGCTAAGTCTACAGAATTGTTCATCATTCAAAGTGAAAAACAGGAGGAAAAACACTCAGCAAGGGAATAGTTGGAAAAAAGCATTATTTCCTTATCACAGTTGCAGTTCCTCTGCTTGCACCAATTACTGTTCCATTGACTCACACCCTACACACTTCACTTGCTTCTAAACTAATTATAACACCTTATACTACTTTGAATTAGCTACAAAATCATGCCAAGTCACATCCATTGGGACCACTTCAACCACCTAAATAACTGCGCTCAACAGAATGTGCCAACTGTGAGCCCTTACAGCTGTCAAACTTCATTGTTGACCCCTAACCTCCACTGCCACGTTTGATATCTCCTTTTGACATATCACAATAAGCATTAATCAATGATGGTTTTTGCCTCCTCTGAAACAAGACCCAAAGTGTCCAATTCTGATGCTACATTCTCTTTGGGAGCTAGAGAATGGAAAGTTTAGGAAGTCATCCTACCTAGTGAGTTAATTTTATTCTTAGATAACTAGTTTGTTTAGACTGAATTGAATTGGTGAGAAAGTGATATCAGAACAAAATCCTTGTGTTAGTTAAGGTTTGAGGGAGTTGACCTAAAGAGGCCCACGATTCAGTGAGATTCACATGTTTGAGAGCATCAAGGGATCCGGTTAAAGAGCCACACTAAAGTGAATTAGTTATAGCCCACGATAGAGTGTTACACTGGATGAGGGTGTGCGTGAGTATGATGGGAGAATATAACATCCTTATCCATCCCATATTGGTTGAGAGAGAATATAACGTTTCCATCTCAAATCGGTTCGGGGAGAAAATAAAAATATAATGTTCTCATCCCCCATTGGTTGGAGAAGGGGTCTTGGATTATTTTATATGGATTTTCTAGGGATTGGACTTGAGCCGTGACATGCAGCAACATTCTATTGTGCTTGTCCGCAATCGTCTAGAGAGGCCATCCTTCTTGTGATCTACACACAGTGATTTTCCATGCTGTGGTTCTGAGGCATCGGCTGCTCGTCCGACAGTGATGATTGTGAAGAAATCTGATAACTTATACAATAGTTATGATGCTCACATTTCTGTGTCTCGCGGTCGCATGCAATCTCGTGTTACCCAACAGTTGTGCCTCGGAACTCATTGTTCAGAGTTACTTATCTCCCCACACCTTGCATTGTACGAACATCCGTCGTTTTGTGTTTTCTCTGGTGTGACTTTGCGACAACATTTATGACCCTTAACCATAATATACAAGCAAAAGCACCCTTTGCCGGAGTTTAAACATATCTTAGACCCTCGAGATGCCTGAACTCAGATCTAGACGCGATCCTTGGACGAGCATGACTGAAGCTTGCAGCTGTTTTGAGACTCGGTATCAGAACCAGAAGACTGTCTAGTGGCTCGTGAGCTGCAGGCAGCACTTTTAATATTCCCTGTCTAATCGTTCCTTGCAGTAGTAACATGCTGTCAAAAATCACCACCAAGCAATGTTAATTCCTACATCAGCTATGGCTAATCCTGAGATGGCACGCCACTTGGTTGAAATATAGCAGTGCATTCAAGCTGAGATCATTCTGGAGAGATTTGAATTCCGGCACCAGAAATCCTCTTTTGGTCTTTGTTTCAAGCTGTCAAGAGGCCATGCATGATCTTTACCTGAGCAAAACTTTCAAACTCTAAAATGCACTAATAGAATCAAACGTTTGTGTAACAATTGGAATTTTATGAATGATAAACAAAAGAAAGGACAGGGCAAGGGAAAAAGCTGCTCAAATTTACATTTAATCAACAAAACATCATAGCTTTGTTTGGGACCTAAACTGGTTTTGGTGGGTTGCAGTTTTACAAAAACAATCATTTTACAAAACTAAATTTTTATTTAAATTCAAATTCAATATTTACTTCTTCTCACACACACTCTCTCTCTCTCTCCCAAACACACACACAAACTAGTAAATTGCATATTCTATGCCAGTACAAATTACTTATAAATTATAAATTATTTTATTCTAAATAATAGAAATACAATTACTTGAAATTAATGGTAAAATACTATTCGAAATAAGAAAATAAAGAAGAATCAAAAAGAATTTAGACATATTGAAAATTTGAGAGATAACACATATAAAGCAAATTCTTCAAATTTTTAGATTATGCTCGTGGCATTGTTGACTTTGGACCACCTTTGGATGGGGGCTCGCATGTCTAACCAGGAGGTCCACCCGAACACAGGATTCGAGGTCAATGTTGAGGCCCTGTCCACGTCTTGACAATTACCCAAACGTGGGACCAATTTTCTCCCTTTATTGCGCCGGCGTGGGCTCGCCCTGGCCAGAAGTGGGCTCGGCAAATGTCATGCATATTTGGTTGAAAGGTGCCCGCGCATTTGAGTGACTTTGAACCGCAATATTTGACTTCAGCTTCCAAACAAAGCCTTTGAAATTTGATTGGTAAGGACGTGTTAAAGCTGTAATAACTCAAGGAATAGAAATACTTATCATTACTTAAAAGAGTATTTAACCCTTCAAATGTGTTGGGGTTAAACCCAAAGTCCCTGATAATGAAGACAAGAAACGGCTGTAAATTCCGTTATTATTTTTCCTTTTCCCCTTATACATATATAGCTAATAATTAAAAGTTTCCATTTCCAAGGGGAAGGTACTGTTGCTATTTGAAGTTAATCGAGGGGCAATCTTGTAAAATGACATTTGAGAGGCATATCTGGACCTCTTTTCGTAGGTCCCACTTAAATCTTTTCTCTGCTTTAAGTTTATGGCCGACTTTGTTTTTAACAAACCACTTTTGAAGAAACTTTCTTTATCACTTAGGGTTGAATGCATGCGGGTACATAATTATATTCGTTAGTTAAATTTATGATATTTGTAAAATAAGAAAGAATATAAAAATTTATAAAAGAGAAATACTAAGAAAGAGTGGATAGTCTCGAGTTGTGCCAAATGGGCTAGTTACTTGGAGACCAAGCTCAATCATAAACATATAACTAGTAAAAATTAAACAATCTATGCGTGTATTATTTATAAATAATAAAGTTGTTGTATTTTAATTAATAAAGTTAAATTATTTAATAATGAAAGGTATGATGAATATTTAAAATAAGAAAAAATATTACTAAACGAATTTTAAAAAATAGAAAATACATAGAAAGAAAAAAAAATTAAAATAAAAAATTTTGAGATTCTATGTTGTGCAAAAAATATTTGAAATAAGAAAATTATCAAACTAACCTAATTCCATGGAATGAGAATACAGTTACAATTCTATGATCTCATCTCATGAAATTACAAAAAATTTTTTTTAAAAAAATTATTTTTGTGATATAAGCTCACGAAAATAGCCCTTTTGTCTATTTTTTATTTGTTTGTGACAGATATAATTTATTATGTAATAAAAAATATACAAACAAACATAATTCATCGTCAATATGTGAATGTTTAAGTTGGACAAATGTAATTGAAATTGTTGCATAATTTATTTTTGTCAATTATTCCATTAAAACATAATAATTGTGAACTACAAATTAACAAACTTTAATTTCTGTTATTTGAATGTTTGATATAGAAATTAAACTCATTAAGAAAAATAAAATTAATCATCATATGATCATAAAAAGTTTCACATGCAAGTAATTTCGTTATTTTTTATTTAATATTTTTATGCAATATTTGATATAGATACATTTTGCCCTTTATCATATTTGTTTTTTGTTATGTTTATTTGTGTATTTTTTGTTATATGATAAATTATACTTTTTTGTTTATTTCAAAATGGTGAGTTTGATATGTGCTTTCAAAATGAAGATATTTTTAAAAATGAAATAAAAATTTTGAAGACAAATAGTGAAAAAATCCAAATAAAGGCTAGTTTTGTGGAATTTAAACAAACAAACCACTAACAGAATTCAATTTCGTTTCCATGAACTCAAATCACGATTTGTACTTTTTGTTTTTTTGCATTTTTTGTTTTTTTTTTTGTCCTCGTGGACCAATTCCGTCGGATGAAATCATTAAATCGCAGTTCCGTGATTTCATCCTATTAAATTAAGACAAATTCATTAACAATTTTAAGATCAAGATATTTTGAAAAATGAGATAAAAAATCAATACAAATAGTAAAAAAAAAAATCCCAAATATACGGGTCTTGTAACTTTGCGAGGCACCTATACAATTACGCCAAGATGTGCAAACAATTATCTTTAAATTGGACACAATGAAAAGAAAAGAAACAAGAAGGCATATGGGAAAGAAGAGAAGAAGAGAAGAGGAAAACAAGGGGAAACTTTCAAGACAGCAAGGATTGTTGGAGATTTAGGAAAAACTTAGGATTCACCATCAAAACTAATATGAAACACAAGACTAAGCCCTTTCCTTCTTTATCTTTGTGTGGTTTTGAAGTGTTGAATGTTTAGTCTCTCTCTTTTGATGGAGTTTACTTTATCTATGTTGGGTTGAACGTTATTATAGGGATTTGTACTTGTAAATGATGTTTGATTAATTTCATGTTACTGAAAAATGACTTGTATCATTAATATATAAGTTTAGATATATTTATATTTATTGATATTTTTGGGGTCGTCATGAGTGCCTGACAATACTGCGAGTACCCCATCTGATGGCATATCCGTTATTTAACAGAACAACGAGGGCAGTACTGTGGATACGTCATGTGGTGCTTTTCCTTTATTTTGCTTTAGTTCTTCCTTTCTTTTGCTACCTTTAAACAGTATTATTTTGACCGTTGCTTTTTTTCCTCGTAGCCAACGCTTCTCTCTCTTGCTCTCTTCGCACACCCAACTTTGATCATGCAAACAGCTCCTGCAGTGAGGTACGGATGTTCTCTCTTTCCATTCTCATTTTAGAGATTTTACTCTCATCTTTTCTTTAATTTAGCTTGTTAGTTACTGTAAGGTTTGGTATTATTTGTTGGCACTGTGCAAGTTCACGAGAAGTTGTCGTTTTTTGAAATAAGGTTTGGTTTCTTGCTGTGCCATGCTTGGTCTGCTACCGTATCAAAATTCTTTTTCTTCGTTATTTGCTTGAATTGAGCTGAGAAAGGTACATGGGTTTTTCTTGTTCTCTTGAATGCGAGGGTTCGCTTGATGAAATTTATGCATTTCCGCTGCTCAGTTGCTGGAAAACTCGTCTTTTTTTTTTTTTTTTCTTCTAGATTGTGTTCTTATCTCTACCTTATTCCTTGAAGATTATTCCATTAATTTTGGCTTCTGTTTTTTACTAAACGAAAAGGAGTGCTGGAATCGAGCATTTTTGATACAGGGTTTTCACGATCTACAGTCTGGTTGGTAAATTTAGTGAATTATTTATGTTCATCGTTTGTTATTAATGATGATCGGCTTAGAGGTTCTGAAAAACGAGAGCTGTGTTTCTTTGCCTTTATCATCTTTGTTTTTTCCTCTTGCGGTTTCGGGGATTGGGATCCCGTGTTTCAGTCACTTTACCGGAGTCCAGTGGTGTTTCGGGAAGTAATTCTTTTTTAAACATTTTCTCTGATAAATTTCGTTTTCGGCTTTTCCTCCGTTCGAGTAGGCTTCAATATCTGATTTAATGATGTGATGAACTAAGAAGCATTGCTTTAACTCTTTAGTGTGTTTGCTCTGTCATCCCACTGCCTTTCTGATAAAGACTGTCGCCTCGAGATTGTTAATTATATGGTTTTACAATTCCATTTAGAATTCCCACTTTTAGTGAATGGTTTGTTTCTCGCTTTGCTTTCCATTCTATCTAGCTAACTAAAATCAAATCGGACTTTCGATTTTTTGTCACTATGGGCAGTTTACAGCTTCTATTGTCTGGACTGTTGAAATTCTTGGGGCTACTTTTGACTCACCTAATCTGAGCTTCTTCATATTCTTTATTTTTCTCATGCAATTTATGCTTGTTATGCTTGTAAGGTTTGAGATTTTGTTTGATGGCAAGGCATGAATTGTAGTTTTTTTAATGATTTTATAAGCTATCTTTCAGTATTCTCGTCTTCAGATCAAAGTAAAGAATTTTCATGTCCTCCAATACTGTTTCCAGTCTTTACTGTTGAACAGCCTTAGGTTTTCTCTTTCTTTTCTTGCTGTCTATACTTCTAGTGATTCTGCTTCAGATACTTATTTTCCTCTTTGCAGAGAGAGGTTTCCCTAATGAATCTGGTGGGGACAGCAAGACTGCTGCTTCTCTGTGTTTTTCATTTTGATTCGGGCCTGAAAAATTCCTAGAGTTCATAGATTGGACACAGGAAAATTTTGAAGAAAGAGATGGGATGTTCTGCATCGAAGCTGGATGATGAAGAGGCTGTCAGGCTATGTAAAGATCGGAAGAAGTTCATTAGACAAGCTGTGGAGCACAGAATGAAATTTGCCTCTGGACACATTGCTTATATACAAGCCATGAAAAGAGTTTCTTCTGCACTTCGAGAATATATTGATGGAGATGAGCCCCGTGAGTTTCTCTTGGATTCATTTCCAACATCAGCCTTCACCCCAATAAAGAAAACAAACCCTCGTTCTATCTCCATATCACCCAACCCTTTTTCAGTAACCCCAATTGAATCTGAAACCACATCATCCTTCCAAATACATTGGTTCAAGTCTGGCGGAAATCCTTCTGTTTCTGTCGAAGAGAGGCCTCCTCAGTCACCGGAAACTCACAGGGTTGATACTGACTCTCCCGTGCATCATTTTGGAATGGACAGCATGTTCGCAATGCAGTCCTCTCCCATTAGCTCTTCATTTTTCCAGTACTCTCCCAACAATAGACTCAATTACCCTCCATCTTCACCTCAAACATCTCAATGGGATTTCTTCTGGAACCCCTTTTCTTCCTTAGATTACTATGGCTATGCCACCGGAAGCAGTCTTGACCAGGCAATGCTAGATGATGAGAATGCTGGGTTACAGCAGGTTCGTGAAGAGGAAGGCATACCTGAGTTAGAAGAGGAAACAGAATATGAAGAAATTGATGATAGGATGGATAACAAAGAAGACATTGGTAAACATGACTTGAACTTTGAGAGAAAGGAAGGTGTTGTGGAAGACGCTGATGACAGTGATGATAGTGACAGTTATGATGAAACAGATGATGAAGGAAATGAAGAAGAGAAACATGGCCAAGAGTTATCATCTCTAGAGCATAAAAGCACAGAAGTGGCAAAATCCCAAAATGTAGGTCAAATAAGTAAAAAGGAAACTGCTGTTGCTGATACTGAATCAAAAGAGGAAACACCAGGTTACACTGTTTATGTAAATAGAAGGCCAACAAGTATGGCAGAAGTTATTAAGGATCTTGAAGATCAATTCATTTCAGCATGTAACGCGGCTAGTAAGATGTCCTCCATTTTGGAGGCCAGCAGGGCTCAGTACTCATCATCATCAAATGATCTCAAAGGTTCAAAAACTATTTTCAACTGTCTTGAAATGTTGCATTAACATTATGTTTCCTTGTCATTTTGAATACGCATCCTATTTCTGAAAGCATGAGTGTGTTCAACAACTAACACTTGTTGGTAAAGTACGTTTTTTCCAGACAGTCAGCAGATGATTTTAGTTTATTTCTGTATTCAATTTTAAAAATGAAAAATGACGGCTGATATCTGTGGAAGATTTTTAATAAAAATATGCAAAGGTTAGGTGCATCAATTACATTCTGGAAAGAATATTTATGTTAAAAATATATTTCAAGATGGTTGCAGTTTACCATGCTATTCATATGCTTTTAAATCTATGCTTTCAAATTAATATTCAGGTGGGAAAAAGTAGCCATCTGCGCAAAACAAAATGTTCCAAATATTTGGCTTGATTTAAACAAAGGTCAATCTTCTAAAATTTTAATGAAGCATCAACTGTTTTAGTATTGTCAAAAGTCAATGGTGATTGAAGGTTTCCCATTTTCTTACTCAAAATGCTATGCATGTACATGAATTTCTTGTAGTTTCACACCCCCCCGCCCCCCCCCCCCCACCCCTTCTTAACACAAAAATAATGACAACAACAGCACCAACCATAATAAAAATAATAATATATTTTTTTGGTTGCAGCAATGAAAATGTTGAATCCAGTAGCATTACTTAGGTCTTCATCTCGATCATCATCATCAAGATCTTTGGTCAGTGCTTCAACTTTGAGAGAAGAAGGCTATGAAAGCAACAGTGACTTCTCTGAAGAGTCCTGCATATTTTCAGGTCACCAATCAACCCTGGATCGGTTATACACTTGGGAAAAGAAACTTTACGAGGATGTCAGGGTATGCCTCTGAAATGAAAGGCTACCTAATTGTATGATGGCTCATTTATTATTATGTGTCATAGGCTGCCTCGAAAGCTAGTTAAGGTAATAGATGGCTTCAAACCTTATTAGGAAACTGAATGGGGCTTTTTCCAGGGAAAATGAGAGGTGTCCATCCCATGTTGATTTATCAATACAATAATTCATATTAAACACACTTCTTCAAGCTAGTGTTGGAGTACTTTTTGAAAAGTGAACTTTGCAGGGAAATTAGTTCATGCCTAAGTAAATTATATGTTATTTTTGGATATTGCTGCAGGCCGGTGAGCGTGTTCGCATAGCATACGAGAAGAAGTGTGCGCAACTAAAGAATCAAGATATAAAAGGCGATGACCCTTCTTTTGTAGATAAAACAACGGCTGCCTTAAGAGGTCTTCATACTCGGTTAGAAGTTTCAATACACACAGTTGAAGCTGTCTCGAAGAGGATTGAAACTCTAAGGGATGAAGAACTCGAGCCTCAACTGTTAGAATTGGTGCAAGGGTACGTCTTAAGCCCTTTTCTTATATGGTTAACCGGTAAACCCTAAGGCATTTCTTGCTGCCCTTTTTGCTCTTAAGAATTTTCACCAGCAAAGAGTTTCTCTTATCTCAATTTTTTTTGAGATCAATTATATCCTTATGTTGTTTTCTTGATCTATTACTTTTTATTGACATTCTGGCGAGTCCCAATCCCAAAAGTCTAATGCTCTTTATGCAGTCCTGTATGTTACATTTATTAAGTTGAAGGTCGGATAAGATTCTTTATGTTGTGAGTTTTTCAGAGATTCTTGATAAGTTCCATATTTCTATTTACTCACGCCATCATTTGAAACTTTTGGGAACTTTATGGGATTAACACCATTTCCCAGTGACTTTACTGCTCAAAGCGACTAGACTCATTATTTAGACGGACTTGCACATCAACTCCAAAACAGGAAACTGATTGTGTGAGGGAACTAAACTATTTGATCAATTAGTAACAGGTTAGCAAGGATGTGGAAAGTGATGGCCGAGTGCCATCAATTGCAAAAGCGCACTCTAGACGAAGCCAAGATTTTACTGGCTGGAACACCTTCAAAAACTTCCAGGACCAAGAAATACACAATAATGTCGCCATCCGAGCCACACAGGCTTGCTCATTCAGCTGCTAACCTCGAGACAGAGCTGAGGAACTGGAGAGCCTGCTTTGAAACTTGGATCGTTTCTCAACGATCCTACGCACATGCACTGGCAGGATGGCTCTTGCGTTGCATTCGTTCGGATACCAAAACCTCAGAGGTGCCATTCTCTCCTACCCGATCAATGGGAGCCCCATCAATATTTGGCATCTGCATCCAGTGGTCTAGGCTCTTGGATGCCATCAGCGAAGCCCCAGTACTTGATGGGATGGACTTCTGCGCGGCAGGTGTTGGCTCCGTGTATGCACAACAGTTGAAGGAAGATTCTCGTCGGTTGTCAGGTTCGAAGAGGTATGTGAGGAACAACATGGAGGTGGTGGAGGTTGATCACTTTGAAGAGGAAGTGATGAGTGCAGAGAAAATGGCTGAGGTTGCCATAAGAGTAGTGTGCGCCGGAATGTCGGTGGCAGTCAGTGCACTCGCAGAGTTTGCTGTTAATTCAGCAGAAGGATATGAGGATCTGATCAAGCAATGGGAGAGTGGCCGGCAGCAGCATCCCCAGCGAAGCTCACAAGGAACAGAAAAGTAGGAGGTTTTTCTGGCTAGTGTTGTAGGAACTCCTTGTAAATTGCAGATTAGCTTTTTTTGTACACGAAATAGGTTAGCAGCTAGTTTGATCTATACATTTTTAATTTGTTTTTGTTAATTTTCGATGGGTGACAATGAAAAATAAATAGATTAATTGTCAATTAATATTAATATTTTTAACCATCTGTACTTACATAACAGATTTACATGTAGCAACCTTATGAGATCGAAACTATCTTTTAAAGGTCATAATGGGATATAAAATAGAGCCCCATCAGCTCAGAAATACTACAGATAGTATAAATATAATATTAAATGAGCCAAACTAATATTACGATACACCAATTTTACAATTTTAATTATGGGATAAAATTTGCAATTTATTTTTAAAAAATAAATAAAACTAAAAAATTTATTAAAAAATATTGCAATAACATTACTTGTATGATTAGTAAATTGTTTTGCCAATACAGCGTAGCCTCGTGGAGATGTTGATATACTCATTATAATAATGGCTCAAAATTCAATTAAGTGTACATTTTCAATTAAGCATACTGAACTGACTACTGTTACTCTCATATAGCTAGTTTCCTTCACCTTTTTTCTCTCAATTCTTGGCTCTCATATGCACTCCATCTGACTAGCAATTCTGTACACTTGTTGTGTGTGTAATTAAAAAATTCTGTAGAGATAAAATTATATTAGTGAAATATATACTATGTTTATGAGAGTGATTATAGTCTTTATACTTTAAAAAATTAATGTGAAGGTAAAATACTTTTTTTTTTTTTTTTTATAATTGTAGATAGATATAATGATAGATAGATATATCAGAAAAAAAAAAAAAAGGAAGAAGTATATACAAGAAAAAAGGGACGACATATTTTAAAAGTTAATTTTAATTTAATATTTAATGTTCAAAAAGTATGAAATGTGTATTACAACAATTCATCAATTTAAGAAGATAAATAATATTTTATTTTATAACTAATGTATTATATATGCTGTGACTTTTGACAGTGTGTGGGTAGTTTCTTTATAGCAGTTTTTCTATTTGTTTTTACTAACTTCACGTTTTTCATTACATTTTATACTAAAAAGTTAGGGTTATTTTTTTTAATTAAATTTAGTGATTAAAAAAAAAAAAGAAGTTACTTTAGGGGTCTCAACCATTATAATATAGTGTGAATTTTATACTAAAAAGTTAGGATTATTTTTTTAATTAAATTTAGTGATAAAAAACAGTGCCATTATAATAGAGTAGAGATATCTTTCTCTTTCCATTTTTCTCAATGATATTTTATTCTGTCTTATTTTAAGACACTATCTTCTTCAATTAAATAGCACAAATACATTTAAGATGATTAATGCAATATAATTTATGCCAAAGAAATATATGCACTTTAAAAATTCAAGCATGAACATTAGGTATGCAAGTTATGCTAGCTAGTTTTTGTATATACATGTATTTTGAGGCTCAATACACGCACTTATACACACATATATGGTAGGACGGAATGTGTTGACTAAATTATTAATTCTGAATAAAATACTTTTCAGTTCTTTTAAAAATTATTAGCCAATTTCAAATTTAAGAAGTTTCTAAAATTTAAGGCTTTTCTATAGTTATTTTGTTGAATTTAGTATAATATATTAAGGCTAGGTTTAATTTGTTGGGTAAGATTGTATTTCAAATGATTTTTTTTTTTGAATTTTTTAAAATGAAATTTTATATCTTTTTGATTTTTAATTTGAATGCCACGTCATGGCTAAATTGCCAGAAAACTCCAAACTTTTAGTGTCACTTGGAAATTCTGTTCAAATTAGCTACAACTGTCCTTGAATAGTTTACAATTTGAAAAATATCGTCCTTTTTTGCCATCTTAAATTTTCAATGGGCACCATTTTTTATATCTACAATAGAACAAATTTTGTGTTTCAAGCTATATCTATAATATATATGTATGTTTATGCTAGTAATTGTATTTGATCTCTTAATCCTATTTCTAAATTGCTCCTCTAAGTATATTAATTTTTTATAGCACATTTACTGTCCATTTTTCCAATTCCTTTACATGTTAGCGTGGCTTAATCATGCTAGTTTTCTAAACTTTTCCTACTTGTGAAGCATGTGTTGACCTAACGCCCCTTCACTCCACTCACTCAGAAAACTTTCAATTGATTTTAAAATTTAATAATATTTAAATCATATCTCTTTTATTATTATATTTATTACACATAATTTTATACTTATGTACATTTTGCACTTTTTGGTTACATGCAATGTGTCCCATCATGTGTCTCTCTCTATATTTGCACACCATTTGCCATAAAGCCCATTGGAAATTTTCATATGTTGTCAATATAAGTTATAACAAAATCGATCGTGGAGTATAATAAAGACTTGTCAAACACGATGACATGGTAATAATATTTATCAAGATATTATCATTACCTATTTGCTTGACATCTATTTATCTTTTTATATTAAATTTATAAGGTTTGGTAGAATTGAACGATCCTCTCTTAAATAATTGCTTGGGTTTTAATTCTAATTTAATGGAAAATTAACTAACATAAAGATTCTAGCTACAATAATCGTTGCATTTAAATATGTAGTTAACCAAATTTTGGTATTAACAACTAATTAATTATGTTTTCACTTGAAAATGTGCATAGGCAATAACTACCACTAAATTGTGAATTAATCAACATATCTTACACACACAACCACAAAAATAAACACACACACATACACACACACACACACACACTCATATATTTTCTGATTATGAAAAACCTCACTACATTCCCCAACATTAATATCACATGTGTGACTCACGTCGATATATGCCAACTTTTACAATTAAATAATAATTTTCTTTTATAATAAGTTTATAAAAAAAAACAGAGAACCTTTTATAGTAATTGAAAAGAAGTAATAATGACCATACTAATTGTTAATCTTCTATAGTTATTGGTGAAACGATATATTTTTTACCATTCCATTTAAGAATTTACCATGTTAAACCTATGGATATATTGCAAAACAATAACACATGGAAAGTGTGGAAATTAAATTAAGGTTTATTTAATATGCTATAAATTCTTGAAATAAAAAACCAAATTTTCCACCACGTTTATGAATATGCTTACTGCTGATGAGTACATCCACTCTTACCAAATATGACATTTCTCTTCTATAAATACATATCAAAGAAAATGAAAAGAGAAAATTGCTAGTGAATTTAAACATGACAAGGAAAAGGATCCAACATGAGAAAATATCAAATGAGGGCAAGAGAAATGGCGTATTCGGGAAAAGGGCAGATGGTCTGCTCAAGAAAGCAAACCAACTCTCCATCCTCTGTGGGGTCGACATAGCCATCATAGCCCACAAACATGAAAGAGAAAGCAGTGCAATCTTGTGGCCAACCCCAGAGGTCTGCAGGGACAGGCTTCACAAATTCTTGCAGATTCCAGATTTGGAAAGAGCCAAGAAGATGGTCACCCACGAGAAGTACATGGAGCAGACAGTGAACTCCGAGACAGAAAATCTCTGCAAGTACAAGAAGAGAGCCGACAAGAAAGAGTCTCAGCAACTGCTCCATGAGCTGTCACGTGGCAAGCATATAGAGGAGCTTGATTTGTATCAACTGAACGAGTTGCAATCGCTTTCGGAGGAAATGCTCAAAAGGCTTCATAAGATGGACGCTCATGATCAGGTTATTAGCAATTGGCGTCAACAATGGGAGTCGTCGCCTGTCCCTTCTCCCCGTTCTCCACCAACGTTCACTCCTCCGCCTAGAACGGTGGTGGCCACACAACAGCAGTACGGTGGTGTTGCCTCGATGTTGGATTATACGGGGATGATGGGGTTGGGGACAGAAACATCGTCGTCGTCGGGGGTTCCGAAGTTGCCGCAGAATTTGATGAGAAACGAACGTTGGTTCGCCGAGTCCATGTCGGAAGAGCGACGGCACCGCTGAGTTCTGCTGGTGGAGGTGGCGGTTGAGGCGCCGGAGGACGACCTGGTCGCATGAATGAGTTGGCGTCTCCTAAGAATAATTTGGCTCGATTGGCATGTCTGAATCATAGTATGACTAGTTGCATCATATGTTCTGTTTTCTTGTATATATTGAATTATCAATTTCATGTTCCTATTTTGTTGTCTACTCCAATGTTGATATTTGATGAATTACCAGATGTACAAGTACCCTAAATGCATACACATATGCAACAGAAGCAGTACAAGAGGAATGAAAACAAGAAACAATAGGAAGAGAAAATAGGAGAAAGTGATTTTTGATTCTTTCAAAAAATGTGTTATTGTTCCATTGGGTGCACAACTGCCCTACAGCAACATATATGAGATCAGTCTAATAACTACCTCCTAAATAATTACCAAGAGATCAACCAGCTATAACTACGACATCAAAGAATCAGGAAAAACTACCAAGAAACTATCACTGCCAGTCAGCGGCAGAGTGGGTCTGCCAGCAACAATTTTAGCTAATTAGGCATCCACTAGTTTTGGCTCCAATAGCCCCCCTCAAGTTGGAGAATGGACGTTTATCATTCCCATCTTTCCCGAGTCTCTGTTAGACAAGTTTGCATCAAGAGGTTTGATTATTATATCAGTAACTTGTTCCTTTGTTGGCACATGGCAAGTCTTGATTAGTCCATATTGTAACTAATCTCTCATGACAATCTATCTGTATGTGTTTGCTTTGTTTATGAGAAACCAGGTTTGCAGCAATGTGTAGTGTAGCCTTGTTGTCACAATGTAGTTCTGATGCTTGGTCATGCGTAATCTACAGAGCTTCAAGGATGCATCGTATCTAACTCAGCTCTGCACATGTTGAAGTCATGGCTCTATACTCTACTTCAGTTAATGACCTAGAGACAATAGCTTATTTTTTTGATTTCCAAGACACTAAAGAGCTTCCCAAGAAAATGAAATAACCTGTAATTGATCTCTTAGAGTCTAGACAAACCTGCAATTTCAGTCACAGTAGGCCCTTCGTTTCGATTCATTCTTGGATGGCAAGAACAATCATTGTTCTGGTGTTGATTTAATGTAATGCAACACCTTATAGGTTGTCCTCATGTGCAAGTCTGTTGGCTGCGGCATGAATTGGCTTAAGACCTGAGCACTAAAGGAAATGTTGGGTCTTGTAATGGTCAATTACAATAACCTCCCTACCAATCTCTTATAGAATGCTGGATCAGCTACTGACTTCCCTCATTTGCTAAGCTTGATGATACATTCCATTGGAGTTTTTTTTGGCTTCCCACTAAGTAATCCACTATCTGAAAGGATGTCTATGGCATACTTCCGCTGATTAATGTGGAATTTAGCCTCATTTCTTACCACTTCTATGCCTAAAAAGTACTTTATATGTCTTAAGTCCTAGATCTTAAACTTGTCATCAAGAAAGTCCTTTATCTCCTTTGTCATAGCCTCTGAATCACTCTCAACTATAATGCCATCCATATATAGTAACAAGAGGAGTCCTTTCTTTTCATGATGAAGAGATTGTAGTTAACTTTACATGGTACAAAACCAAAACTAATCAAGGCATGGGATAAGGTGGCATACTATTACCTTGATGCTTGTTTTAGTCCATATAGGCTCTTGTTTAGCTTGCATACTTTTGTTGCTCCTCCTTGGTTGTACACTAGTGGCATCCTTATGTATATTTTCTCCTCCAAATCTCCATGTAGGAATGCGTTGTTCATATCAAATTGATCCGAACTCCAACCCTTCACCACAACCACTGCAAGCAAACATCTTAGTGTTGTTAACTTTACAACTAGAGAAAAGGTTTCTTGGTAGTGAACATCCTCCTTTTGTATAAATTCTTTGGCTTTCAATCTGGCCTTATATCTCTTTATAGTTCCATCTGACTTATTTTGACCTTGTATACAAATTTGCATCCAATTGCTTCCTTTCCAGTAGGCAATTCAATTAATGTCCACGTGTTGTTGTCCTTCAATGCTTTTATTTTAGCTTGCATTGCTTGTTTGCCAATTGGGATCCTTTGAAATTTCAACATAAGTCTTAGGCTCCTCATGTGAGAATATAGTAGCCAAGAAGGCTTGGTGATGGGGTAGAAAATTGCCATTACTTAAAACTGTTTCAAGTGGATATCTACGTAGGCTTTTGTGCTTTTGCTAACTTGTTTGTGTTGGGAGTGGTGAAGATGAGGAGGCTTGCTAACAATAGTACTCCTTAAGATATTTGGGGGCATTCCTCATTCTAGTAAATCTCCTCAAGACATTAGGAAGTTAGTTGTTAGGTGGAACAAATTTTGGTGGAACTTTGGAACTTCATGATCAGGAGGGGCTATTTTTTATTATGTATTGTTTTGATTTTATGAAACCAACTTATCGGAATCTAAAGGAGATTGAATCTGGTGCTAAGTATCAAGGTTTTGATCATTGGGAGGTGGTGAACAATAGCTTAGCGCGAAGATAAAAGGTCTTAGATGATGTGAAGGATCAAGAGACTATATCTAGATAGATGTTGAGGACTCTTTGCTCTGGTTTTGCAATTTAAAGGGAAAAATAGTGAGATGAAGACATTGTTAGTTTTTAACTCTTGTAGTTTATATCCCTTCACACCATATAGATGCCCCAAAAAGACACATTCCCTTACTATAGCTTCAAATTTTTTCCTTCCCTGAATTATTGTGAAAGTATTACACAAATAACCAAAGACTCTTAGGTTTTGATATGAAGGTTGGATTTCAAACAATATCTCATAAGGTGTTTTACCATCTAAGGTTGTGGTTAAGGTCTTATTTACTATATCTGTTGCTATTACGATACATTCAGGTTAGTACTTTAGAGGCAGATCAAATTGAAATCTTAGGGACCTTGCCTTATTCAACTAGTGTTGGCGTTTCTTCTCAACTAAGGGCTCTCCACACAAGTTTTTTGGAGTATTATTCCCTCATTGTGGTAAAAATCTTTTAAAATGAATTCTGTACTTTTATCAGTTCTAATGACCTTAATTCTTCTTCCAAACTAGTTTTGTACCAACTGATGGAAGGCTCTCATTCAATGTTTGGTTTTTGCCTTTTTTTTAAGTAAGTAGACATAAGTTGTCATAGTATAATCATTAATTATAGTTAAGAAGAAACGACTTTCATCATATCCCACCTCATTAATAGGCCTCCATGAGTCACAATGTAACATCTCAAAAGGAAATGATAATCTATGAGAGCTATGATCAAAGGTTTTTGTACAGCTTTGTAAGAGGGCAAATTGGACAAACAAAATAATTCATTTCATTCTTGATTGGTTTTACAATTGAGTCGTCAATAAGGTTTAGTTTTCTACTTGACATATGACTAAGTCTATAATGCCAAAGGGCATAACTAATGTCAGGACTTACAATAGGACTTTGGTAAAGTGTTCTGCAAAAGTTTTGGTAGGTCCGTCTTAAGCTGAGTAGAATGCACCTTATTCCATATGCATTTGTACAAGCCATCTTAAGCTTTACCTCTACCAATTGTGGTCTAAAAAACAAGATCCTATACATAACAAGTTGAAGAGGATAACACAAGACAAGGGTAATCTTGAGTTAGTTTTCTTATTGAAATTAGGTTTAATCGAAAAGATGGAACACGAAGTTCATCATCTAAGGTAATGAATTCAATCAACTTCACTTTTCCTATGTGTGTTGTAGTTATATGAGATATTTTTAGAAGTTTTATTGGGATGGAGGTAGTAGCTGTGATGGAAGTGAACAGACTAAGGTAATAGATCATGTGATCTATTGCCCCCGTGTTAAAGATCTAAGGTTGAAGCAAAGTTTGACTCATGGTAAAGATTTGTGCAAAGGTAGGTAAGTACTTACCAGCCATGTTAGTTGGGCTGGCTAGGTGAGCAAAAGACAAGGCAATGACTATGTTGGCTAGTGGAGTGGTTTGGTTTTGAATTTGGCTTGTATCACATGGCCTTAGGGCTGCTGTCTTTCTGGCAATAAAGAGTGCCATCAACTCATGATATTGGGCCTTGGTGAGTGTCATTCCTTCTCCATCCTCACTAGAACAACTTGCTGTCCATTTAGAAACACCTTGAGATACTAAAGTTGCATTTACGTGCTTCACTCCTTTCTCCCATCAATTTGTAGCATCTTTTTACAAGATGCCCTTTCATATTACAGTGTGTGCATGTTGGAGGCTCAACATTCTTTGTTTTATAACAATTTTGGAGTGTGTGACTTGTGATCTTGCTGTGAGTGTAGTAGGGTCTGTCCCTTCTTCCTTCTATCTTAGACGAGTTCTGGTTCCTTTGTGTTGTAAATGCCTATACTTTAGCTCCTTGCATATTTGAGATGATTTAATGTTGTTTCTCTTATTGTTGAACCATAGTAAATATCTTGTCCATAGGTGGCAAGGGATCTAACTTCGAGATTTGATCTATAACATTTTCAGTCCCATTAGAAATTGGATCACATAATCTCTTTGATATCTACCTGTAAGGACTTTTAATTGCCCACAAGTGCACTCTGGAATACCATCACACAATGCAAGTTTATCCCATATTGCCTTAAGTTTCCCATAATATGCAATAACTGTGTGATCCTCCTACATCAATAGGCTGACTGCCTTTTTCAGTTGGTATATTCTAGATCCATTTTGTTGAGACATCCTTTCATTAAGTTCATTCCACAGATCATAGGCATCATCCACAAATAATAAGCTACCCGAATAGATGGTGAAATGGAGTTCAAGATTCAGTATATTATCATATCATTGCACCTCTCCTAAGTTTGAAGAAGTGCAACATTATTAGCAGCAGGTTTCTTAATTTATCTCTAAGGGTTCTTTTCATGCTTCACACCCAAAGCATGTAGATCTCTATTTTCAGCAGTCCAAGGACCAAAGCTACCATGGAGTTGTCTCCATTGTCTATCCTAAAAAGGTTGGTGGGATCAGAAAGTTTGAGAAATCTGTATGTTGGCATGTTGTGCTAGTTTCCAACTGAGGATGATGCTTGAGACATTGTGATGGATATTTCTCCGTCTTCTCCCTATCTTCAAGGCCTTGATACCATGTAGAAGTACCCTAAATGGATATTCATACACAACAGAAGCAATACAAGAGGAATGAAAACAAGATACAATAGGAAGAGAAAATAGGAGAAACTGATTTCTAATTCTACCAAAAAATGTGTTTACTATTCCACTGGCTGCACAACTGTCCTACAGCAATATATATGAGATTAAGCGATTAACTACCTCCTTAACTAACTACCAAGAGATCAACCGACTGAAACTAAATTAACTACATCAAAGAATCAGGAAAAATGACCAAGAAACTATGACTGCCAGTCAGCAGCAGTGCTGGTCTTCCAGCTGCAATTTTAGCTAATTAGGCATCCACTTGTTTTGGCTCCAATACCAGAAGAACAAAAAAGAGTATCAGAACTACACAAAGGAGATGAAATTTGGAAGAAAGGTGAAGCCTTGATTCAGGGCTATGTTTTTTGTTTCATTGATCTGATTTAGCAAAGTACTTGAAGTGTGTGTGTATATATTAAGGCTATCTAAACTACCAATAACCCAATAAACATAAAAAATTCTATCAACTACCAAAGAATCTGCAACTGAAGTATAACTTCTACCAAACATAATCAAATATAACTAACAAAGAATATAACTATCCTGACCACCATCTTTAGCTGAGCAGTGATTGGTTCAATTCTCATTTTGATCAATGAGCTGCAATGCTAAGCTGTTGCTTCTTGATTGGATTCCTCTGCTAACATCCAAGAAAACTGCAGTAACAACACACACACACACAAAGCTAACTAGAAATAAAGACAAATGTTATAGCCATGAAGTTTTCTTGTCATTAACTTCAATATGAAATGCATTATTATGTTTTAGATGCGAAAATCCATCAATGATGTAAAATTAAAAAGATAAAATGTTATTTTTCAAATTTAGTCTAGTTGGAATGCGTCTTTTGTTAGATATAAACTAGAACCAAACATAGACAATATACTTACAAATATTAAGAAAAATTGCATACTCTATGTCTAAACATAATTATAAAAAATATTTTTATTAATTATAATTAAAATAATAATATTGATAGTAAACATAAAGTTATCTAAAAGTTTCATTGTATTGATAATTTTATATTAAATGAGAGAGAAAATAACATAATTTATAGAGATAAAAATATAAAAAGAAAAAATGAAATTATTAAGAGAACGCAAAAAATGAGAATAAATGAATTTAACAAATTAACAATTGAGAACTGAAATTAGTTACTATTCTCTCTCATACTTAATATATAATTAATAATTTTTACACGCCCTATGTATGCGCTTCAATTTGTATAATATAAAGTTAAGAAATACTTATTTGGTTTATTTTCTTTGTGGTATGTATATATATTATTTTATTTGAATATTTATTTTTATCTTATGCAAAAAATATTATAATTAGAAAAAGAAATGAAAAAGAAAACATAAAAATAATAATAAAATGATAAATTTGTCATTACTGAGTTGGAAAATGGTATATAAGTAAATACATTTAGTGCCCACCGGCGTTCAAACTCTTATTAAATAGTATAAACTAACAATTTTAGCATATCCTATGTGTGTGTTTATATAAATTTATATAACATAAAATTAAAAATGTTTATTTCATTCATTTTATTTGTAGTATTTATTAGTTTCTTTAAATATTCATTTTGTTCTATGCAAAAATATTATAATTAGGAAAAAAAGAAAAAAAAAATGAAATATCAAAATAATAATATAAAAATGGTAATTTTGTCTTTATGGAGTTGAAGGAGGGTATATAAGTAAATTTAGACTGTGCCAATCATGGTAATTGTCCTGAGGGTCAAACTGTTAATAAATAGAAAAAATTTACAAACATTTATAATATTCATTTGATGGAAACGTAAAAATTCATTTAAATGGCCATGCTAACAAATTTCTTCTAAATTTGATAGCAACTGATTTTAAGATTTTACCTTGTATTTTTTTTCCTTATAACTGGAAAGGCAAAAAAAGCTAAGCGCCAAATTCATAGAAGGTGAATTCTTTTTGTTACTTTTTGTAGTTATCATTTTATTAAGAACAGTGAATTGAGACATAGTTATACTTCATTTTTTTAAGAATATTCTTTAGATTCAAGAGTGTTTTAATGAGTTCTTTAAACGAAAATGTATAATTAATCCATAACATACATGTCTATTAAGGGAAAAAAAAGTCAAATTACATTATGCTAATCAAATTTAAAGGTACGACACATTAAATAAATAGTATAAAACAGTACGGACAAATCAACAAACATATATTAAAATATTTTCGACGCGACTGTATACATTTATAACATTTCTAGCTTTGAAATAAATTCACTATAAAATTAGCACAACCATTGAAAATTTTCCAAAAAAAGAAAAAAGAGGACTTGTCCATCCACTTGACTTGCACATGAGGATTTTATTTTTTTACCTACTCATGAATCTTAATTAATCCATTCACCAAAGGACTTGAACCCATACCCTGATTATTGGGGAAATGGACACCAAACTATTGGAGTACCCTTTAAAAGACTATACACACGTAACAATGGGAGCACTTATATGTACAAGAAAAGTGTCGACAAATATAAGATAGAAACAATTACTTTATTCAAAATTAAATTGTAAACAATTTGAAATATCAGAAATGCAGATTTCATTGTAATCATTTCAGTATATATCAAGCAATAATATTTAATTCTCAATATATATGTATGTGTGTGTGTGTGTGTATTAACTTACTATTATGTCTTAGCCCAGATTGATTCTTTTTCAATTAAAGAATATAACAGCTTCCACAAAGGATTATCTTAATCTTACTTAATTTATTTCATAGCAGTAATATATTCATGGCATTTGATAATATTAGATGGTAGAAATAACTTGTTGCAAAATCTAATAATAAATTTCAACTATATCATGCCTATATAGTGTAATATCCTTGCTATTATATTCATTTATAATCCAGCTTGAATTTATTGCATAAAATTAATTTATTATAAGAATCCAATTGGAGTTGAATACATGCCCGAAGCCTGGTTTGGTTATTTTACAGTTGTGGGTTATAGGTTTCCTTATAATTCGTGTTGATGGATAATGACAGACATGAGCATTTATAATCTTATTATTCAAGAAAAAGGACCAAAAATAGAAATTCTCATACGCTGGATTTTGTAGTTCTGACCTTTGTTTATAAATTTTCATTTTTCCACCATAAGAACTAGTATTTGCGTAAAATTAATGAAAAAAATGGATATCACCACAAAATTAGTTAAAACTATTTCGACAAGAAAATTAACTCATAAAGAAACTTGATTACATACGACGATTCTTTAATTTTTAATTGTTATCTTGAATCATACTTTCAGGAACTTACGCCAATGGGTTGAGTGAGATTGTAAGCACTCGCTGTGCAAAAGAAGAAATGAGTGCGGGGGGATAGGGAAGCTTAATCCCACACCATCCCCACTTTGAGATAAATATATATAAATTTTATATATATATATATATATATATATGTATATGTATATTATTTTGATTATAATAAGTTGCTTAATTTGTAATTAGTTACATTATATATTTTGTAATTAACTTTTAGATAATTTTATGTAATCAATTTGAAAATTACTCGATTAGATTACTTGTTTATTTACTCCATAAAAACTAAAATAAAAAATTTTAAAAGAATTAGTTGAGATAGAATATACATTTGAATTGTGATAAAATATACATCTTCTCATCACAATAAAAGATTATAGAATATGAAAAACCAAATTCATTATTATTTTCTTTCCTCAATTCTACTTTTTTATTTTATATTTTTCTTGATTTTTTGCATACTAATTTAAGAAAAATCATAACCACTATTCATAAATCATAATTCATACAACCCTAAAACAATTTAAAATTTTTCATTTTGTCTCTTTAATTTTATTGGTGAATAAATTTGATATATTCTATTCATTTTTGTATTTATCTATTTTTAATTAAATATATTGATTGAATAATGATTTTTTTTTTTCATTTTACATTGAATGTATATGCACTCTTACTCTATTTATATATGATATTTATAAATAATAATGAGACTTAAGAAAGCTCAAGTCAAGGAGAATAGTTCAGTAGATTCAAAGCAAAGACCTTGATGGTTCTAACAAGGTGAGAAAGTATACCTCAAAGTATCTCGACATGAGGGTAGTCCATTTTAGAAGATGCCAAAAATTGAGTCCTCGCTATGTAGGACCTAATTTAAGGATTTTTGATGGGATACATTGACTATTAATGATTATTTTGATGAGATATATGAATAAGAAATTTGATGATATAACTTTGGATAATAGAACAGTTTTCTTTAGCTTTTTGAAGTTAATTTGTATCGGCTACAACTTTAGTTTTATTATACAAACTGTTCAGAGCGGAGTATTTTTATAATTTTATGCACGCAACTTGCATTAGAGATGATTTCAATTTTTTAAACTGAATGAATCGACCAAGACGATTACTAGTCTTTCAATGATCTTATATTAGCCTTTGTAAAGTTTTAACTTAAAAAGAACACAATTAAACAAAAAGAAGAAAGGAAAATGGATATTCGAGTTGAATATCATTAAAAACGGATTTATCAGAGTAAAAGCAAGTGGGGTGAAAGAAGAAATGTATTTTTTAAACTGCAAAATAATTTCATAAACATGTTATGTGAGGGCTGTTTCGGTAATTTCCCCTGTTTGTGTAGTTTGGAGGCTTGTTGCCTTGTCGAAGAAAATGTCAGTTTTTATTATTATTTTTTATATATCAGATGTGTTCTCGCATTGGATCACGTATTTTCCTTGTTTTTATTACACTTCACGAGGTTGCTTGGTTATAGCGTTGCGCGTAATTTTGGTTATTTCTCAGTGTTAGTGGTGCTATTTAAAAGCTTGGTTGAGTTGTCATCGTTGAATAAGAGGTCAAGAAATTTCTGTGTGTGTTAGATGTGTTGTTCAAGACATTAGTTGAGTTGTCAACGTCGGACAAAATGTCGAAATGTCGGGTGCCAGGCAAGACTTTGCCCGTCGTTTTGTTTTTAAATTTTGATTTTTAATTATTTTTATTTTGAAAATTATATAAAATAATAATAATTAAATATGTATTTATAAACGATAGACAATTACAGATAAACATACCCATCAACTTTATTAAATTTTTCAAGTTTCACATCTATTAATTTTTTAAATATGGATAATTAAGTATCTCGTTTCAATTATATTTTTTATTAACATTTAAGTTAAGTGAACTTTTGCACAAATCAGTTCCCTATTTACATTTTCAATTATTTGCAAGATCAGATTTCTCATAGATGTGTGTAAAATCCAAATTTCGAGGCGTTATGCTCCCGCAATTTCCTAATTGTACTTGATTAATTTTCCAACGCACAATATTAGCGAGTCTTAGATGCAACCTTACTTTGAAAATGGCTCCTCGCGATTTGCCAGAGCTTCTTCGAGAAATAATTGAATGGACTTACGGATCAGATTTTCCCTTCCAAGTCCAAATCTCGTGGACTGAATCACAGCTTGAAACTGTTGGGAATTATTTCTCGAAATTGGAAGTTGATTCGGACTTCAGTTTACGGATGCACAGAAAGCTGTGCCTTGATGAAGTTTGGCATGACAGATTTAACCCTCGGAACTACAAAAAGATCGCCAAAAAGGTGGAATGTTTCTTGCAGGACCTTGGGGAATTGTTCAAGGTGCCAAAGCTTCAGCAGCTATCTGGCGTTGACGACACCCTCAACAAGAATGAATTGATAGCAGGTTTTATTAGTTTTCTTCTTCAATTACTACATCCACACCCGTACTTCTTTGCTTTATATAGATTCCCTGTTTTGGAAAGTCAAGTTGTAGAGGAGCTGAGATTTCTTGTTACCATTCTTGGAGATGCACCATTTCAAGCCAGTGAGCACGAGCGAGTGCAGGGTCTCCTGGCAGCATTTGAAGAAGTGGCCAATGAGGCTGGTAAGTTAATGCACTGCCTTGTTTTCGCGCCCAATCCAGTGCGCAAAACAATGGATGAGGCGCTTGAGGCTCTATCAGAACACATTCACCTACTGAATGATAATACTGTCAAATTCTTAAATTTGCGGCCAAATATTATAATTGCTCCAAAAGCGAATTGTGCTGTAGATTCACCCTTCAATGTTGATTCTTTCCTCCGTGATCTTGAGGATCTAATGAGCCGAGATGATAATCTACTTGTTGAGGTGAAGGATCATATCAAAATGCTCCATCAACGGCTCATGCTTTCCCGATATTTGCTAAAGCATCTAGAGATTGAAGAATCGAAAGAACCTGCAATGCAAATTAGAGACATGGCGTATGAAGCTGAATATCTGATCAACTCTTACTCGGTTGGAAATGCTCCTCTGTGGTATGTCTCCATCAGGCTCCCTCATGTCATCCGCGAGATGGAGTTTATTGGGACTAGGCTTCGAGAAATGAAGAAAGACTCTGATATTGGGGCCTTGGAAGTTGCAGAAGATTTCAGTGCACAACTATCCTTTCGGGCTAAGAAAGATTCTGCAGCTGATGACATTGTCATTGGTTTTGAGGACAAAGAAAAAGAGATCCTGGATCAGCTCGTAGGAGGAGAGAAGCAATTGCAGATTATTTCCGTCTTTGGGATGGCTGGAGTAGGTAAGACAACCCTGGCAAAGAAATTGTACAATCATCGCTTAGTCCGCGAATATTTTGACAAACGTTCTTGGTGCGTCAATCCACAAATATGTCAGCTGAAGAGTGTACTGATTGACATTATGATGGATTTCGAAAGTGAGTTTGACAGAGCTGAGATCTTGAAAATGACTGAAGAAAGTTTGGGCCAAAGTATATACCAAAAATTGTGCGGTAGGAGGTACCTAATTGTGATAGATGATTTGTGGCGTTCAGACATGGCAGATCTTCGGAGATATCTTCCAGATAATGGAACTGGAAGCCGGATATTATTCACCAGTCGGAATAAAGATGTGGCTCCATCTGGTAGCATTGTTCGTGCCCTTCCTCTATGGACCAGCGATCAATGTTGGGAGCTGCTAGAAAAGAAGGTTTTCCACAACAAACCTTGCCCTCCACCGTTGCAAGAGATTGGTAAGAAAATTGCTGCAAATTGCTATGGACTACCACTAGTAGTAGTTGTAGTTGCTGGCATTCTTTCAACTATGAACGATGAAGTGAGCATATGGAAAAGTGTGGGAGGAAGTTTGGATCGATGTTTGTTTTCTAGTCTAAGCGATCCAATAATGCAAATATTGGAATTGAGTTATAAATATCTACCTCAACATTTGAAACCCTGTTTTCTTTATTTGGGAGTATTTCGAGAAGATGAGCAAATCTCCGCTAGGGAGTTGAAATGCCGGTGGATTGCCGAAGGATTCATACAGAAGGAAGAAAAGAAGAGGGCAGAGAATGTAGCAGAAGAATATTTAGCAGAGCTGATTGATAAAAGTCTAGTTACAGTTGCTGCAAGACGATCAAATGGTGGACCCAAAGTTTGCAGCATTCATGATCTATTGCGTGACTTATGTCTGAGAATAGCTAAAAAAGCAAATTTCCTGAAATTGTTAGACCAGTAAGTTCTCGCAATAACTCTATCGACTTCCCCAATATTTTTCTTATTTTAGTGCAATGCATGTGATGGGGTTAAAGATTTGATGCATTGACTGCTCTTGCTTCTACTTTTCAGTGACTGCTCAATATGGAACCAAAAATACCACCGCCTGTGTGTCCAGATTAATCCCCTGCATCAACCCTCGTCTCATTATTTGGTACCTCATGCTTCACATATTCGTTCTTTTTTTGGTTCTCTCCCAGGCTCATCATTATCTGTTCTCAACATGAAATTACTGAGAGTTTTGGATTGCCGGACCAAGGTCAGTTATCATGATATGTATGGAATTGAACGTTTGGTTCACTTAAGATACTTGGCTATAAACCAGACGCTGCCATCAATAGACTGCCTTGGGAACCTTGAATTTCTTATCGTGGATGGTGATTTTTATATATCCTCTCTCATTTTGAAACTGGAGAAGTTGAGATATCTTAGAGCCCTTCAAGCATATTTCTGCGAAGATTGTAATGCCTCCCAAACAAATAACCTGGAGTTTCTTTCCTGTGTTCAAATTTACAACCAAAAGGATGTAGAGATGCTGAAATCTACACCCCATCTTCGCAAACTCAAATGTAAATATGATCAATCATGGGGAGAGAGCGGGGTATATACACTTATTGATCTCCACTTCCTTGCCCACCTTGAGTCGCTAACAATGATCGCCAACTTGGGCAGAAATGGGACAGCCGAAGTCAAGTTCCCCTCCAATGTAACAAAGTTGACACTGTTTGGCTTGCACTTGCCTTGGGAGAAGATGTCAATAATTGGGGCACTGCCAAACCTTGAGGTTCTCAAATTAGGATACTCCGCGTTTGAGGGAGACACTTGGGACACGAAAGACGGTGAGTTCGAGCGGCTCAGATTCTTGAATCTCGACAATTTAGATCTTGCCCAGTGGAATGTCTGCTCTTGGGAACATTTCCCTGTGCTTCAACGGTTGGTGTTGGAGGATTGCTACGATCTAATCAACATTCCTACGGAAATTGGTGAAATTGCAACGCTGCAGCTGATTTCAGTAAACGGATGCCCAGAGTCGGTTGTAAAGTCTGTGGAAGAAATTCTACGACAGCAGCAAGACGAGGGTAATGAAGAGCTCAGGGTCTTTATCAATGTCAAGGGCACTCCAGAAATATAAAACATGTAAGAGCTCTAAACCTTCCTAATATCTGTACTTCGAATACAAATTGCTGGTCAAAATTAAAAAAATATTATTACCTTCCTAAGAGAAAAAACTATGAATTTTCTTCCTTAACACTGAAGGAACACAAGCTCCCACAAACTCCCTTTTGGATCCCAATTCGGCCGTCGTGCTACTGCTACAACCTCTTTAAACACACTGCAACCCGCCGCCCCTACGTCCCTCTATAAAAACACATTTCCCTTTTGACGAGTCTTTAGCCCTTGTAGCTCAACCGGAGGCCATTGACTACTACTGGCTATGACTGAATCATTAAAATTTAAATTATTTCAAATGAATATAAAACATGTATTTTTAAATGACTTCTTAAATAAGAAAATTTATACTAAGTAACCATAAAAATTTATAGACACACATTATCCCAATAATTTTTACAAACTTAGGAAAGCTTTAGGTGGTTTAAAACAAGCACCCATCCTTAGTACAAACACACAAGCACCCATCCTTAGAACAAACACATTACAAGCTTCTTTTTGGAAGTAGGATACTAGGGAGAGGAGGAATTGATAATGCTTTATTTGTAAAATGCTACAACAAGAATGTTACAATTATCAAGTGTAGGTGGATGATATTGTGTTTGGTTCAACTTTACAAAAATTGTTGGATAGATTTGTGAAAAACATGCAACACAAGTTTAAGATGAGTATAGTTAGTGAATAAAAATACTTTTTAAGCTTCAAGTCAACCAAATGAAGGAAAGAATATTTATTTCTCAAACTAAGTATGCTAATAACTTAGTAAAAATATTTGGTCTTAAATGAGGCACGCATGTTGCAACACTAATGGCAACATAGTGAAACTGCACAAAAATAAGTATGGTAAATTAGTTGATGAAAATCTTTATAGAAGCATGATTGGAAATTTGTTATACTTAACTGTGAATAGACTAGATCCATGTTTAAATGTAGGTGTTTATGCCAACTATCAAGCAGCAACAAAAAAAAAGTCATACGAAATCAATGAAAAGAATCGTAAGATATATTAACTCTACAACCAAACTTGGGTTTATGTTATCCTATAGATTCTAAGGTGAGTTTGGTTGGTCATACCGAATATAATTGGGTTGGAGATTGTAATGATTGAAAAAGTATCAAAAGAGGTTGTTTAAATAATTTGGTATTTTAGGATGATAAGAAACAAAATTCATATCACTTTCCGTAATAGGAGTTGAATATATTGTTGATGAGAGCTGATGTGCACAATTGTTAAGGATGAAGCAAAGGATTGATAACTATGAAGTGTCAGTACATGCCTAATGGTATTTTATAATAATAGAAGTGCCATTAACATTATCTAGAATGTTGTTTCTATTGTTATTACTCACTTCACAAACCTATTATTAATCTTGAAAAGAGTGGGTGAGATAAAATCTCGTAGTAATTGACTATGATGAAATATTGACTCTAGTGTAAATTAGGTAAACAATTTTGTGTCAATTCTATTGTCATCAACTCAAGAACACTAAGAGTAGGACAGCGAATTAGATGAAAAATTAGTAGTTAATAAATTAAGTGAAAATTTTAACGATTAACTCTTTACTAATTGCGTTTAGTAGAAATATTTTAACTGGATAAAATCCCACGGATATACTAGACATTGTTCCAACCTACATTGTGTGGTTATGTATTTGTTCGCAACGTTGTTACAATATTTGTAAATGTGTCACGAACTCTAACCCAACTAACAAAAAGATAAAGAGATCCTTAATGATGTAGGTGAAAGGTAAACTGTCAAAAATGATAATTTATTGGCACGCTCTTCGGAGCTTACAAAGATTCCTTAACCGCTTGCATTTTTGCTTCATATCTATGGTTTTTTCGGCTTTGCTATTTTCCATGTTCTTTTTCATCTTCATCTACAAGCTCATTACGTCTTTTCTAACAGAATTGACACTGTAATCCCAAAGAAAATACCATTGTGTTGTGTTGTCCTTGTTCAACTTTATGCTGGATAATTTTATTCAAGTTCTGTGATGATTAACATGCTTTTAATTTGATTCGAATATCACAATTTTGAATATCTAGTAGCGTATACCTGGAATTAAATGGGGTTAGACGAAGGAGATGTATACGCGGATTTAATGCATCCTTTTACTTTCTAGTTCAAGCGTATGATTGCATGCGCATGTGACCTTGAGTGCAAGATCTTGGTTTCTTTCGGAGATCAACAAATGACAACTCTTTTTCTTTTTCCTGAAGTTGGCATTTTCTTTTGAAATTATTCTTACATAGAGTTCATGCGTGATATGTCTAACAAGGCTTCTCAAGTAATTTCAAGCGTGAGAGTAAAATTAAGGGGCATATAACCCAGTGTTCAGCTCTTCCGAACTGAATTTGCCTTTGCCAATGATATGCCCTATTTGAAGGAAGCCCCATTTGATAGTCGATTTCATTTCATTCAGCTTTTCTGGCCTCTGCTGCCACACTTAATTAGATTACTTGCTTTGAAGTTTTCAAAATATGCTAGCACTGAATGACTGAAAGAATTCTCTGCCATGTCATCATTTTATTCTACTTCTTGGTGTGCTGCTATTTGTTGTGATGCTCTGCAGTTGTTATTGTCATGTTAATTATCTGACACGTTTCTCTTCTAATTCATATGCTTGATCGTGATGAAAGGCTAATACGCAAATTATGTCATCCAGAAGATTTTACAAATATAATCCACTGATTAGCGGGAAATGTTGCTCTGTCTCTAATAAGGTGTCATCTGTCTGCTTCGAAGAAATATGCATATGGGAAACACACTGTTGCTTGCGTTTCTCGACTGAAACAGCTATATGGTGAAGGTGAGTTTGTATTCCGTTTTTTTTTTTTTTTTTTTTCAGGAATTTCAACCCCTGGTAGTAAGTTCTTCAATTGTTTTCATGGGTTCAAAGCTGGCAAATTACACTTTATTTCTAATATATTTATATGTCTCTCCGTTGATCTCTACACAAGGGTCTGCTACTATGATTCTTAGTGTTCTTTTTTCCCCAACATCTTCTTGTGTCGTTTTCTGTTACCTTGGATAGCTATATGCAATTCCTGAATTCAATTCCTCTTATTCGTGTTATAGCAATCTTTTCCTAGACATTTCGTTTTGATCACCCATCAGAAATTGAAACATCAGAATCGCCTGGACAATAGCAGTGAAGCTGTCTGTGTTTCTGTGACTTCCAAAGGGCATTGAATCTTTCAAAAGTGATTCTACAGTTTATTTACTCCCAATTGGCCTTCGATGCAGATGCTGAGATCCCACCTTCAGGAGCAATTGCCATAGATTCTCCCATATGTATCTAGCTTAGGAAACGGGCTACTTGAGAGATCTTCTGCTGCATTTGTGTAATATACGTAAATGGAGTAGTTTGAATCCTGCAGGACGTAGTTGAACATTTCCTATTAGTTCCCTGTCTGGGGGTTTCATGGATTTGGAATTTCTGTAGTATTACATTAAGGTTGAACGACCATACATCTTCGGCATGTGGATATCGTAATTTGATATTGATGTGGGTTCTCCTTTTTTTTTTTTTTTAAATGATCCTTTTGAACTCTTAACTATTTGTTTTTTGTAGTAAAAGATAGGACTCACTTAATAACTTGCAAACGATGTGCAACTAGCCATCCTACCTAATTCTAGCTGTCTAGCCTGTTGTTTGGTCTTGATAAGATTATGTAGGGTCACATCAAATGTGTTCCCTAAAATCCCTTGAACAAGTTTGCGAGGTTCACGTAATCGTCGACTTTCCCACAGACTTGTGAACGTTTTTTCTTCTTTAGTAATTTTATTGCAACACTCAATGATTCTGTTCCATGCATTCACTCGTTGGCCGTTGTCCTGGTTTAGTGGACAATTCAAGCAAAACTTCATTATTTTAACCAAAGCTTGTTAGATGCAAAACTTTCAAAAATAAATAAATAAATAATAATAATAATAATAGAATCCAAACGCAAGAAGTAGTTCGTTTAGATGGAAAAAAAAAATATTGCAACAATGAGTAAGCATTTATTTTGAATCTTCATGTTTAAGTTCTCGAACTCAAAATTTCAATATTTTGACACCCTGGCTCTGACCACTCCTGCTCAAGTTGTTCCCACTTGATGTGAGATGTGGCTCACACAGGCGTCAACTCTTTTGACAACAACAAACCAAATGAGAAAACTCCAAGATAATACGAGTCATGGCTGAAGCACAAAAATTGACCCACTCGAAAAAAATCAGCAATATCACGCATGTATAGGAATCTTGACTAAAAATGGAGAATTATTTAGTATAAATTCTGGATTGCACTTCATTCCAAATTATTATTGATTTTTAGAGGTTTGAATTAGCAAGCACAAGCCAAAATGGTTTTTCTCCTTCTGGCACTGGCCTTTCCTTTACTAATTCTATACCTCCTCCGCATAAAGAAAAGACGGCCAAGCGCTCTGCATCCGCCAGGTCCCCCAGGCCTTCCCCTCATTGGAAACCTCCTACAGTTTGGCACCTCTGCACCACATATCTATCTATGGAAACTTTCCCAGAAATATGGCCCTCTCATGTCGATGAAGCTCGGCTCGGTGCCCGTGCTCGTGGTTTCCTCGCCCCAAATCGTGAAAGAAGTACTAAAAACACATGATCTGGCCTTTAGCAGTAGGCCCAAATTTGTCGGGCAGCATAAGTTGTTCTACAACGGCCTGGATGTCGCCTTCGCGCCTTATAGTGAGTCCTGGAGGGAATTGAGAAAGATTTGTGTGCTTCATCTATTGAGCAACAAGCAAGTCCAGTCCTTCAGAGGCATCCGTGAAGATGAAGTGTTTCGGATGATCAAGAACCTGTCGGTCAGGGCGAGTTCAGGTGAGGTCACAAATTTAACCGTGACCATGTTGTCTTTAACAAGCACCTTAATCTGTAGAATCGCCTTTGGCAAGATGCGTAGCGACGAAGGATCTGATTTCCGGAGGTTCGATGAGCTTATGATTGAGTCTCAGGCCATGCAGGGTGGCTTCTTCTTTTCTGATTATTTACCCTCGTTTGGTTGGTTGGATAAACTGTCTGGAATGATTGCTAGACTTGACAGGATCTACAAGGACTTAGATGATTTCTACACAGAGCTCATTAATGATCACTTGGACCCCAGGAGGCCTGAATCAGATATTCTTGGAATATTAATTCAACTGAAAGAAGAAAAGTTGTGCTCCATCGATCTTACTTGGGACCACATAAAAGCAATCCTCGGTGTGAGTACTTGTCTCTACTCCACATATCTGCACTTATTGATTAATTTTTGCCATTGCCATCATGCATGATCCATTTTCTTTTTCTTTGACAGGATATATTCATTGCTGGAACAGACACGGGTGCCGCCACAATAATTTGGGCCATGACAGCCCTGATGAAGAATCCAGGAGCAATGAAGAAGCTGCAAAACCATATCCGAGAATTGGTAGGGGAAAAAGGTAAGGTGGAGGAAGATGATCTGCCAAAACTTCCGTATCTAAAAGCAGTAATTAAGGAGGTCTTGAGGCTTTACCCACCAGCCCCACTCCTAATTCCTAGGGAAACACTGGACAATTGCACCATAGAAGGCTATACAATTCCACCCAAGACTTCAGTATACATAAATGCATGGGCGGTTGCAAGAGATCCCGAATATTGGGAAGCTCCACATGAATTTGTCCCTGAGAGATTCTTGAACACCAGCGTTGACATAATAGGGCAAGACTTTCAGGTGATCCCTTTTGGAGCAGGCAGGAGGGGGTGCCCCGGAATCTCAATGGGGCTCGCCACGGTGGAGATTGCACTTGCCAACCTTCTCTACTCCTTTGATTGGGAATTACCTTCTGGGGTAAAGAAAGAAGATATAGATACTGAAGTTTTGCCTGGACTTACTATGCATAAGAAAAACCCTCTTTGCCTTGTGCCTAAGATCTACAAACATACTTGATCACTTTGCTGTGCATTAGAAATTTCTTCTGAAAAGATACAATATTGTGCAGGTATTTTAGGAATGCCATTGATACAATAGCATGTTATATTTCTTATGAATGGACCTCCATTTATACATTGTGTCCTTATTTTCCTAATAATTCTCCAGTGTTTACCTACAATTTAACTCGTGAGAAGTTGCGTGTTTAATAATCTTTATTCATAGACCACATAACACATATTGATGATTCAAATGTGGCTTAGATACAATGGTGCATCAACTCTTTGTTGAAGTTTTATATGTGGATGGACCCTTCTGCAGTGCATGTTGAATAGTGCAGGCATGAAGAACGTAGTTCACCGTAGACATTGGATATTTGCCATTTGCCATTGACGCCACCTCAATCCACCATCGCCAATCGGACAAGAAGTTCAACGTGAGATGACATTGTTTGTTACTGGGTAATTAATAATGTTGAAAACTAGCTTTCTGCAAAGATTTTCATCGTCCACATGCGTACTAACGTTTATTGTGTTCCTTCTAGCATTTATTTGTTATTCCTTTTTCTTAGCACTGAAGAGTTCTGCTCTATGCATTCTTTCTTTTGTCTCCTGATTTAATGGACAATCCAAAGAAGACTTCACAACTTTGACCAAAGCTTGTCAGAAGCAAAATTCTGATATATAAATATAAATCCAAACGCAACTTGTTAATTTCAAAACCATGTTTCAGTTTACTTTCAACCTCAAAAATCGTATAATTTTTTAATACTCTTGCAAGACTGATGAATCAAAAGTGGCAATATTACTGATGATTCAAACGCGGCTCTGATGATAGCATTGTTGTTGTTGCTGGTTTGTTTGTTTTTTTTAAGAACAATCCAAGCCCAATCCAAAAATTTCAACCAGCAAGGTGAAACAATGGCTTTCTCCAACAATCTCCGTAAAGATGATAATAAGACTTTCCAGAAAAAGGCTGATCAGTGGGAAATATACGAGGATAAGAATCAATAAGGGCCACGTTTCTCCTTGAAATTATTGGCATTCACCTGTCATATTATTCCAAGCCAGACATTTCATCCAAAACTGAATCATTGCGTGGTCCTTCGGCCAATACATTACTCATCACTAAAGACCATAGCCAACGTAAGAAATTGAATATACTCACTCACGAAACTACAAAATTTCCACAGCCTAACCCTACCAAGTTGCAAACAATCATTATGGTTCTGAGGGCTGTGTCCCGACTACGATTTTTTCCAATCGAAAATATCTCTCACCTTGGGCAGTTTCTTCATGAATAATTAATAAATAATAAATATTCTCAATGCTATGGCTTTTTGTTGAACTGAAAGGAGTGGAACACAGCCCGACATAGAATCGGATCAACGTCTTCATCAAATAGAATATCACTACAGATTGCACATAATTTTACCAAACGTAGTTAGATATTTATGCTAAAGAGTAGAATGAGAGGAAGACAAGTGTCCGTCTTTTCGATATTATTTTTTTTTTCTCTCGACTCGTCTCCTTTCTCTTTCCATTTTTTCTATTTCTTTTATTTCCTTTTGTTTTATGCTTCTTTATATTTTCTTTTTATGTTTTCGTATTTTTTTTTTGTTTTTTATATTTTCTTATTTAGCAACCATAAGATATGAAAATATGAAAATATGTACATATATATATATATAGAGAGAGAGAGAGAGAGAGAGTTAACTCCATGACAAGGAGAGCAAAATGAAAGAGAAAATTGAGAAATACTTGGACAAAGTTGATAATTAAAAAGCAAAAAGAAAAATGGAAACAACAAAGATAAATTTAAAACAATTTGAAGAATGGAGTAAGATGAAGAATAAAACATAAAGAAAATTGAAAAAGAAAAGAAGTGACAAAGGACAAAAATGAATTCTAAACCTTATGTATACAGTCAAGAGAAGTCCATGATCAGAAGGGAAATCAAGAAATAGCCTAAATTCTAAAGGGAAATTAATAAATAATTCGACAAGTTTGATAAACATGCAAAAGCAAAAATCAGAAAACATAAAGATAACTTAAAAAGACACAAGGATAACTTTTTTAAAAAAACATAAAAGAAGGTAATTATTTGAAGAAATGATAGAGAATGAAAAGGAGGGAGAGCCACATAATAAATTTCGAAAAAAAAATTCTAAAACGTAAAACAGAAAATAAAGAAAAATAGCAAGAAACATTTGAAAACAAATTCTAAAAATTTGTTGAAGCATAAATCGTGTTCTGGTGGGCCGAAGACGGAAGCTGTCTCCTGATAGGCCGGTGCCCATCAACCGATTGCAGACCAGAAATGAGGTCAGCGATGGTGGCCGGTGATGAAATTCTTTAATGGAGAATCGGTCCATCCACGACCGTTGGATGAGAGGGGGCGCGAATCCTGTACAGTGCACAGCATGTTATAGATCCTACAGTGGAGAAATATTATTGATCCATGGCATAATGAGCGTTACAACATTGGCTAATTTGCATGTTAAACAGTTCACTGTCGATTCATGAACTTGGGCATTATGGCTGCATGGGAACATGAGGGCAGGAGATCACAATTATATGTGGTGCCTGAAAAGATGTAATTTTCGTCCATTATGTATAATTGTTTAATAAAAATATTGTTTAATTTTAGTCATTGATAAAAATATCTCGATGTTTAAAAAATTTGACAATTTCAAGATAAATTATTATAATTTCATCGGTTTTTGGCATGTCCAACGACACATTAATTTGAGACTTTTCACCGACACGTTGTACATTGTCAAATGAGATATTAGACAAATTGATGACGTATTTACTACCTAAACATTTGACGTGTAGGATAGGAAGCACGCTCTCCATATACACAGAGGTAAGCACACTCCCTGCACAAGCCAAGTTTGACCCTTATATTACTGTCCAGGGTTAAGCTCCACATAGAAATTTGTTTTGATTATTTTTCCCTGAATTATGAAAGGTATTTGCTGAGCAAGTTAATAGCCAATGAGTTTCACCGACTATGTTAATTAAGATAATCAATTAGTTTTTGGGTCCAAAAGCTCCATTCGTTAAAATTATGAATTTCAGAATTGAAAAATAAAATGGAATTATGGGTACAATACTAATTGGCATGTTGCTCATTATTCGCAATATATTCCATTGTCATCGTGTGACTTTTTCCCACGCACAAACGGGGTTTCAAGGTCTGCCTTTTGTTGGATAGTTTCGCCCACATTGTCACTGCCAGTAGATCTTCACGTATTCCTATGTAAACTTTCCAAGAGACACGATGATCTTGTGCACTTGAAGCCTGATAAAAGTTGAAACACTTCAACCCATTCGTGAAGGCAAACCTTCTACATGAGGCTCTGGCCATGGCTGGTTTCGTCTCATACACTTTAGCTGGATTCAGTTAGGTTGACAAGCTCTCTTGATCCATCAATTAAGTTGAGAACTTAAAGAGACTGCTGGGCACATTGCATCGGGAACTAGTATAGCACCACGATTACAGTAGGAGGAAAGCAAATATTCTTCATGCATCAATCAAGCTTACACCCCTTGACCTCAACTTACAAAACACTCAAGCATTGCTAATAGTATGCGCCATTCAAATATAGATGATGTCAGTCTCTCATGGACGACTAACATTTACCAGTTTGTGGAGCACATTCTTCAATGGAGTGGAACCAACCCCATTGCATTGTGCTGGGGAAAGTTTAAGTAGAAACTGGATAATTGATAGACAAGAAAGGTAGGTGAAGATTTTTACTATCTTAGATCAGAGGTATACAAGACTTTCAGATTGTACCCTCCAGTCCCAGTCCTACTGCCAAGAACTACAAAAATATGCACTTTTAATGGTACGAAGACCCAATACAGTAGTTAATAGCTATGCATGGCAATATCAGGAGATCCTGAGTGCCATAAGATAACATCAATTTGGGACGATTCCATTTGGTTCTGGACAAAGGATATTGGAATGCTCTCTGGGACGTGCAAAAGTATAGTGGCAAATTTACTTCCCACTTCAACTGGGAACCAAAGCCGCCAGCAGATACTGATATTGCATTGACTCTTTAGACAGAAGAAAAATGCACTCAAACAAAGTTACCTTAAAAATAACATTCCAGATTAAAAGATCAAGCTGTTTTGTATATTCTGAAGTGTGTTTAATAAAGAGTTTTAGATACTTCACTCTACTCATACATGAGACACAAATCATTTCATAACTCCAATAAATGATACTAGCAATGGCAGAGAAGCTATGCAGCTTCCTACACGCTTTGAGACAAATTATCCTCATCAAGACATAGGGGGTAGATTATTATAGGTGATCACAAAAAACTTGCTTTAACTCCAGCGCAACATAATTCCAAAATAGGCTCAAAATTATTCTTCCAACTGCACAAACATGGCAATCCAAATCTCACAATAGCAGTGCTTCATCAGGAAAATAATTCACAGAGTCTATGAACTTTAAACACATATGTCAAACACTATAATATAAGCAAATTGCACAACAATGAAAAATCACCGGAAAATTAATTAAACCCAAAACTCATAATTCAATAACACCAAACATCAGTTGCATGAGGATAATAAAACCAACAGCTAACGTACAATATTACTGCATAACCCATAAAAGGGTGGGTAATAAACCTACTCAAAAAGTGAGAATCCCAAGTCTTCATCACTCTCCTCTTCTTTCTCTTCCTTCTTCTCCTCAGCAGGAGGTGCTTCTGCTGCCGCACCACCACCAGAAGCCGCAGGTGCCCCTGCACCACCTCCAACGAAGGCACCACAAGCAGCACCACCAATAATCACCTGCATTGTTCATGAGCAATAAATTGATTAGAGTTCATATCCCTATAACTCAATAGTTCAAAAACTCTTTACATAATTTTCATAGCTTGAAGTAGTAAAATAAAATTTAATAAATCACAGAAACGCATGCTGATGAATATGAAAAAACCGAACAGGATGTAAAATAATCCCTTCTGATTACGAGTGCAAAAAAGAAATCAAACACGAAAAAGAAATTAAAAACTGCAGGGAATTAAACAGATCTATTACAACAAAGTACACAAGGAATTCAACAAAAATTTATAGCCAAAAAATTAAGAAACAACAGAAACTAGAAACACGAATAACAACACATACGAAATACGCGCAAAATAAAATGCAAATTGGATAAGCAAAAACCTGAAACACGGCGGATGATGGAGTGACATAGGAAAAAGAAGACTGAACGGCGCCAGAGGAGTCGGCCGAGAGAGCGGCTTGAACGAGCTTACGCTGGAGTTCAAAAGTGGTGCCGCCGGAAGCCTCGAGCTCACCATTCAGCTGCTTGGCAGTCCAGTCAGCGCCGGACTCTCTGCAAACAAATGTAAATACTCCCATTTCTCAATGATTTTGGTTGGTCGACGATGAGAGGGAGAAGGCCGCCGCTGGTTCCGAGAAGAGTAGGTTTTGATGATGAGATTTAGGGTTTTTAAGTTATCGCAGTGGATATCAGAATGACTATTCTACCCTTGAAGTTTACCCGGCTTGTTCAGTGGAATTGGATTTCATTTTTGGTTATGGGCTTTGGGATGTGGGCCCATTCGAGAATTAGAAGGTAAGTTATTTATTCTGGGCCTGGGTATATTCCAAGATCAGTTGAAATGCATGGACTTAGCCGCGGCCCATGAAACGACGTCTATATGTCCTATGAAATTTACTTGTCCTGAGGCTTAAATGAAGGTTAAGTCAGCATACTTGATGTCCATATTTGATTTGGAAAGGAAAAATTAATTAACAAATCATTCAAGTGCAAATAACAGGGCAATATGGTTAAGGTGATTCTAAAAATTTGAACTGTAAAAAGAACAAGACAAGAGCATTGGATGACCAACATGGTGATGGTAGAATCCTACGTCCTTGTGGAAAGAAAGTTATAATAATTCTATATGAGCTTGTTATTGATAACATTATTTTAATGGATAAATTAATACAAACATGGATTCACATATAAGATAACCTAATGATGAGAATATCAAACATGCTTGAATTATTTTATCATACTTGTTGAATTTGACTATTTAATCAATATTTGTTAAATTAATATTGGATTATTTTATCCTATATTTTGTTAATATTGGATTTAATGATGAGAATGTCATATGGGTCAATATATTTGAATTATTTTACTATCATGAGTTTTTATGGTTTGAAATGAACAATTGATTAATCTTAATAAATTAATTTATTAACCTTGATTCTTAAAGCCGAACAAGCCCAAAGTTTTCAAACAAATCCTTTAAAACTCATGTTCCAAGTTCCATGAAGTTAAAGATGCAACTCCTTGGTTGGCAGCCAAAAGTATGACTAATAAAATAAACCAAAAATTTTTGATATGAAACTATAAGTTCAAAAGGAATAAAAAAGAATGTTTGGAAAGAATATGGAAGGAGCAGTCAATTGTCAAAGGCGAAAGATGCAGCCACATGTCCAATTTTCTGTATGCACGTTTAAAGTCAGATGCATATCTCGAGTTCAGTCCTCATCTTTAGCAGTGTGGATTCTATACCATTAACAAATTTGCAAGCTTTGGAACCAATCATTGATGTCCTTTTAATCCGATAATGGAATGCGAGTTGGATTCCAATATACTGCACAGATAAATATAGGCCCCAGGCACCAATTCTTGCAAAGTGTTGAGACTGCAGCTTACTATAATACGGCTTAATGTAATTTTTCATTTTATTAAATATTTTTTCCTAATTTATGAAGCTATACATATATCGTTGCGAGGGAATGGAACTTGGGATAAAAATGGAAATTTCAAGCATGATTTCTTCGAAACAGAAATTTTCATCCCCAGCTTTATTTCTAATAGCATAGGCTATGTTCATTCCCTAATTAGGATTGGAGGAAAATTAGGTGATTTGAACATAGATGAAAATTATATTTAATTTGTGAGATTTGGGTGGGTATGAAAGTTTATATATATATGTGTGTGTAATATATATAATAATGATCGAATAATGTAATAATATATAAGTTTATAGGGTATTAAACACATAAATGTGATTAGGAAAATTATAAGAATAGATGTTAATTTGATTATAAATAAGTATAGTGATTAAAAAATTATTAGTTAGTTATAAAAGTTACGAGTCGAAAAAATTTAAATTTGAATTTAAATAAAATTTGTATAATAAGATGTTTGATTTGTAAGATTTGTAAAGCGGATGTTATATAGTTTATAATATGAAAACAAACATAGCCATACTTTTTTATTGGTCATTGACTAATCCATACTCTAAGTCCAAGTTAGAAGAATGATGAAAACAACACCGCATAAAACTTATAGCTCAAGAGTTAAAGATGGGTTGAAAAAGACGAATGTGGCGTGGAATTTTTCTTGTGGAGGTAAAAGAGAATATTTTCTCCACTCCAACGTCATTGTAGTTGCTCAATTTCAAAGCCCCTTTATTTCTTTTACTCAGTGTTCTCTTTCCAGGACTGTACGATTTGTCCACCCCTAAATATATATGGCATTCAACGAATCTTGGTTGATCACAGAGTCAGTCAGAAAATGTGGTGCTCATTCTTCGCATGAAGACGATGAGAGTAGCCAAGGATGACTTGCCGGCAATGGAGTACGAAACCACGCATCTCCGATTGCTATCGGGAAGTTATCCCTGGCTATGTTTGACTTACTCCTCCTCATGGATTGCTTTAGAAATCGTAAACCCTATAAATTTTCTCCAAATTTAAAATCATGGTGCACCTCTTTTGATGTACATTTCATGGCAAGAATGCTTGAAATGCATTCTTTCTTTCATATTTTTCGGACTTTAGTTCTAACAGCCGCATGGTAAATTGACATGGTGAAAGAACTCCGATGAGAATAACAAAAGAAAGTTAACAACTGAAGTCTTATCAATTTGTTGTAGTTATGTTGGTGCATCTTTAGCAACTAGGTCGAGAGGGAAGTATGAGTTTCAGAAATTATAATCATAGTTTTTGGATTAGCCCTGCTTAGGAAAGGGAGATAAATTTTCTACTTAGTGATTTTGGTGTACTTACTACTTCTTCTTATTGTGTTTTGCATTTTTAAGAGGCTTTGCAGTTTTTGAAATGCAAAATTATAATTTAAATTTTATAAATAAATTCAAATGTAGTAGAATAAATTCTCAAACCTAATATATTTTTCTTTATATAACACATAATCATGCTCACAAAGAAATGATTCGGTTTATACCTTTAACACACGTTTTCAAGTTTTTTTTTTATTTTTTTTATGATCTCACAGTTATAAGACTTGTTCTCGCATAAAATTCTTTTGTATGATCCGAGAGATAAATAAAAGAGAATTGAAGGAGACTAAAAAAATTGTACATTTTTCTAAGGTTGGTGGCCAACTCTTAATTGTTAGGAGATGGAATGGGTCTCAACCTCATTTAATTCAAGATGCAATCTTCTCTTATGAAAGAACATCATCCTCCATAATTAACAAGAATGGACTTGCAGTAATACTCACGATAAATTACCATCTTACTTTTGCATTGTTCATTTGTGTATTACTCTTAAGTTTATTTTTAGTTGACAATATGTATAATTCAAAGAATATAATTAATACTTAACCCATAGTCCATATCGAATTTCAACCAAAGTAAAGTGATTAGATCAAATAAATCCTTCTATTTATGATTACTATGTGGTATTGACCTTTTTTTACTATGTTCTAATCAAGTGAGGGTTATAAATTTAGTTAACTCATTAATTTGATCATACGACCAAATCGATGTGCTTCATAAGAATAATATCCATCGGAAATTCATTTCCGATCGTATATTATCTTAACCAATAATTTTTATATTATGTAACATCAAGTACATATGACATCCACCTTTCTTACTTTTAAAAAAACAAATCTCTTATTAAATACGTACACACCTCTATACGCACACGTTCAATGACACTCTCAACTTATAACCCTACTAAAGTATACTTGATTCGTAATGCCCTAATAACGCCTTGCTCATAACATATACAAAGTAAGAATGTTGTCTCACATTTGAAGACCACTCATATTTAACATGATTGTGAAACTAGGCACTAACTGCAAAATGTAAAATTCATATGCCAGCTTCGGTCTTGGAGTCAATGTTCATATATATCATTGCCTAATGACATTATAATGTTAAATTGGGCCCATGATGGGCAAATTATTAGTTGGATTAAATATTTTGGGCTAGACTAATGTTCTGAGGCCCAATATAAATGGGCTTGAAATTTAGTTCAAAAAACGGAAGTTTTCAACGATGGCAATTTTGTGAATTCGAAAGGCGATAAGGGCAAAAAAACGAAATAAATGGCTAGGGTAAGGCTGAACTTGAAATTGAATGAATGAGGGCTTCAATAAATATGTCTCTCTTTTGGATGCGCCATCAAATGTTCTCCTTCACTTTGCCATTTCTCTCCTTCTCTAGTTCCTATGTTCATTTTGTTGCCCAAATTTCTTTACCACCAATGACTTAACCTGTGCAACTTTTATACCTCTGTGACGAGTTCTATTGATTAATTGGAATTGATTTGGAATCAGACGCCAACATCCCTTAGTCTGAATCACTACAATTCTCGATAAGCCCTAATTTTATCTCAACGTGATGAGGAATATATTTCTGATGAGATCCTTTTGACCGCGAGTATTGGTGAGGCCAAGATGATGATTATGATGATGATGAAAAGGGAAAGAAAGCACAGAACACAAATGGGGAAAGGAAGGCAGCGACGAAATGAGAGAGAAATGAGCACGCAAGTTTATTTTCAATTATTTCTTTCCGTACATGTACATTACATTTATACTTGCTAAAATATAGGTATTTTACTGCAGATCGTATTTTTTTGTAATAAAATTAGATTCTGTTCTTGATCCAATGCCTGTGTTGATGCCAATTTGATGATTCTGCTTGTCACAGTTGTTCTAGAGCCTGATCTATCATTAACCGTCTTAATACTTTTAATTACTGCTAGTATAATTCTCGTCTTTTCTTAGATGGATACTTGTTACTCCCTCTAGTCTATACATTATTTACCCCTACTGCATTTGATTTGGACCATTCGAGTTGTATCTTCTGTGGTCATTTGGTGGATGTATGATCTTGCGTTACAGACATACCTGCATACTAATTTGGTGGATGTATGATCTTGTGTTGTAGACATATCTATATAAATGCGTTCTCAATATTTTATCTCAAATAGTATAGTATTCATTACACAAATACACAATGTGCAACTAATGCCCATTTATAAACTCTACAACTTGCAACCAAATTTAAATGATTGTGTATTAAGAAACAATCTGTCTATATTCTTCATAATACAATATCTCTACAAAGCACATATATCTAACACTAGAAGGATATGCCACTATTAGTTCTATTGAGAGATTGTTGCTCTTTTACTTTCTTTTCAATTAGTAGTATGCTTTAATAATATTTAATAATATTGAACTTTCATGGAAAAACAAAGATCTATATCAACTTACCAACCAGTCACAAACGAGGAGGATCTCGGAATTGTTTGGCAGCAGAAAAACACGTGAAGATCAAGATGAAAATGTTACAACTACAATGGCTTTTCATGCTGTTTTCTTACTTTTCTTTTATTAGTAGATTGCTTGAAATGATAACCCACAAGAAACCACCTGCTGATAAAACGGCTTACAGACGCCATTTTCTTTATTTGAGGTCCATCTGCGGTGAAAATTAATGCACCATTAGAAATAAAAGACAAGCAGTGGCATCACCGAATATGAAACGTAAACCAAGAGCGGACTGTGATTCTCACAAAAAACTGCAACAATAACGTATTACAAGAAACAGATGTTTCTGTATAATGGTATATAAACACGTCTTAAGTTAGAAGCCACATCTCAACGTCCAGCATACTCTGCATGTCCAGATTTACAATTCTCCTAAAGAAAAACTTACAAGAAGGGAAACCCGTCTCTATAACTCCGAAGGAAACAAGTTTTTGGACAAGTCAGTTCTTCATTTTCCCCACGACTCACGAGCTGATTGGGATACACTAATCCATTTCCATTTGAATCATAACTTCAGTTTATGGGAATTCTGAGCTTAGATTTACAAGCAATCTATCACAGTTAAACCCTTCCTCCAATGCTCGCCAACTTATGGAGATTGAAAATTTCTCTAAGCAAAAACGAAGACACTTTTTTCTGAATCAACCATCCTTTTTGCAGCAGTTGACCCAACTGTTCTCTCAAGCTAAATGTTACCCAACAAAAAAGGTTAATAAACAATATAGGATACCACAAAACGGAACCAACAAAATCTACTTTAAAAGACACGTAATATTAGAGCAGAATTTGCAAGAGTGGGGGTGATGCAAATACATTGTCTGAAAGCATGAAATAACTCCATATCACAAAAATAAGAAGAAAAAAAATAACTATTGACCTAGAGGTAGCTTGAAATTAGATAATTTGGTTAAGTCATATTGTTATCATCCTACTGTAAGGTCTGTTCTCCTGCACTGTATAATGCCACACATGAATGTGCACTTTTGGATAGCATCATGACAATTTTTTGCTAAACCAGTGTTAAAAAACACACTCTGCTGCTAAGATGCATTGGCTGGTTTCAATATCAAAATTTTTTTGCAATGCTATATCTTTGTAATCAGATTATAAATAGGATCTCATCATATTTTGCCTCCTATCCCATACCATTAGATATTTTCGGTTTCTGACTTAGTGAATTATATTTGGTGTATTGATAATTCTTCACCCTAATCTGACTCACACTATGAATTCAGATGAGTTCTTCAAGCATGGCTTAATTCTCCCAATTTCCAATGTGGTCTCAAATCAGGATAATCCTGTTTCTGTTTTGCTTCCATTACTGCTGCTACTATTGTCAATTATCACATCAAACATATGATTTTTTTCTAGACTCCTGATAGTTTATGCTTCTCGCTTGGGGGCTTTTACACTCTTTTCGATTTCTAGCGGCTACTAATCACGGATAATCATCATTTATGTTCACTGTATGTCTGACTTAATGCTCAAATTGAACAGTCAAATAAAATCTCCATATCCATCTTCAACTTGAACAAAAGCAGTATTACAATATGATTAGGACCAGATCATCTTGGTATCCTATTTTGTAGGACTGCAACTAAGTTAATATTGGAATTATAATCGGCATCTTTGTAATTCTTAATCCAAACGAGTTGATCAATATAACATAAATTGAGATAGTTTTTTCAAAGTGCAGCTTAGTTCTTTCAACGTCCAATATCATCATAGTTTATTTTGTGAAACCAGCTTTTACCTATCACCCGCACTCAGATTAGAAGGTGAGTTTTATCTACAGTTCATAAAAAGAGTGTTTGAGTAAAGATTGAAAGAAACAATGGATTGCAAATCTGCTATTATTGTAAATCAGTCAATATAACAGCTTCCTCTGCCTAATCTAAACTGAAGGAAAGGTTAAACAAAGTGGATAGATGACCTATATGTAGAAAGAACATGGCAGATATCAATCTCTCTGTAAAGATATTTTATTTAAAGATAATTGGTTGTGTTTACGTGCTTTGACATCCTAAGAGGGCCAGAAAGTTACCCGAAGATGATCCAAGCAAGAAAATAAGACAGTGCAATTCATGCTGTTAGACTCTTCCAGCAAGTTTACAATCTGCAGAGGTAAACAGAACAATAGATAATCAAAGAAAAGGAATTTATTTTCAGAGGAAAATTTAAAGAAATGATCCATGAAGGATACTTTACCTCAGGGTAAAATTCTTTTCTCTCTGGCAGGGAATAGAATATTAAATTCTGGACACCACGAATCTATTCGAAAGAAGGGGGAGGAAAATGTAAAACGGAAGTTAAATGTGAAAGAAAAATGACAGTAAAGTTAACGATTAAGTTTGTTTTGGTTTTTAAGGGTGTGTTTTTAGGTGTATTTTCTCGAAAAATTTGAAAAGTAAAAGAAAGACATAAAATTTAAAAAACATAATGATTGAAGTGTGTATTTTTTTAGTTAAAAGCAAAACAAACATAGCCAAGATTTTTATATAGGTCTTTTTCTTTCTGCTTGGTAAACAGCCTTCTTGGAATGATTTTATATAAATAGCCAGCAACTGAGCATAGCTCATTCAGGTTCCACAAACATCAATGTCATGCAGGAGTTTGAAAATCTTTAAATGCAACAAAAAGATTACAAAAGTAACTCGGAAACAGAACAGAATACACTGAAAAAAGGAGAACCTTGTATCTGTAGTAGAAATGGGCTCTCTCAGTGTAAAGCATTATTTTCTTTTCTCCTCTGAAAAACTGTCCTCGCACACGAGATATATCGTTCCGTTTTATATACCTATATAATCAAAGGTGAAAATGAAAACATCTCAGGAAAGATGCTGTGCAGATGGCAATAGAAACAATAAGGGAAGAACACATGAATATGTATAGAACAAGCTTCAATCGAGGTTTAAAAATACAGAGAGGGGGGCAGAGGAGGGGAAGAAAGTTTCTTACTCTCCAAACAAGCAGAAGGAAGCAGCTTGTGATTTCAAATAATTCCGAAGCCGGACAAACTCAAAGTAAGAACTAATAAATATCATTACCCCATGCTGCATAGGAAAGAGCACACAAAGCAACTGTTTTAAGCAAGATATTTTCAGCATAAGACCATAATAAATTATGCCCCATTTTACCTGAACAGAATCTTTTATTTTGGGGAACACCTGCGAAATAAAATCTTGCCTCTGTCAAATAAGGCAATTCTTAAATGATGGGGATGCACGGGAAGGAACAAATATTTGCTACAAGATATGATTCCATGAAATAGATGAACCATGGAAAAAAATACCCAAAGCAACCACTTTGAGAGCTTACAAGTTCTTATAGCTTATAAAATGTCATCGAAATTTGTACGCTCCTATATTTAATTGTAAAATAAGCACCATCAAGGCATTTGAATTTATAAGATACTACTTAATTTTGTAAATAATTAATTGAATTTTATAGAATAATAATGATAAGAAAAAAATGGCATCATTAATATGCATAAAAAGATGGCCTGTATGCTGTCAAAAAATAAGTAGGAAGGATCTAATTTTTTCAAGGAGTGTATCAACTCCAAATATTTTATTTTTTTGAATCTCTTGCTAAAAATTTTACCAAACATTTTTATAGAGAACATCACATTATTTGTTTTGAAAAGCTTAAAAATTCAGCCAAACATCCTCTAAATCAGCTAAAATATCCATATTTAAACCCTAACTTGGATTATATTTGAAGTATGGGAAACCCTTTGTCAAATGGGAAATAACTTAGTATTTATACAAGCTATATGACAACTAAGCCTTGTGTAGGAAGGGCAGCATCCACAACTAATTAGTAAAATCATAATGTAATCCCAGTAGGAATCATCCAAGATTGCCATAACCATCACTTATTCAGCCAATACAGTTCTTAATGGAACCCCACAAAAAACACTACAACTATTCATTGTGTTGGAAAATATTATTAGAATATTGAGAATATTACCAGAATATGTAGGAATATTTGTTTTGATATTTACATATTTGATTTCCATATTAATAGAACTATAATATTTTGTTTTCTAGTTTTTATGTTTGGATTTATGTTCAGATATTTTTTATTTTTGGTATGATTATACTTGTCCCATGATATAAATTAGAAGCTCTATTCAGTTTTAATACACAAGTTAATTCTTCCAATCTTTTCAACATGGTACCAAAGCAAGTTCATTTGCAAAACAAGTTTAAAACTATTGTTCAACCCTCTCGCCACCGACACACGCCACCGTGACTCTTATTATAAAAGAACCCTAAATGAAATCCCAAACAAGCCCTCTTCTTTTTCAAAAACCCTAGCTTCACTAATCCTTTACCCAATTGGATCTACCACCTTAATATGTTACTGTGGTGCCCCATAACTCTATTTTTTCAAATATGACTTGGTGTAGCCTACCATATAGGCATAATTTCTGGTATAACCTGCCACATAGGTGTAATTTTTGTTGTCACCTACTTCACAGGCGAGAATCTGGTGCTGCAGACTATAATAACTTCTGGTTTTGCCTATCAAGTGGTTATCTTTCTTGGTGTTGTTTACCAAATGGCCGTCTTCCTGGTGTTGCTTGCCAAAGTGGCTGTCTTTGTAGGTGTTGCCTGCTAAGTGGTTGTCTTTCTTGGTATTACCTACCACATGGTTGTCTTTTCTAATGTTCTCTATTAAGTGGCTGTCTTTTCTGGTATTGCTTACCCAATAGCTATCTATCTTGCCTACCTACTGTTTACTGCTGGATACTCTGGGGGATACTCTGGCTATCATGTGTGATGTAATCTCTGCTACTATTTGTCTCAATTTGATTTTCTAAATTGAACATCTTAACATTGTCTCAAATTCAACTTGAGGGCGAATGTTAAAGAATATTACTAGAATATCTAGAAATATTTGTCTTAATATTTACATATTCAATTCCCATATTAATAAGAGTACAATATTATGTCTCTTAATTTTTAGGATTAGAATTAGGATATTTTTTATATTTGGTATGATTGTACTTATTCTATACTATAAATTGGGACCTCTTTTTAGTTATAATACATGAGTTAATTCTTCCAATCTTTTCAACACATTGAAAATGAAAGCTAAACAAGGAAATTAAGTTACTAGTATATCCCAAAGCATACTAAAATCATTTAGGTCGAAACACAAAAACATTAGAGGAAAAAGTAAACATTTGACAATCAATGGCATAAGAGAATCATAAAGGAGATATCTAGGCAAACCTTTTCACAAAAATATTTAAGACGCGCATCGTCAGCTGCTGCTATTGATTCTGTATCGAAACGTTCATATATCTGCAAATAATTAATGTGAATTATCAGAAAGGCCAGGCCTATCTTATTTAAAATTTGCCATTATAAAGACTTCATTGAGAAATAAATAAACGATTACCATTGAACATAACAAGCATCCGCATAGCCATGAATACAAACTTGTATAAAAGCTCAAATAGTATCAACTTTGGAAGGATGTAAAATCTTTTTGCAAGTCCAGCACATATGATAAAATTTTTCAAGATGATCATTCTATAACCAGGTAATATGAAGACAAGAAGCTGTTGAAACAAAGCTGCAAATCCATCCTCCCTTGCATGACTTAAACAAAGCCCAAAACTAGGAAGTCAGTGCATGTACCATGATTTTTGAATGATAGATATATGAGATAAGGTCATTTACTTCAGAGGTTCCACATATGCAAGATTCAATTTTTTACAATAGCTAAAAGTGATAGCCATGAAAGAAACTCGCCTGTCGCACTTGAATTAATATTTTTGGAAGAACACCTTTATACTTGCACTCCAATTTGACCTGCAAAAGCAAATGATTAAAATAATGGCCTCTACTTCCAGAGTAAGGAAATTGAAAAATTATCAACAACCACGTGAGATATAACAGCAGTAGTTACATCAATAAAATATTCCATGTGTTGTCTAGTCTATGTGAAATTAATAGCCAAAAGAATATCTCAATGTTTGTTTTCAAATTATACACCCCCAAAACACACTCTCAATTATTACACTTTTTAAATTTTATTACTTTCTCTCTCTTACTTTTACATAATTCACAAAACAAAAACACTTAAAAACACACCAAAATTCAAAAACAAAAAAAGTCTATTTTTCACAGGTAGTAAATCAAATCTGGGTCAAGTGAGTAATCCATTCCAAAAACAATTCCGCTCGTAAAACAGGGGGTAAATGCATTTCAGACAAATTCAACAAATTTAGTAGCATCGAACTTAAATTTAAAACTCAGGATCCAGGACAGGTGCAGACCTTTCCTTGATAATTAAGACAATGCCGATTAAACAAGGCGTTGATTTCTGCAAAAGAGAAAACCAGAAGGTAACGGAGATGCCAGACCTTACAAAAGAGCAGACAAAAGAGGCATATCTACATGGCTCCCCCTCATGGTAAAATTACAGCATGTTTAGATTCTCAATAAAGAGGAAAAGGAATGAGAGTTATAGTGTATGAGAAAGAAAAGGATTAACAATCAGGTGCAAATCATGAATGCCACTTTGTATCATCTAATTTAAATTACACCAAAAAGCTCCTGGTTCCATTTCTTCTGGCAATCAAATGCTCTCAAGTATAGCCATGTAACGTTACCACGAGCTAAAATTAAAAGAAAATTTCTATGCTTTGTTACCTGGATTCAAATGGGAACTTAAAATTATTGTTTGCCGATAGAAACGAGCTTGTCCATCTAGATACCTGAAAATGAAGGCATTTAAATTTGCGAAAAATATTCATAAGAGGTCATAGAGAAAGATTTAACCAACTTGAAATGCTTCACAACTGTCAGCTTATTACCATTTATTTTCGTCATCTCTAATTTTGGCAAGATATGATTGCAATATAATGTACTTAGATGGATCTAAATAATCAATGCTCCCACATAACAAGAGATTCGTTCCATATAAAGCAAAGGAATGATTAAGGGCTGTCCAAAACTTTCTTTATCTAAGAAATTATTGCTCATGAGGCATTGGGAAATTACAAGTAGGAAATATATATGATCAGCTAAAGAGGAGCTCAAGAGCATACCAAGCCCTTATGCGCATAATGTCAGTTCCATGTTGCTTTGATGGTAGTCTATTCAAATGTTCAACAACTGTATTCACGTGAGACCAATTCTGGAGAATTGCATAGAAATAAATAGATCAAATATAAAATTATCACTAATACAACAACAATGATATAATATAACCATATAGACCTTAACTGCATATATCATTTACAAACCTGCATCAGCATGACATCTGCATGGTCAACAATTAAGATCTGTCGCACAAAATTTCTTGTTAATCAATTTAAGATAGAAGTGGGAATAAGCCTGGGAAACATGCTAGTGTGTGGATGACTAAAATTGATGTGCTCACTTCTATTGAAGAAAGATAATCAACGTCTTTTTCCTTTTCAACCTCAGCCTCCCCAATTTTCTGCAACAGAATAATTGGAAAATATGAAATTAATCATCCTAGGGCTGTAATCTTGCAGATAACTAAATGAAGGCAGAGACAAATAAAAAAGCATGACTTGATTGAAGCTAATTCAAGTTAAAAGGTTTCAGATTTATTCAAAGGACTTCTCACAAAACAGAATCATAATAAAGCTTCTACAGCACATAACATACGTGCATTATTTTGTAACCGCTAACCATCATCACAACAACATCTACAGTGAAAAGTTTATAATAGAGAAATCTTTACAGTGATCAGGCCCAGAGGAGAAGCAACAATCATATCTGACGTATAGAAATCACCATACAACTTTATACCCCTACATGAAGAAGAAAACAAAACTCGAGTTATTAAAAGTTACTTCTGCCCACAAATGAAAACCACTTGGTGTTGATTATCTTTTCAATGCAATATTTAATAATTCAGCCAGATAATTTAGCAAATATATAATATTTGAACAGTTCTAAACAGTACAAGAAATATGGTGATGTGAAAGTTACAGAGTGCGAAAATGAGTACATTAAATTGTGTGACAGAAAGATAAAACAAATGATAATGGGAGCAAATTTTGTGCATGCCAACAACTCATTTTCATAAACAGGATCCTTTATTCATTAACTCCACAGAACTGAAAAAAAAAAAAATTGCTTCCATATATGTGATATTAAGCACTAGTTTCCAAAGTACTTGGTAAGGAATTGCACGACTAGCGTTAGGGAATATGTAGTACCACTTAGTTTGATATTTTACATATTTTGTTTCCTAACTAATAAGACAAATATATACTGTTTTCTAATTTATAGGATTATATTTAAGGTATATTCCTATTTTGTTTGTAAGTATTGTAATTGTTAACCAATTTCATGCTATAAATTGAGGTGGAATTCTCATCAATAAATTATGAGTTAATTCCTCCAACCCTCCTGCCATGGTATGAGAGCGGGTTAAGTCCTATATCTTCATATTTTCTCCAATTTTGAACAAAAAAAAAATGAAGCCCTAATGTCCAATCAAGAGTTCTTCATGTTGCCACAGGCATTTTTTTTACTCCAGTTCTACCACTGTTACTAAACATTTTGTTTTGGCTACTCATAATCGTGTTATAAAGTTGGCAAAGGCCAAAACATGGGAAGGAACAGTCCAAAGGGCCACGTTATTACAAGCACTATGGTAGAAACAATCATATTTTTAAAAAACGTAGCGTGAAATTTGGCAAACCTGAATCGGCGAATCTTACTTCAAGTAATACTAAGACAAGATAGTGTCTGCCCAACCTTCTGACATGATTTCCTTGACTCACTAAGAATATGACAATTTGTTGCATTGTTCTACTGGCTAACAACTCTGTTGTTCCTTCCATCTCTTTATCTGTTGTCACATCACAGCTCAATGTTTATGCAGCTCACTGAGGAAGATGATTAGTGGCAATCATGATAGGACGGTCTTTGCATTTTCTATTACCTTGTTGTCATGAATTAGCACATGATTTCTACCTATTGTCTAACTCTTAATCTTGTGGCTATCTTTTGGGATGTCTACTGGCTATCTATCAAGCTACCTTACTGTCTGACTGACTACATTTCTGATTCGCATGTGTCACATGCCCCGTCTGTTTGTACTTCACTGGACTCTATTTGTGCTGTTTGCAGGCCTTCACAGTGCCTTTCGCACTCAATTATGGCTTTCTTTGTTGCATATATCATCCGCCAGTTTTAATAGTGCTCTGTTCGTAGCCTCTAGCAGCTGCCCCTGTTTCTATTCTACTGCTCCTGCCACTGTTGGAGCCAAGCACTGGCTTTGATTTTTGCTTTGATGTGCGAGCTTCATCTTATAATCCAACCCTAATTTAGGGCTTTGTTTGGTTGGGCATTTTAAGATCATGTTTGCTCTTGGGCCAATCTCTTTTTCTTTGTCTATTTGAATTGTGATTATTTGGGCTAAGTTATCTAGCCCAATGCAAATTTATTTATGGCTGCATATAGCTACTAGCTCAGCTATTACTGTGCACTGGCTTCTACATCCTTGATTTTTAGCTTGTTACTGCTCGCTAAAGATTTAGCCATTTATGACTGTTCGGCTAATACTGACTGTCTATCAACTGCCATTGTTCTACACTGATTCCCACTACTATCTATGGCTTTGAGCGCGACAACTATCTGTCATAAGCTTTCATGTTTCCTGGGGTTGCTAACCTTATAGGCATGTCTATCTAGTGTTGCCTATTCTAATGGCCCTCTACTGCCTATTGCTATATGTGCTTCTTGTCATGTGTGCCCTGAACTCTTCTACTGCTGTTTGTTCAAGTTGATCTTCCAAATTGAACATCTTAACACTACCTCATTACCAACTTGAGAGAAAGTGTTGGGAAGTGTTGGAAATTATTGCTAAAATACTTAGGAATATTTGTTTTGATATTTACATATATTGTTCCTATATTAATAATATTTTGTTTCTTAGTTTTTAGTATTAGATTTATGTTAGGATATTTTATATTTTTGGTACCTCTATATCTGCCTTATACCATAAATTGAGATCACTCCTAACTAATGAAAGGCACACATCAATTATTTCACTTACTCTTCAACACTCTCTTTTGACAGTCTATAATTTTCTTGGCTATCACATTGGTTGTCTACAATTGGCCATCAACTTTTTTCAATTAAAAGTTTCAAGTTGAATATTTTAACATATCAACTTGAAAGGAAGTATTAGAGAATATTTAGGAATACTTAGTTTATATTTGACGTATTTTATTTCCTAATTAGTAGGGCGAGTTTATTCTGCTTCCAAGTTTATAAGATTAGTTTTATGTTTAAGCCATATTCTTTTTTTAGTAACTGTTGTAAGTGTTATCCAACCTCATATTAGAAGTGAGATTTTTATCAATAAAACACAAATTAATTCTTTCAATCCTCCAAACAACCTAGTATTCTAAAATAATCCAAACAAATTCAGTGTTCTTCAAAAACAGTAGTTATATTGCAGCATGACAAGGGCAAATATATTTTAGTACTATAGTTCACAAAGAAAGAGGCTCCTTCCGTCCCAAGATTTTGGTTCCAACTTTAACCAGCATGGGATTTTGAGTGCAAATTGAAAAGGTGTAAGGTTTGTTTATTTTTATACCATTGCACTTGAAACATAGCGGTCAAGAGTACATGGTATCACTAAATAACCACATTCATTTTAGGAAATGAAATCTTATTTTTAAGCACATCACAGTAACAAGAAATTTAGGATAGGGAATATATAATGTCTTCAACCAGTGCCCTCACATGTTAGAATTTTGTTACCCCCAAGCCAAGCACACGAAACTTTTTCTTGGTGATATAACTTGAACCATGTATCATGGTTTAGCCCACATCTTAAATAACATAATGAACGCCAACATTACCTGGATGCTTAACCTATCACAGGGAACAAACATCTAATATTTTCTGTGGACAGAAGTGATGGTACTTTACCATGCAATATGCTTTAGTGATTTATCAGCAAACAGAACACGTACTAGTAAAGCTTCTGCATTCAGCACTAACCACCAGAATTTCTTTGGCTTCCAGACAATATATTGTAAAAAGAAACCACCAACAGTTTCCATACATGGAAAGCAAATGCCAGGGATCTTACCTGTTGGTAAACTTTATGCCTATCATAAAGTGATCGTTGTCGTTATCCCTGCCAAGCAATGCTTGGAAATCAGGAGGTTTTGCAGACTTTTTGGATTTGGGGATTTCCAGGTCACCATCGTCACCTTTGCTCTCCATTCTTTCAGAACCAAACTCTTCATGAAAGCGTTCCAAATTTTCCACATTAGCCTGTTGGGAACAAATACAATATATATTCTCCGAAGAACGTAAATCCACCACAAAGCAATAGCACATATCAATAAACAGAAAATGTTACTTTACCAACTACAGCACTGTAGCCAAACAGATACCCCCAGAAGAAATGAGAGCACAAATAACCATCAAGCAATAAAGAATGGGGATATTTTTAGAGTTAAAAATGAGTATATATGCATGCAGCATGCTTTGGCCATAATTGTGCAACAGGGTAATATATTTTTGAGGAAAAACATAATCCAGCAGATGTGGAATGCACCATGACAGAATAAAAAACATGAAAAAACAAAATCCAGGTGCAGAAAGGCCGCCTTATGAAGAGAAGCACATTAATCCACACTCAAAAAACTACATTCAAATCATCCAAGTTCATAAAAATTCATTTCAAATTATTTTCGACTGTCATATTACTTCAAGAGTTCATTGAAGTTTTCCCTCACATTCCAGTTATGGGCCTTATGGCTTTTAGAAAAAAAATATCTTACAACTCCTTTGGTATGACTATGCATCAACTCACACTTATGAGGCTTGAAAGACTGCATCTTAACCAAGAAATCCTGATTTATGCATTTATACCAAGTCATGGAACAAACTAAAGCAATCTATTTTTTTGCAGTGTATAAAACGTTCTAACTGCAGCATGCAATAGAAATTTTAATTAATCAAGAACACTGGATGCAATCATACCAAAATGTCAGGTAAAAAACATCAAATATAATCCTTTTACATCATAGAACAGAACTGCAACTGGTCACTATGGTAAAATCATATGGCAAAAATAGTAAAGCATTTATTGCCAAGGCCACTACGCAAAGCCGAATGAAAATTAGAATTCAGCCACAAGTTAGCCTGCACTAGGAGCACCAGGTTCAAGAACCATTCAAAACATAATGTGTGAAAATGCAAGTAATTGATGGACAAAAACACAAAATACTGGCAAAATAACAAAACAAGTAGCAAACTCAAACAGTCTTTGAGCAAAAATAATGATTCACCCAACTTGTGTTGCTTAGATAAAGAAGCAGCGATTGGATAACATACTTATTTCAGAGAACTAATTTTCAGAAAAAAAAAAAAAACAAAAGAAAAAATTTTTTAGAGTGAATGGCATATGCTTGGGAATGACTGGATGAGATAAAATATGGATATTTGGTAAGAGTGTATATTTGGTAATTTTATGTTAGGCTCATGGATTCAAAGTATCAACCAAACACCAAGACAATCACCACAGTTCCATGTTGACAAAGCCTACCGCATGCTGCTGTCTTGTTGCTTCAAAAGTTCTAAACTATGCCAAATAATAATACAACCACAAAATAGCTCTCAACCATCACTTCTCTACTTTCACGCAATATAGCTGTGGCTCCACCATATGGACCATCATATTCTACCCAACACCACAAAGACCACCACAAAATTCTTAGCTCAAAAATAAAGAATATGATTTAGAGGGATTATCTTGTGAATAAAAAACACCACCATGACCATGTTGATTTCTATCTTGCCTGAATACATTGGTCTCTGCCATCTCTTCCACTCAACAGAAAATATGGGGAAAATGGGTCTTGATTTAAAACTTGTACTGGTTAGAATAATTTGATGCGAATAAATCTTCAAGAAATGATCACTTTAAAGAGAGAAACGAGTTTTTTTTTTCTTTCCTCCATGGTTGAAAGGAAAAAGAGAAAAGTAACCTTACAAAGAGAGAAACAAATATGGTTGACTGAAAAACAGGAGAAACAAAGAAAGAAGGTACACAATTTTTTGAAGATTCTTTTCCAATACAAGGCCAAGTGCACAATTTTTACAAAAATATCTGAGAAAACTTGTTTCCAGAAAACAGTGTGTCATCCAATCACACACGGATTCTCTCTCTTCCAGTGTACACTATCAAGTCATCTCCAAAGTCAAAACCACAAACGTCAAAGCTGTCTAATTACCACACTCTTAGGTGATTCTAGCACTCAATTTGCCCAAAAACTGCAATTAGTATTAATTTCATTAATTTTTCAAAAAGAAAATCTACCGAGGCAAAGCCATCCTCCTTACATTTGTGGATCATACGCACCAAAGTTCATCATAGACAGCCCTTTATAGTATCACCAAACTATTCCCCATTGCAGCACATTGAAAACTTTCTTGGATTTAATTTGAGAACATTAAATCTTTAAATGAATAAAATGTGTTAAAAAAATTCATGCGCACCTCATTTTTTGTTATATTCCTAGAGCTGAGGGAGGAGATAATTACAAGTCATTTTGATATGAAATTAGGTTTAGTGCGCACAAGATAATGTCAGCATAAAATAAACTTCACATTAGACAAAATAAAAATTGGCAAGAAAGTTGATTAATGTGGTATAATTATCACGCATCAGCACTTTTCACACTTCTGAACACAAAAAAGTTGGCAGATATTACAACACATGGATGAGTACCTTCTCAAATGTTTAAGAGGAAAATCATGTTCTAATACCAATCAAGCTAGGCATCTACTTTACTAATTGAGCTTGATGGACTCTCTCAAATAGGGATACAAAAACTAAAATTCCTATGCAGAAGGTGGTTTATTTCTGAAACTTCCATGAGAAATCAGAAACCAAGACCACAATAACCGCTCCAATTATTAGATATACAAATCAAAACAAAAAGAAATTAAGTTTGAAGTAACAATCCAAAGCTGTGAATTAACACTCATGCATTGCCGGGGAGGACATTTAAAACTATAGAATGCTCCTGTGGCAAATACTAGGATTTCTAACAGAAGGAATCTTCAGTTGAAAGTTCAAGGTTTGCTTGAAATTTGTGTAGCATTTTATGTCCCCTGAAGCTATTCAAAGCACGATGCAAGTATATAAATACCTTATGCTTTGATGGTGTCAACTGGATCAATCTCTTGACAGCCCGACGTGCAATACCAGCTAGAGGCAAAAGGATCAAAACCTGGAAAAAAAGAGAAATAAGCTAAGTTGCATCCAGTGGAACAATTACAATGCAGAAGCTCGTGTAATAGTACCATGCATAGAAAATCAAGTGGGGCTAAAGGCATGATATTCTCATCCATAGAAAGGAGATCGAGTGGGGGTTAAAGAAAATATCATTGAATAGACTTAAGTGCCCCCCATTGTGTAACATCATCTTCCATACCATAATTACACTGCTTGAAGGTATAACAAATCCACAACATACCTTAGGACGGGTAAACCCACGATCAAGATAAGCATCATTGTCAAGACCTTTTTCATCCACACTCTCTCGTGCCTTTGCCAATTTCCTTTCATTTTTTACCATAATATCTCTACTTCTAAATATATGATTTAACTGCACAAAAATAACTCTGATAATTCATAAAAGATGATGGCGGCTAAGAAATATGCAACTACAATGGTCAGCCAACATCTACAAATATGGAGAAAAGTCATAATATAATGACTATACATGTGCAGTCAGGTGTGGTTAAAAAAAATACACATACTCGACAAATATGAAAGGGTATATACATACAGAATGCATCACATACGCATCCATGATACTTGAATCTTCTTCCAATCCATTGAGGTAAAAGGGCTTCTTATTATGGTGCATCATGTCATGATAGCTGTTGCCTAGAAGAGTAAACCATAAAATCAGAGATAGCATTAAGCACACCAGAAAAATCATCATTTCTATTAACAGAAAGAAAATAATAGAATTCAAATGGAATCTACCAGGAAGAATCTTCAAAGTAACCCACTAAGCCTGCCACTCCACACCTCCCCTCCCAAAAATTATGAAAAGACCAAGAATATATTTTCAGAAACACCTAAAGCAGCATTTTGATATTACAGGCAGAAACAAATGCAAATGATAACCGAAACAAGTCCAAACAATTTTTCACTAAATGAAAGGCATTTAGTAACTCATAACTTAAGACAGTAAATTGGCAAAATTTCAAATCTTATAATTTGAATGGAAAAAGTTTTAAATAATAACTTGGCAAATGCTGTAGTGCTCGCTGAAAATAGCAGAACAGACACCAGTTAGGTTATAATTTTGACTTGCAACTCTATGCTTATCACATTTCTCTTTCAACACCATATGAACATTCTATTGTATACAATTAAAAGCACACTGGAAATTGGTGCAATTTGGTATTCAAGTTCTCAGCCAGTGAGCATGATGCTAAACCTGTTGATGCCCTGCACCCGAGTCAATGAGTTGACTACTCTATTTTTAATAGTTTGAGGAAAAAATACAGTGGTCCACCATGGCAGTATTGTTACATTCAGAGGTTGGAGATAAGGGAGTCAATCACTGGAGAATGCAACACCAGGATAGTAGCAACATTTTACTTTGTAACCTTTGAAAGCAGAAAAATTCCCCAAAGATTTTGAAAATCCAACCAAGAGGATTTTATTCACCATATATTTACACTCTGTAATGCTGTTGTAATGCATATATTTGTGGATGGATATCTACAATAGATTCAACAACAACTGATTGTTTCAGTCCTTTGTTTGGATATGCCATCATTCGAATAAGGAATTTAAGTTATCAAAACCAAAGACCTAATGAAAAATAACACTAAATTCTTCAATGACTCCTCCCTTAACATCTTCAGCGGAGGTCTGATATCCATACAAAAAAAATCCATGCATTAAATCAACTGACAATAAGTAATCATAATTTTGTACACCCCATGTAGACTGCACTACTGATCCACTCCATATATGCACTGCAAGCTACATAGTCTTCCTTCCAACTTAGACACTCGATTCAAGTAATGGATAGACAAGTGAACAAAGAAGATGCTTGGTCACTTGAAGATAAAGCTGAGACCTTGTGTGCATTAAACTTCAGCACACAACCACTGTGTCAACTAAGGATGCAAGATGAGCTGAGTCAACTTGTGAACTAGATGAGTCAGCTTGATAACACCCCAATTGGAACTCGAACTATCTTGAGTCTGACTCAAGCTCAAACTCAACCCGAATCTTTGTTGAGCTGTACTTGAGCTCATTTTTCTTCGTTTGAAAGCTCATGAGCCGGCCAGTGAGCTTTTTTATCCTTTAATTTTTTTTTTATATTTTTATTTATAAAATGTTTCATACATTTAATAAATAAAGTATAGTATATTAAAATTATATGTAGTAAATATTTAATTATGCAATAGCAATAATGGGATATTTTTATATATATTATGTGAACTAATATGAGCTCCAAACCTAATTAAAAAAATATAGATGCACATATACAATTATTATTAACTTATCATATAATTTCGTTCTAATACATATATCTATACCTTTTGATCGCTTAAATATAAAAATGACATAATAAAATTAATTAAAATTTTATATTTATTCATTTAATAAGTTAGTACATATGTAATAAGACTACCTTATTATGTTAAGTAATAAGTATTCACATAATTTATATGTTTTAATATCATGTAGTAGATACCCCCTAATTCATAAAATCCTAATCTAGAGTCCTATTCTTATTCTTCCAACAGCTTTTATTCAAACCACCATTTTCCCAAAAAAAAAAAAAATCGGCAACACAATGTTTACTAAGGCATGATATGCAAGCTGAACAAAAATTTAACATGTCTATGCAGATGCAGATACCTCAGACAAACTGAAGCCATATTGATTAATAATTTTTGCAGACCACAGTTGGAAGTTTAGAAGATATGGATATTAATGCATCCTAAGAGCTGTAGCCATTTCACATGGGAAAAAAAAGCAATTATTACTACATCAGTAGTAATGAGATGGATTTGGAAAAACACGACCCCAAGATAAAGAAGATAATCAATTGAGTTTTCAAAAATGTCTCATATGGAATTTACCAATATCTCATGTAGCTTAGCTTACAACAATGCCACCAAAAACACTACAATACATGGAAAGAAAAACTAGGGGTGCAAAAGGTTGGGTTTGATCAATTTAATAATAAAAATTCTACCCGCCCTAACATAGATGGGGTTCATAAAAATTTAAATTGCACAAAGTTATAAATTTTTCCAAACTGAAAGGTTCCAGTCAATCGGTTTGTTTCTAATTGACAATTGCAATTTTTGCACTCATTGAACAAAACTAATATTCATTTCATCTTACATTAAACTTAATATTTTCTTACAACCGAATCCATACATATTAGTTCTCCAATCATGTAGTATTAATTTCTATTTAAAAATGTAAGTTTAGCTAAAAATAAAAGAATTAATAATAATTATAAACTAAAAGTAACATAAAAATAAAGATAAAGAGAACAAAATAAATATTATCAAACACACTAAGACTTGTTACAAAACAAATGTGTGTGAAAAACGAGTTGAATGTTCTTAAAATGTGCATCACAACATATGTATGTGTATATAACAGTTGGGATATGAGTTAGATGGACTGCAATTATTAAACCCACAACCTGATTCAAACATGGCAAGTCACAATATTTAAAAACCACCCTTATTAAAAAATTAAAATCAACAGTTTACTCACAGTTCAAATGGATTGATCAGGTTAGCATACTTATGCACAACCCAAAGAATAATATTGGCCAAGTAACCAAATAGGGTTGAGTAACCCCCTCACTGTTCTTCTGCATAACATTTGCAATTGCAAGCCAAATACATTTTCAACCATAATATGGTAGTTATATAGGAATCTAAAAATAGATCTGTTAAATAACAGCTTATTAAATTCACTTACATATTGAGTAAAAGAGTCTCTGTCTAGATTGATGAAAATTATTGCCTCCAGAAGCTTTGAAGGTTTCCAACCAATGCTTGTATAACCTTGGCTTGAGGCCATAATAAGGAGCAGTGTCATCCTACATATAAAACCTCTAGTTACATCCAATACATTTTGGATTCAAAGAAACTCAAAATCCCCAAATCAATTGTCAATACAAATAAGTTCTTAAAACTGAAAAGAATGGACAGAAGTGCTAAAATCAAACTTCAGATGGCTGATTCTCAACAAGTCCTACAAACAAGCTACAAATGTGGATTCTATGTGAAATGAATCACCTTTTTTCATGGACAACATTTTCAACAACTGAGTCAAAATTGCCATATTAATATGAAAATAGAAATTTTTGGGACCATTCAGCTCCTCCACAGCCCCACCAACATATCTGTCTCTAATCTTAAATCCCCTGCCCTACACTCGGGTCCCTCAGTACAATGATTTGCAAAAAATATGCAAAAAGGAAAAAGGATGACACCAGCAGATACCACTATGCATCAAATCAGTCCCACCCATCTCAAAGAAAACTCCTTTTGATCAAATGTTTAATATAACTCCATTTATGATCCCTGTTTGATAAGAGCTGGGTGGTGATGCCACAACTACCAATCGATAAGCTAATTCACCTCCAGATACAAAATTTTCAACAAGCCTGAGACCTTTTGCATTAACTCTGTACCATTTAAATTAAAAAATTAACAGATCATGATTTCTTTTCCTCACCAAGAAATCAGAGTCCTGCAAATGCGTCCATCAGGACAAAAACATATCTTGCCTTAACTTAAACTTTTTTTTCTTCAAAGTTCAAATCCATTTCAAATAATTCAATGAAATTTTGTAGATATAATCTCACAAGTATAGAGAACGAAATCTGCAGTACAGATAATTAAACTGAGAAGTGACTGATTACATGCAAAAGTTACGTGAAAAGAGAATGAACAGGAGTACAGACCTTAATAAAGCATGCCCCTGTTCCTCTCCAATTGTAATTTGGCATGTTAAGAGCAGGTGTCTTCCATGTGTACCTCCAGTTTCTTTTCAATATGTTGTCAACCTCTGTAGATGCTAATTTGTATCTCAAATGACTGCCAAAAGTACTGCAGTGAGGGAGGAGAAAGAAGAGAAAACTCACAAACTCAGTCTTTCAGAGAATTAGAGTTGAAATAATAAGTATAGTCTCATCTCAATAAGTTTAAACTCAGGCCAACCCGAGCAACACAATTTAACAAATTAACAATGTAGGACAAGTCTACCAAGTATCATTAACTACCTGTAATCCCATCTCCTGGGCTTCTGCAACTAATCTACAGCAAGTCATGGTTTTTAGAACCATCCCGGCCCAGCCAGTTCAACTGGGAACCGGCCAAGAGTCCAGACTGGTTATAATGCAAAAACAGCTCTGCATGTAACCCATTCTGAACCGGCCGAAACCGAAAAACCGGTGACCTGGTTGAACCGGTTTCAACCAGTTCTTTTCTTTAAAAAGAAAACAAAAAAATATTTAAGAAAAGGGAAAAAATTGAACCCATTTTTCCAGACAAAACCCTCAGTCCCACTTACTTATAGATGAATTTTTCCCAAGCAAAACCCTCAGTCTTTTAGAGTTTTTCCCCAACAATGCTCTTAGTCATGCTTACGCCTCACGCACTGAACAATTTTTTTCCAAACAAATCCCATTGTCTCAATCTTCACGCCTTCACACATCAGCGTCGGTGTTTCTATATTAGAACTTGGACTTATGTATTAGAACTCAAATTTATTTTTTGAAATTTATGTATTTGTCATACTAAATATTTTATGTTATGTGAAACTTACTTTTATTTTGTAATTTTTGTTAAATAATTCTGTATAGAAAATACAAAGATTTGAATATATAAATATATGTGTGTGTGTGTGTGTGTATAATATTATAGTACGAGTTAAACAATTTTTTAGAAACAGTTGAACCAATCGAACCAGTAACCCAATGACCCAATAAGTTGATCAGTTCAATCACCAGTCCAGTTTTGAAAACATTGCAGCAAGTCAAACATTAATCAATGGATGTATCAATGGCACATAAAGGCAGACATTATCAGATTTGACACAAGCCAATTGTTTGCCAAAAAAATAAACCAAAACAGAATTTTCCTTTGGAAAATTAAAGGTGTTCTTGTTAGACTTGTACTTTGTTACTTAAAATTGGTGTCTTTCTCCAAGAGAATGGAAGAAGGATTCATGAAAAATCAGTGCACTAAAGAGAAGAATAAATGGATACTTTGGCAGATAATGTACAAAACCAAACTTATAATCTTGAATTATAGCTAATTTTTGTAAGAATTGATATATTATTAGCTACTCAAAAGATGAGTACGCCATAATTACAATGTAACTGTGAAGACAAGATAGACCTTGATTCACCAAACAGGCAGGTAATTTATGAAACAACTTCAAGATACACCCAGCTCAAAATTGTTTGGATCTATCCACAGCACCACAAAAAATATCAAGTGCTATTATTACGTGAGTTTCAAAAGATTCAAAATTTAGAGTAATAGTTAAAGAATGCTTTTCAGAAAAAAGAAGTTGCAAAGACTTAGTTCAAAATATTAAAGTGGTCAAAACTTCCCGATAAGAGACCTAGAATCAAAAAAAAAAAAAACTATGAAATGTGGTTTTTCACCAATAATGTAGTATTTCAAAAAAGAAAAGTCCCTAATAGAATAGATCAAGTAGATTTTGTTAAAAATAAATAAAAAAATATCCTTCGTTCTCTCTACAGAATTTAATACATCACTCCTCCAATGCTACAACGTAGGATGATTTGTGTCTTAAAAGATACAAGGCAGTACCTCTACTGGAAATACGGAGCCAATGTCAAAGAAAAAACTCTCATAAAGCCCTTTTACCTCCATTTTCTACTAAGGGACAATCCAAGCACTAGAACAGTGTCAGATTTCCAAATGCTAACATCATGCACCTAGGCAACCACTGCACAATTTCGTCTGACAATATCGTAAAGCATTAGGCATGTTTGTTTGAGTTTCGGCTGGGGTCAAAATAATGTTTTTGTGTGAAATTTAAGAATAGTGTAAAATTAATCGAAATATATGAAAATAAAAATTGATGGATGGTAAGTTTGAGGGGTCAAAACACAACAAAAATTTTAAAAAAAAAACATATCCTAGGCCTGTTATAGTTTTTAAGTGTGCAATTTTAAGTGTATTTTTTTTTGAAAAATGAGTAAAAGTAAGAGAGAGGAAGAGATAAAATTTTAAAAGTATAATATTGATGTGTGTGTATTATTTTAATAGGAAGCAAAACAAACATAGCCATAGTGAATTGATGGAAATCACAGAAAATCAACCTATTGGCACCATTTAACAATGCAAATTCAACTTCATAAAAATGGAATGAATGAGAAAATAAAGTATCAGTTAGTGAACAAAGAAGACCATGGGGTTGCAGATGCCTCTGAAGAAGATTGATCATTCACTCTCAAGTCATCTTCTTCGTCCGTGTCCGATAGTGCATCATCATCACTCCCACCCTTCGTTCCAACATCTTCACCCAATTCCACACCATTTTTTGGGCCATATTGAACAGTGTGACTTGTAGGAGACTTGTCATCATTTCCTAAATTCATGGTAAAAGCATTGAAGATCAGAACAACACCAGATCCTCATCTTCAATAAAGATTTGAAGCTACATGAAACATATATAGAGAATGACCCAAGAACATGGAGTGTTAACACAAAATAAGAGAAAACTGTAAGATTTTTGTCCAGTTATTACCGTCCTCACCATCATCATTCTCCTCTGACCCACTAAAAGATTCTGAATCGCTGTCTACATCTTCATCTGAGTCACTTTGCCCTAGTTCTTCTTTTTGCCTATCAGAATATTATCATCTTATAAAACTCTATAAATACAAAAACATCCAAAGCATTTTACTAAATGAAGAAAAGAGAAATTTAAGTCAAATCAAGATAAGTTATTTAAACAATTAAAAATAAGACTGATTTTCATTGAGATACTTTCAAAGAGCACCATTGCTATTAGCTTTTTGGTTTTCAAATACTTTTGTGGAATATAAACTTCCTATCGAAGCAATTAGAGTAATTATCTAACATTCAGCACAGACCTCATCATTTAAATTTGGTCTCAGTCATTTGTTTTATTAGAAAAATTTTGCATATAAAATTGTGCCTTCTCCAAATTGTCAATCGCCATGTTCAAAAATTAGTGTCAAAAAATGGTGTAGTACAACTCGCATAAGGGTCAAAGGAAAATTGTCCAACATAATAGTCAATTTCACAGAACTTGAAATATATTCTGCCAGTTGAACATCTTTTCCACGGGTTGCCATACATAGCTCCATTCAGATTTGCAAATTCAGAATATAAATATGTACCTCATTTTATGCTATTAAATACACTTGAATTTAAACTCCTGCCTGCAGATTTTCGTGCATTTGTACATCAAATCCAAATATTTCAATATCTTAGTATAGCAGCTATTTATACTCAGCACTAGGATAAATGTTTCTCTGGACAATCTTCAATCCACAGCTTGGAATGTCAGACACTCAACCTAACCAAGTTTCAAGTATAAGATTACACACACATTTGCTATCTATGAACTTAAGTATACATTTTTCGGATGTCGTACTTATGCCTTAAAAAAAAAAGGCAGTTCCAGCCAGGCCAAGGTCAGGTTTAGTCTGCTTCTGTTTCGTATTTTAAACGATCCTGATGATTTCAGGAATTAAATTAGCCATGTCCAAGGACCTTTATCTTATCATAACAACAGCTGTTAAGTACAGAGATTTCTGGTTCAAGAAATTAGGGTAGATGTTCAAATATAAACATGGAAATCCCGGATTACAACATGCGGCGTTCAACCTAACCTATTAAATTCACAACAGTTCAAAAGCCTCTAAAAATGCTCCATATGAGGGGAAAAAATTACCTTCTTCGCAAAGCATTCGCAACAGATACATTACGCGACCCCAGTCTCTTCAACAAATCATCATACATTGTTGGCTCTGTAGAAGCAATTTTCTCAGTATCCTCCACCTCGGAATCTCCATCCATCTGCTCCTCATGGAACTGCCCTGTATTCATCAAAAAATAACAGGTACGGTCCAATGGTGCCAAGGACAAGCCACCGTATAAGCCAAGCAAAATACCATTTTTAACTTTCACTTCAAAAACAATTAAAATTTCAATTTTGCATCAACTTGCCTGACTCATCAATCTCGGTTTCAGAGGCCTTCTTCTCATATCCGGGACGCTTCCTTTTTGCACTTTTGCTTAATTTACTCAGACTCCTATTCTCTATTCCAAGAATTTACAATCACAACCATTAAAACGCAAGGACAAGTACAATCAAAACAAAGTACAAGTTTTTAACTCTACGCAATCCAGATTGTGGGTACGTACCGCCTCTCTCTGTTTTCCTCAGTTTCGCTGCGCGGCCGAGACTCCGGGAAAGTGCATGGTAATCGCGCGACCTTCCAGAACTGTGCCGTTTCAAGGTTCTCATGACGGAGTCGCGGTTGATACGGAAGAATACCGTCCGAGTTGGGATTCGATTAGCAGCAACCGATGCCTGTGCTCCTGAAGCAAAACCCCTGGAGGATGGAACCCTGACGTAAACCCCACACCTGCTTTGGAATACTGCTTGATATGAATATCACTCCACAGAGGCCCATTAAACCGTAGTAGGCACATCATTGGCCCAAACAACGCGACCGACACAGAGTAAGCCCACTTGGGTACAGCTTTAGAAAAACCCAAACCTGCCCTCTCAAGAGTTTTTTCCTTTCCTTTGTTTGGTTAGGAGAGGAGAAGCGATGATCGTGGGATCTAAACACTGTGTTCGGATAAAATCTTTTTTGGAGACAAAATTTTGGCTATATCTGATTAAATTTTTAGTTGGAACAAATCAATTTGTATTTTAGGTAGAAAAATATAGGAAAATTATAAAATCAAAGAAAGAGATATATATATATATATACACACACACACACATATTCTGGATAGGTTGCATATTTAAATTATGCGTTTATTATGGCAGGTGGATCATTCAAAAATGAAAATAAACATATATTACGTTTGTTTTGCATTTTTTTCTAAAATATACACATTTTAATCATCATACATTTTAAATTTTATTTCATTCTCTATTTTACTTTTATACAATTTTTTAAAAATACATAAAAAAACACACACCTAAAAATTATAAACAAAAGTAAGGGTAACCTTTCTGTTTTAGTTGTAGAATTTTAAAAGTAATATAAAAGTATGGTGGAGGGCCAGAGAAAAAAATTAATTTTATTGTATGTCATCTTTTGATTTATTCATTTATTTTTGTTTGTTTTTTGTGAGAAGAAAAATAATTGAAAATTGTAAACAAAAGATTGCCTGAACAATTTAAATAAACAAACAAACAAATCCAAATGATGCACCCTGAGCTAAGCCCACGTGATCTAAGATGCTTACCCAAAAATAGTGCCTCCAGCTTATCTCTGTTTGGATGCAAATTTGTAATATTCGCAATCAATTCTTTTAAAGATATCGAACATTACAATAATACCCTTTTTATCTCTTTTTCTCCTACTTTTACATTATTTTTTAAATTTCTGCATCTAGCTCTCGACCAATGGTTGTATCTGGACATGTTAAGTCATGCGAAGTGCAAGCATTTGTCCTGCTGGTCGAGATTTTCCAGTCCAAGGAAATTGGACGTTGACATTTGACAGCATCACGAATGAAACGTAAATACCTGTTTTTGCCCTCGCAGACACCGTACTCGGTATAAATATCTATCTTGCCATATGTCATATTATAATTAGACATAAAAAATTCAGGGGTATCAGGCAGGTACGTGTCGTGGCATTACAGTTACATGTTCAAATTGATTGTGTATAAGATATATCATAAAATTAAACATCCAATATATTTGCACAAAGTATACTATATACAATACAAACTCCCATTCCCTATCTCTCTTGTAACAGTGTTACGTATAAAAGAGATATTTTTTTCACTTCTCACTGCAAGTATATATATATTCGGTTATTACTTGCACATTTAAGTTTGTAAACCCCATCCCAAAAAATATCTTTAAATTTTTATATATTATAATTTCACTCTATTAACTCAAATTTCATGTATTTAATTCACTTCCTTCAATTTTTATTTCTTCTAAACTTGTTGGGTGGCCATTAAACTCCCATTAAAGTTATTCTATTACCTCAATTTTCATGTATTTAATTCCTTCAATTTCATGTCACAGTAAACTTCTTGTCAAAGGAAAAAAACGGCTTCTCGGCTTGTCCTAATCTTGTTGAGCGATCATTAAACAGTGTCCATTTTTTTCTTTGGCCCTGATTGGGGTAAGTAAATGTTACCCATCAAAGAAGATGCCATTAATTATCATTGTCTTTGCTATGGTGATACAATGAAATATTAGATTACAGTCTAAATCAGTTTTCCCATTTTATTTTTTTTTCAACCAGATTTTTAGTCGAGCAAGGCCCATATAAAATTCATATTTTTTAACAAAAAATATTAATATCAAATATGTATCACAGGTGCAATTTAGCATAAACCAGATTATCTGGTATTTATTTATTCCTAAAACAAGAAGTTAAATCCTTTGTTCCAATTGGCAACATTTTCATTTTTGCTTCCATTTCCCTACCTTTTCCATGTGAGTTAATTTCGTATTTGAAATAATGAGTCTCTTCTTCATTTAATTCTCCACATTTTCAAACACATGAAAAATAATATGTCTGGTATTGTTCTTTATATTTATTTTATTATTGAAGAATATCTTAATTGTTAATTAATACCAGCAAAATGGCACACAAAATACGTGTGTGCATAGTTTTAAAATACATGAGCATATAATTAATATAATAAAGTAAATTTTTTAGATTTTAATAATAAACTAAAATTTAAAAGTTTTATACCTATTTTGATTATTATTATTATTATTATTATTATTATTATTATTATTATTATTATTATTATTGCATTTAGTTTTTGGTTTGAATAACAACGTTCAGGTTTTGGATTCAAACTTATGATTATACATGGGAAAATAAAACATGAAACTTGCCATGAAGTGCCCACCATTGATTTTGCACATGTAAGTTTCCTTTTCTGCATTGCATGTAAACCCATATTCATTACCTTTTATAAATAACATTATTTTTGTAAATATATTTCAAGACGTAAAAAACAGTTGTTGCAAGACTTTCATCCATTATTAATGGTCGAAATTTTAATGTAATGGTATAACTATGGGTGTGTTTAGTTTCTTATTAGAGTGGCTGAGAAAATTTTGGCGACTTGAGTAAAAGGAATATATGGTATGTTTATAAGATTTGGGTAAATAAGAAAATTATTATTAAGTATATTTAATATATAATAATAATTAAATGATAAGATAGTATATAGATTTGTGGGGTATAAAAATAATAAATGTAAATATAAAATTATAGAAATAGTTGTTGATTTAATTGTAAATATGTATAATGATTAAAAAATTATTAATTAATTATGAAGGATAAGAAAAGGAAAATTTTAAAATTAAATTTAAATAAATTTGCATGGTAAGTATTTGGTCTAAAAAAAATGAACAAACAAATCCTATAATTTCATGATTAGACCATTACACAGACGGTATATTCTTAAATTCTTAATCATGAGTTTCTTTAACAAGGACGAAAAAAGACACTTATACAGCCTGTGCCTGACATTTTTTAATTTTAATTAAGGTTACATTAAAATGGTGAGAAGTGCTGATTTTGTGTTAAAAGGTATGATTGTGAGTGGAATAGACAATTTGGAATAAACTATTGAACAATTATTTAATTGATTCTTTTCAACTTACCTATTCCCCTTTGGATTCTTAGAGGTGGCGTACGTACAATAATTTGGGCATTTATCTAATATTAAAATTGAATTATTGATGACAGGTACTTTTTATCTGTCATTGTACACGTTCACTTTGACTTTCATAGAAATTATTAATAGTTAATTTTATGTCACTTTTGGTAAAAATTAAGCTCTTTGTAAGAAAATAAATTGTGCACGGAAATTGTTAATGGATTCAAAAAGAAATGAAAAGTTACCTTTCAAAATGGATGGCATAGTTTTAGTTGAATAATAGAAGTTATACATTATCGATACAATACACATGTACATATATTTCTTTGAACAAGAGTAATTATTTTAATATAAATTTAAATTAGCAAAGCCTTCTTGGCTTTTGTAAAATCATCATTTATTAAAAAAAAAAAATTCTCGAACCAGAAGAAATGCATAAGAATTAGTTATTATTATTGTCATCAATCACCAATCAAAATCCTTAATTAAGGATGTTGTTTCGTTGTAATTTACAATTTAAAAGGGCAATAATTGCTTTGGTTTCACATGACAATAAAACCTAACATGTGTACACGCGAGAATTAGGCAAGCCAACCAACACAATTGCCCTAAATATATGTATCCTTTTTTTCTTTTTCACTAGTTTCCGTTTTCCAAGACATACTCCCCACAAGGGGAAAAAAAAAAGACAAAAGAAAAGAAAAGAAAAAATTGAAGAGAATATTTTTCATTCATTATATGATGTTTTAAGTATCCACTTTACGATTTTGTTACCCAAACACATGCAGTATAAAAAATTCAATATCACCTTATATAAAAAAAATTTAACAATACCCGTGTGGGATCCGTGTCTAATATAAATAAAAATTTAATTTACTACAACCGGACAAGATAGAATGATTGGTAAATTATTTAACCAGGCCCATATTGTTCTACTCGTTTCATACCATAATTCATGATGAAAGGTGGAATAGATAAAATTATGACAAGTTTAATTTTCTAATGTTTCTAGATCCAAATATTATATTTAGTATTTGCCCACATGAAATCACATCGATAATTGAATATTGATACGACTTTTTAGGGTTTGCTGATTGATAAACGTTAAAGATTCCACATATTCAACGTGTTACGTTGAACTTTCTCTCAAGAGTTTGATAATTTTATCTACCAGAAGAATTTATAAACTCTTTTAGTATATTTAAAGTTCATAGGTCCTATAAAAAAAAAAGTTAATTATTTCAACTTATTTGAACATCTTATAAATTATTTTTAATACATTAAAAATAATTTAAATATTCTTAAATTATATTTTATTAATAGTATTTAGTTCAATATAATTATTATTACATCAAAATTGTAATAAATTACATTTATAAGATGATTTTATTGCTTCTAACCAAACAGCTTTTTAAAAAATGGATTTACCGAACTGATCAACTCCAAAAACCATCTTATAAATTACATAATTTTATAAACTATAATCTTTATCCTAACACCCTTTAAGTCGTATTAAATTTGATAGACAGTGATAAAATGTAGATTTTATTTTAGTTAAACTATTTATGTGGGACCGTCAATTGAATTCGACCTGTTTGAAGTCCAATTGTTCAACCTGATTATATATAAGTTGAACCTAATTAAATATGAAGAGAGTTAAGTGTGAGTTTCTAAATTGAATCTGATAATTTTTTAAGTTTGAACTTAGTAAGCCTCAAGTAGATCAAGCCTGAATACATACACACACACACACATACTGGATAGAAAGCATGAACTCCTTATAAAAACTACCATTTGTTTATTAATCTAATTAAAAAATTAAGCTTATTTCTTTTTAATAAAAATATAAATCTAAAGTTTAATTAGTAAAATTCCTCACTTGTCAACTTTTTTAAAAAAAATTAACTCATAAAAACTGTTGTATAAGAAAAAACTATCTATTATGCATGAAAATTACTGCATCCACAAAAGAAACATGTAAAAACTGTAGTATAGTGCATGAAAATTGCCATGGAAGAATCACTGCAATATTACTTAGGAAAAAAAATAGATTTTAGTGCTCATATTCTCTTTCCATAACAATTATTCTAATCCCTCTAAATAATTATTAAATTAATAATCATATATATTTTTTATTTCTATAATTATTTGCCAACTCGGTAATAATCTATAAAACTATTTTTACTCAAATTGAACATTTGTTTTAGTGTAGAATTATCATCCAATAAAAGTTAGGGTAATGCAATTAACTTAAAAATTTTAATAGTTATGCCTATTGTGTAAACATTATATTAGATGTGAATATTTCGAACATTAAACTAAAACAATAATTTCTTAGGTAGGTTTTTCATTGAAATTCAATAAAGGATGAAATGCAATCATTAGTGCAATTCCTACAGTAAAGAGATTTTGGAATTTTCTTTCAAATTTTTATATTATGTTATAATTTTCAACAATTTTAATTTTTGACAATTATTATGTGGCACTTATAACCTCACTTTTGACTTAAAAAATGTCAATTACTAAATTTATGTTGCCATTGCAAGTTAAAATTTATATATATTTAAAGTATGATTTGGTCTAAAATATGTCTGAATTTCACAAAAATAAATGAGGCGAGTTTGGGCTGAAAACAAAAAAATTTGAGTGAGTTTAAGCTCGGCTTATAAACCCCAGTGGACACCCCTATCTCTCTGTTTACCTTATGTAGAGTCAATCTTTTTTCTTAACATCTAACAATGTAGTGTTTATGACGTTAGCATGTATCAAGCATACACAAATTATATCCATATGTGGACAAGATTTCTATTTCAACATTGCTCATAAAGCAAAATCTCGTACACACAAACTTTTAGGTGTCGGAGATGCATGAAAGATACTTACAACATTCAACTAAAAGCAGTTTATTGATTGATAATCAGGCATGAATTATGAAATAACACTCCAAGCTGTGCCACCTCTCCTACTGAGTTTCTTGAGTCTTCCAAACAACATCAAAGCCATGATCACAAATTTCCCACCATTGCTCCATCTTCCCACAAATCCGTACCATGCATTCTTGCACTCACCATTAGGGTTAATTTGCCTTCCACAGCCGTATCCAACCGAAAGTCCCACATTCCCATATGCACTGCACATATTATACAGTATATATACTTTCAACTAGTTAATGCAAATACATTTATTGGAATTTATAATTATTTTTTTAACAATGAAAAGAAGTTATTATTGGGGGTGTTACCTAATGACTTCAAAGACAATACTGAGGAGATTGAAGTTGAGGGGGTCCCTTCTCATGTTTTCTCTTTCAATAATGCAAATGAGAATAGTGACTATGACCAGATATGTGAGGTGTGAGAACAGTATGTGCTCCCAATTGAAGTTCTCGTTTTTCCTTTTCATTTCTCCTTCACCACTTGTTGAAATATTTTCAGTTTCTTCTATTGGTAGAAATGTTGTATATGCTGGGACGTACCTGCACCATTCAATTAGACAGCATTAGACCAAATATCATTTTCATTATAAATTTAAAAATCTTTTAATTTGCATCACAAACTATGCACGCAGGACATGTTCACTCTTAAAGATGGGATTAAATAACATTAAGATTATTTTGAATAATTAAATTATCATATTGACTAAGTAGGATTAATTATCTATTATTTTAATTATTTTATACCGAACTTATCTTTTATCAAAAAATTTAATTCATAATAAAGAATATATAATAAACTTCAATAAAATAATCTATTCAATCTTAAAAAGTTGGCATCGCCTAGTGAATAATTCAAGAGTGACTTTTTAGTTATTAGCGCAAGAATGGGGTACAGAATATTAGAAACAAACGCCCACCCACCTGGAAGGATTAAAAACCCCACTGTAGGTAGGAATTTTGCATCCCACAGCTACGCGGTGGGCATTTAAATTTTTTTAAAAAAATTCTCATAATGAAGACCATCCTGCTGTATTTCCTTTTCTACTGGTCTTGCATCAATTCTAATGTCGTGTATGACATAAAAAATAAAATAAAATTGCACTTAAAAACCCCCCGTGTAAATATTCGTGTCATCAGAATATAGAACTTTCACACAGCACTTCCACGGCAGACAAGAAACCAAGTTGAAGCCGTGTACGCAGGTGGGATTAATAATTTCGTGGAAATGATGTATATAAGTATAATATGATTGCAGTACACATCACAGAATAGTTCTCACCATATATGACAACTTGGCTGATACATCGTCAACAGGCAAATCAGTCCCCACACCTAATACTTCTCTTTCACTATGTTTGTTTTAGGCCTTTAAGTGTATTTTTATTAAAAAATTTATAAAAAATAAGAGCGTGATAAAAAAAATTGAAAAATGTAAAATTATAGCCTGTTTCGAAATGGGAAATTCTGTATTATATTCCTTTTGTTTCTACACTTATGATTAATCAAGGCCTCTACATAATCTTTGCACAAATGTTAGTTTGTTCATAAATTCATGGTGATAGTCAAAGTAAAATCTATCTAAATTATTAAATAAAATAAGAAAAGGAGAGAGAGAGAACTCACATCATTAGGACAAATAGCACCAAAATAGCTGGTGAAACTGAGGACAGATCAAAAACGTTTTCGCCAGCATGTCTGGAATTCACCACCTGGAACAAAGACGCCACCAGTTTCTCGTAAGCACTAAGACCGCCACTGGCATCAGAGTCCCATTCCAGGTTGCAAAATACTATCAACTGTACCAATATGAGTCCTAAGCCTGTGATTGCTAAATAAGCAGAAGGCACTCCAGGAAGCAGATACCTGTATCCCAATTCCCTGGAATTCTTCAACATGTGGCTAAACTCGGCCTTCTCCGTGACTTTCTCCAGGAAAGATATCGCCAGGCGCAGGCAGGCTGGATACAGCGTGCTCCCCATCACAAGCTGTGGGATTATAATGAGCAGAAGGCCTGAGTTCTTCCTGAAAATCGTCATGTTCTCGTTCGTCGGGACGAAACCACAGCCTGCGATATTGGAAACCGTTATGAACATGACAAATGTTTCCATGCTGAGGCCTTTCCTCTGCACCACTTTTCTTGCACTCGGGATTAGGCTGAAATAGACAGAAATCAAAGATCCAGCTGCTAGATGAACCACAAGAAGATAACAGGAGACCACATAGGCCAAACTTCTGATGGATCTGCATTTCAGGCCCTCAGCTTCTTCGTCCATGGATTTGGAGTCCGATTTTTCTTCCCCGAAACGAGCAACCATTCCCAGCTCGATATAATCATTGGGATCAGCTGACAGGGTAGAGGAATCAGACTCCGTGCTGTGAGACTCGACTTTATACTTAATCATTCTTCCTTCTTTTATCTTGGCCCTCATCAGGTAAAGCACAAGCATGGAGATGAAAACTTCTCCACCGGAAAGCATCATGATCGTTAAAAAAATGAGTTGGGTGTTGGAGAACACCTCCATGTCAACGGTGGACAGGCTGGAAACGGTGGCAGCGGACACAGAAGTGAAGAAAAGATCGACGCCTGTGGGGATGAATTGAGGGGCTGTTCTTGGCTTTGAAGCCATCAAAGCCAAGAAACCAAGTGAAGACAGCACAAAGAAATAACCAAGTTTAACCCAAAAGGGATTCACCTGAAAGAGAAGCATGTCAAGGATGAATGAGAGCCAGCCCCTGAACCACTGGCACAGGCATGCTAATCTTGCCAACAAACAGCAGGAGAAATGCTTCAGTTTCTCGTTAATGTGACGGGCCACGCTCTTCATTTTCTTGCAACCTCGGAGAACGGCAGCTTCTTGGCAAAATCTCAAACAGGGATTGCAATTTCTGTAGACCATCTCCAGGACTCTCCAGGCCTGGCCATGTGTGTATAAGGCGCGCATTTTGCTGAACAGCGCGAGCAAGTTCCGCACGTCCATCCTCTGGAAGCTCGAAAGCCAAATAGGCTACATAAGAAGGATTGATCGCATTCGGAACTGAATGTGCCTACAGGAGTAATATTTCTTTTTCTTTAAATTATTCTGGTGCAGCCATCATCTATATATCACCGCGGACACAAGTCCTGGCGCTTATAAACTGGAAAAATGATATTCTTGCGTGAATTGGAGGGCTGCTGGAGCAGAAATAAATATGTATTAATTCGCCAATTAGTCCGCAATTACATGGCTAGAAAATCCGTGATAGATTCTGTTGGAAATTTCAGAAAGAATGATTCAAGGGTAATCAGGGACAATCATGTCCCACATCACATGATTGGTCTAGCTAGGTTGATGAGCTGACAGTACAGATCACCCCAGCTATTGATCTCACTGTCAGAGACCAAGCAAATACCATTTGGTGAAGGCTCATTTAGGGAGAACTCGTTAAGTCCACGTATGCCTTTCCCAGCTTAGTCATCCGTATAATGATCACGTGGAACGAAAAACTACGTCTCTATTATTTTTATTTTTTCCATTAGTGGAAATGTCATTATTAAATTACAAATACTTTACGTGTAGCAAGTTTTATTCCTGAATATACATATAAGGTTTTGAGTTGAAATAAAATATCAGTTTACAAATGTACATGCCCGTATATACATCCATAAATAGTTCCCACAAATGAGTTAGGTTCAACTCATGTCCACCATGTTGTTGTCTATAGACAATGTTTCTGGTTTAGTTGGGCTTTGGCACCTAGACTCGCACACATTTCAACTAATAGTATGAGTTCGATTGATCTCTTGGAAGGCCTTTCATCCCAGCGAAAGTCCATGGAAACCCATGAAGTGCATTTCCATGGTGACACTTCACATTTTTTTTGTTGTAATTTTGTTATGAATTTTATATATTTCATATATACTTTATCATTAAGATTTTACGTCTAATTTGATTGCATATTGTAAATTTATAATATTACCCTGAATTAATAAATTTACACATTTATCTTTAATTACAAAGATCAAACACACTTATACATAATTATCAATATGATATTACCTTTTTCTATACTATATATCTATACTTATATTATTATGAAAGTAAAACTTTTAGTTGCACATTATAAAATTATACTACTACCATTGCTTTTATTATCCTTTTATTTCTATTTTCTTTTAAATTATTATTTTAAATTGTTTTCTCTCAATTTTTTTTTCTTTTCAAATTCCTTTTTGTATTTTTTTTCTTATTTAAATACTTTTGTACTTTTAGTTTATTTCTGTAGTATTTTATTATGAGAGTAAAGTTTTTTTGGTTGCACACTGTAAAATCACCCTATCATTAATTTGTGTTTTTTTTTCTATCATTTTCACTTTTCCTTTAACTTATTGTTTTATTTATTTTTCTTACAAATTTTCTCTCTTTTAAAATTGTTTTTTCCTTTCTTTCTTTCTCATTTTAAATATTCTTTATATTTTTATTTTAATATTTTATTGATTTAAATATAATAATTTTATAATTTATGAATTAATTTACCCATTCCTTTTATTAGTATATAAAAGTGGGTGATGCACTATTAGCATCATTTGTGTGTGGGTTGGGGATGCGTGTTGCCTGTTGCTTGATTGATATTTTGATATTATTGAATGATGAGAATGTTAATTGACATCACTACAATGTCGTCTTCATATATATTTCGACATTTGTATTTGGGTCATTAATGATTACTCATGATTCTTTTAGATAATTGCAAACTCGATGATTACGTAAGCTGATAAAAAATTTTATTATGTAAACTCAATCTCATCATTGGAGCAGAAATTGTGGATAATTCTACAAATCATCTAAAACTTGAATTCTTAAGATGTATGATTCGTATTGTCGCCTAATTAAGAATAAATTCAGCCAATCAAGACGTGAGTTACAATGCACTCGAACACTCGAAATCATCGACTTCAAGTGGGAGTCATCGTTTGAGATCCATCCGTAACGTTAAAGGACTTCATGTGGGATTCATTTAACACCTCCCCAATTATTTTTCAAGTGGCAATGCCGTAGGTGTGTGGAAGTTAAGGCAGCGTGTGAGTCTAAATTTCAACCTCATTTCTCCTCATAAATATACAAAAAAATAATAATAACAACAACAACAACAATAATAAAAATAAAAATATCCACCATTTTTTTGTCTTACATGCATACATACAAATATCGAAAATCTGATAATAGTATGTAATTAAATTCAAATCCACTATTAGAAAAATTCTAATCTGGGACGATTATTTGGGACGAATTTGGAACAGCTCTTTTAGCATGGTTTTAGAACAGCTATTTTCACATGTTTTTGGGACGGTTTTTGAAAAGGTTTAGGGACGACTTCATTTGGCAGGATTTAGGGACGGTTTCTTTTTGGCATGGCTTTGAAATGTTTCTATTTGGGATGGCTTTGGGACTATTTTTCTTAGAACTTCTTTAAGATAGTTTTGCGATGGCTTATCTTGGGCACAACTTATCTTAGGCATGACTTTGGGACGAATTATCTTGGGACGGCTATTTTAGGCACTGTTTTGAAATGTCTTTTCTTGAAAATTTTTTAAAAGAGAATTTTGATATTTTGAAGAGAATTTTAGCTTGCTTCATACAACAAAGTTCATATGCAATACATGGAACTTTAGGATAAATACATGAATAAAAAAAGCTAGTGAATTTTTTCATATTAATACATACAAATTCATTTAATATAAATCCATAAATACACAAATAAAAAAAGCTAGTAAATTTTTTCATATTAATACATACGAATTCATTTAATATAAATCCACACATAATGTCACAAAATTAGTATATAATTATATTCATTACAAATTTAACAAGACATTGGAAGCTACAAAATGTTGGGCAAACGTGATATGCGTCTAGCTATCAATATTGTCATTATCTTCCTCACTCTTATCATCATCAAGAGAGTCCAACCCCAATTTCCTAACAACAAGTAATCATCCATTTCGGCATCTCTCTCATGTAGTTACTGCTGAGTATGTTCTAATGTCTCTTGCATTGCTCGTAACTCAGTGTTTGGTGAGAAATTGGAGCTAGTTGATCCGCGAGATAACTACCTAAAGGACATAGCCTCGGAGCCCATTCCCAGCAGCCAACTTTTTGAATCTACCAAGTGCATTGATGACTATCATATTGCTATTAGTGGAAGTGGTGTAGTCTTGCCACTCTACAATTCACATCCTTCTGGATCTTCAGCTACATTTTGATTTTGTTGCATTTTTTCCATGATTTCCTATATAATTGAGGCACTATTAATGCAACATATGAAATTGTACATTATGTACATATGTTCGAAATATTATACTTACCCCCTAGGATACTGCACGAGGTGCTCGCCCATTCTCCTACAACATCTTTCCATACTTTAAAGTAAAGCTCGAGGGGAGTTGGCGGCCTTCCATGTTGTTGCTCCTGTAACATTAATTAGAGGTTCTTAGTTATATGACATTATATTGCATGAGTATAAGCAAACAGGTTTTTTTTATTTTGGGGGAAAACATAAGTCGGAGCTATGCATATATAAACTTATGGCTCACCAATTTTTTATTGTGCGTGGTGATTGGAATAGAGCCGCCATGGTAAATGATTGATGCAGATGCGTTGTCAGCTACCCGATTAATCTGATTCTTTTCACATACAATTTGATATGTGTTTTCTGCCCACTTGTCCAACATCTCATTCCACTTCTCTTATGGAATCTAATCAATTTAAGTGTTCGAAACCCTTGCTCGATGCAAGTATTTTTATATTAACTCTGTAACCTTTTCCTTTAAGGCTCGTTGTATTGTCGTATTATTAGATGAGTTCTATGTGAATTTATTCTATTCATGTACGTGTAAATGTGAATTAGAGTCCATTTAATCATTGGCAAACTAACTACATTTGCAATACTAGTAATAACCAATGTGGTGTATATGTGCATTAGCAAGAGAAGTAAGCAAACTGTACAAGAAAAATTTGTCATGTAACAGTTTTAAGTAGACAATAAGAAAATGGAGATGTCAAACCTTAAAAAGTCAAAACTAGTTTTGCTTTGTCTATGTGTATGATGATGCAATTTATGTAAACTCACCGAAACAACCATAGTGTCATGTGTTTGGGGCCCCCCACTGGGTGCTAACTGCCTTCCGCTATACCATCAATCGACACTGCAAGTGCAATAGGGGCATCTGTATGTTCGGATGATAATGATGGGTCGTTTGAGTGGTGTGTCAATGTGGATGGCCTATCATCCTGTGATTCACTTTGTAGTTGGGTCTCATCATCATCAAAAGAAGTTAAAGCTGTCAGAAGTGTGAAACATGGATTGGTCATTGTGCGTTCGCCTACCCTACCATGTGGACCACTCAGTCCACGTGGTGCTCGAGCCCTCAATTTGCACCACGAGTCATCCTCAATTGCAAAAATTAAATAAAAGTACAATTTATTTCATTAATTATGCGTTGAGTAATGTTTAATTCTAATATCAAAAATAAGGAGAGCATTTATTTGTTGAATTTAGTTCAAACATTATGTGTAATATTTGGCAAACTTGTTATAAAAATCAAGGAGAACATTCCACCTAATAAAGTAAACCTTTAGAGTCATTTCAACCAACATATTATGTGCAAGATGTCTTTAGCATTTTTTGGGACATATTTTGATCATTTCTTAACCATTGCAATGAAGTTAAGCATGAATCGTAAATTAGTGGGGCATTTTATCAAGTATTTCTTCCAAAAATTCACTAAGAAAACGTCATGCTCAATAGAAGTTCTCTAGCATTTAAATCACTAGTGGCGCAAGGGAAACATGTCGAGAGTCATTCAACCAAACAAGGTCACTTGGAATTTCATAAATTATACAATGTGAAAGACATAGATTGGACCATGTCGGGGGCTTTGTTCGGTAGTAATGACAAGGACCAAAATGTAGATACATTAAGGCATTTTATCAAGCATGTTATGTGTAAAAATTGGTGTGCATTTTTTGTTCAATATTTTCATCATCTCTCCACCTAATAAATCAAACTAACCATCAATACCTAATTGGTAACACAAAGGATGCAGAAGTTTCCCCTAAAAATTCATGACACAAAATCTTAACTTGACTAGGAATTCTTAACCAACTAAATGAAATATATATAGACAAATACAACCAACCAAACATGCACATGGAATTTTTTACAATCTACAACTACTACAAGAAAAAGTAAATTGAGGACATTCTTCGATTCCAACGTAAAGAGCCAAAAACTAAAACCCTTTTAGCATTCACCTTTCACTTTCTTGGAGCAAGAGTGGAAAAATATGAGTACTTAACTTATATTGGATTCCACCATAGTTGCATTTGAGTATGAAGCCAAGAAACTAACGTCGCATGGTTGGAAGAGAGAAAATGCAAAGTCAAGCGTGTTTGGGGAAAAGTGGAAATGACCACAAATCTAGAATTTGGGCATTAATCCATCCCAAATTAGTAATATTTGAAAATGCCGCCCAAGTCCATCGCCACAAAGACGGATGCAATGAAACTCTCTGTCTACACATCGTGTCTGTCATCACGACAACGTGGCATGACAAAACTCCCTATCTGCATGCGACGACGGGCACAACGACATTCTCTGTCTACATGTCGCATTCGTTGTCATGACAATGGGCATGACTTGTAGATAGGGAGACTACGAGCGCAACGCATGACTTGTAATATTTCTTATCACCCTCATCGCCGCTGGCCAACAGCTTCTTATATTAAGCTTTTTTTTTCAGGACAATTATCCCATCACCTAGATCCATCCCCAGCACACTCTATCTCTAATCACACCTAAGGTATGTACATCCAATTTCGCACCAATTTCCAGCTTTGTACATGTGATTTGTGTGTAATTTCATTACATGATCTGTGGATTCTTAAGGTAAACACACCCGATCTATTCAAATGTGTTGTGTTGACAATTTTTGTCTATGTAAATTGCTTTGAATGTGTTGAATTATTATGGTTTATGCATTTTACTTGCATTCCATATTGAAAACATGGGACGAATTAGATTATTGCAATGTTTTGCTTGTCTAAATGTAATTGTATATTTGTGGATAGAATTAAGTTTGAAGTGTTATTAGAAGTGAGTTCATCATGGTCTACTTGTTATTTCCAGCTTATAGAATTGGGTGTGGGTAGTGTTTTATTGGATTGTTGTATTTGGGAGGAGTGATGACCAAAATTTGTAAATCCTTCACTTAAATCCAACCTATATGTAAAGTGTTCGATGAAATATTTGTTTGGCCATTGAATGTGAAAATGCCATTTAGGCTATTGTTATGCTTATGTTGACAATGTGATATGGTGAGAACAAGTGAATTGGACTAGTTGTACGGTCATTGGACATGAGAATGGGCATTGGACATGTGTGTTTGCATTCCATTGGTATAGGCACTTGAAAAATATATGTCGTTGCATACCATTTTGTTCATGTTAGAGCATTAAACATTTGTAGTTGTATTCCATTGTCTTGTACCATCTTGGTAAGAATGTTTTGGTTAAATGGATGCATGGGAAAGTATGTTTGGGTGTTGGAGGTGGAAGCTATGTATTGACAAATTAAATCTACTTTGGTGAAATGTAATTGTTGGAATGCTTTTGTAGGATTGTTTTGTTCAAATGGCCCCAAGACTAAAAGAGCAACCTCATCCTATGATCATCAAAAGTATGTCTCCTTGGATACAACGAACTATGCTAAGGATGTCACCCAACATCATGCACTCGTATATGTGAGAAGTTTGACTAACGCAATAAGGAATGTCCCGATCTTATCCCCTATACCAGCACAGTGGCAATAGACCCAATTCACCCAACAATCACAAGTTAATGAAATGTCCCATTAGTGAGGAAGTTTTATGCCAACTTGGCTAAACATTAACAAGATAAAGTTTTTGTTCGTGGTGTGTACGTTGATATTAACTCCACTACAATCAATGCAGACTTACATATGTCCAATAAACCCCATAGTGGCACCTTTAAGGAGCTTATTAACCATTGACGGGCATTGGAAAGAGTGGCTGAGGTAGTGTATCCTGATAGTGGATAGTGGAATGTCTTTCCATAAATTTGCTTCATAAATTTATTAAACATCACGAGGTTAGACGAGCTGCATAAGACATGGTGGTATTAACGCAAGAGTCAGGCCAATCAACCATCACAGAACCATCACACGTGAGCACGCAAGAATCATCTACTACATATTAGAATGACACTCTTTTAATTTAGGCCAATTAATCAATTTAGGCCAATTGATCAATTAGAGGATACAACGGTCTGCATAGAATCAACACAAGTCCTTGTGGCATCCGTATCTCATCACGGAGCTATGTGTTGTAGCCAGTGTACCAGTTTCATCCACTGAGAAGCACAAGACGCCACTGACTCCCATTTACTTTATCCTTTAATGTCAAGCCCCAAATGATGATATGCTTATGATTGAGGGAGCGTCTGACAATGAGCCAGACATCCTAGCTCCCCCACTTGACGAGCATGACATCCCACCATAGTGGGAGGCCCAGTTGTAGCAATGGAAGCAAATGTAATGATTGAGTTTTGTGACCTATGTATTCAGGTGGACCGCACAGAACGCCAGCAGACACATTTCATGGGCCAGTTTTATGAATTTATGAGATTCATGTTATCACAGCTTGGACCAACTGTGGGAGCATCAGCCTCTATAGGGTCATGTGTTGGCCCATTTACTTAGACTTCTACTCCATTTTTTAAGGATATTCCACCAACTCATATTCATAGTTGTGGTGATAGAGACGACATGCAACATGATGGAGGAGACAATGATCATGCTTAGTTAGGTCCACTATGAATAAGTCGTCCCAAAGCTATGCTAAATTTGGGACAGTTTTGAAATAGTTTTAATTTAATTTTTTACAAATTATTTTGAGACGGCTTCAGAATGGATTTTGGGATTAAAGCAAATGGTCGTACCAAAACTGTCTCAGTCTGGGATGGCTTTGGAATGGTTAAGGAACAATGCCAACATTGTAATGACTTTGGAATGATTTTTTTCCTTTTAAAAAATACATATTTTGACACAACTTTGGCACTAATTTACAAAAGCAATATCTAATTTGGGATAGGTAAAGCCGTCCCAATTCGGGAAATTTTTGGGTAGTGATCATTACATATATATACACTCACTAATATTTATTATATTTATATTAAAAAATTAATCATTACTATTATATTATCTAATCATTATATATATATATATATATATATAAAGTCAGAAACAAATAAGATACTTATCATTTTTATACAAATTATAAAATAATCATACAAGAAATACACTACTTTTTAATATCAAAATTAATTTCCAAAAAGAGCCTAATATTGCAAAATTCTATAAATATGAGCTACCACTTAGTACTAAAGTTGTGATGCTCGTTATTATGAAATTATGGTTTGACGGCATAGAAAACAAAATATATATTTATATATTTATTTTATTGATAAGTGATTATTATATATTTTTAAAATATTATTGTAATCTTATTATACATTGTAATGATATATTTAATAACCACGTTAGTTAAAAAATTTCAAATATAAATCTTGTCTTTAAGCTCGTTGGTATTTGTGATGAAATGGCTCCTATATGTCATAAGCAGTGCAGATTATTCTCGTGATATTGAAAAAATTGTTAAGATTTAACTAAATTTAATTCCTTGAATATAGAAGTCTTTAAAAATAGAAAAGGATAATTTCTAATGAGCTATAAGATGAGCAAATCTATAAGATTGAAGTAGAAACATAGAATCATAAAATATAGGAATGGAACAAGTTGATTTTGAAAGAAATTCTACTACAAAAAAAATATATATATATATATGTATATATATACTGTTGACCTAGTTCTGCAACGGTAATCAAGATATGTTGAAAGAATTTGTAACAAAATATTGAGTGAATCTTTTGTGATGATATGCAACCTCCCTTCGTGAAATTTGTTGATGGATGGCATCCATAGAGGAAGAGAAGTTGCACAAGACTTAGGGTTGAGCTTTTCACATGGGTTAGAAGTACTATAAAAGTGTCAAACACCACTCCCATACACAATATGTTTATGTGGTGTTTTTTGAATAAGGAGTTAAGATTTGAGCTAATTTTTCATTAGAGATGAGTTGACTATGATGGAAAATTGAGTCTTAGAGGAACTTAGGTTAATGTTCCAGACAAGAGGGTTTATCATAGTACGTCAACAAGTTGAGAACTTGAAGTGTGGAGTAGTAAATTACATAAGTAAGGTTTCGTGGGTTTTGGTTTTAAAACTCTTATGATATAGTGTATTATTTTTTGATTGGGTGAAGTCCCACAAATATAGATGTGTTGGTACCAAATTACATGAACATATTATGCATTCAATTATATATTACTTATTGTTTTGTGTGTGTGCTATTGTTACAACATGCACAAACAAATTAATGTAACAAAATCTAACTCAAACCTACAATTATCATTTCTTAATAAAACAAGCAATTGCACTGATTAAGCAATATATCTAGACTTGATTAATTGAACCTAATTTCGCACTAAAACACATCCTCAATATATATCTATATGTATATATATTACAAACTAATACGAAAATGAACAAAAGTTTGCATGATTAAAACACAAATATGCAAACTTTTATTAAGTCAAAAAATCTGAAAACTCAGCGTTACTGTGAGCTCATACCTCAATGGCAAAAGCACCAATCTTTTTATTTAATTCATTTGTTATGTACGAATGTATTGAATTCATTGCAATTGGTTGATTTGTTAACTTCAATTAATTAATTATTCTTTAATATAATTATCCACTTTATTTACTTATGAAAGCATGTCCCAACAATCGAATGAACAGTTAAATATTGAATTAATTAATCCTTATCTTCCATTGTGACTGGGTATCCAAATAATAATTAGCTTTTTTAGCAATACAAATTTATTAATCATTTCAAACAAAGGACAATAGTATTGTTTAATGTATTTTCTTTATCGCCCTATCTATCTATTCATAATGGTCAGTACTATCATCATGGAGAATATGCGAATAAAAATTAGGGTTAGTCAAACTACGTCTCAATTTTCACAAAATTATATAAAAAATGGTATTACTGAACTCATTTAGCTAAAGAATAAAAATACAAAAGAAGGGAAAGTACTGTGGACTTTTTATTCAAAATAGTTTAAACAAGATGTATAAAGGTTGTCAATAGCCTTAGAAAATGTTAGAACACAACCAAAATATCGTCGAATAGAGACGACCACCAGGAACACCTTTTATGGAAAAAGCCATTCCAAATAGACTTGTGATGATTTTTGCGACAACTTTCTTTCCATCTTGAATGACCTCATCACAAATTTGTTGCAATCGACCCCATGAATGTCGTCCCAAAATCAAGGATGACATATATGAGCCAACTCTAAATTTTGAGACAATTTGTCTTGTGCCCTCCCAACATAGGGACTACATAAGAGTCCCGTCCCAATAATTTAGGGATGGGTGTTGGTTTGTTTTCCCTATATTAGGGATAGTTTTTTGTAAACCATCCTTATATTTAAGATGACTTAGAGATGACCTTGAGATGATTAAATTTAAAATGAATTTGAAATGGATTTTGTTTGGAAATGATGTGGAACGTTTGAATTTAGGATAGTGTTGGGACAGTTTATTTTGCAATAACATTTGTAATGGAAATGAATTGCATTTAAAATGTTTTTGGGATGATTTAGGGACAGATGAGGGATGGATTTGGGACAATTTTTCAAAATTTTAAATTATTTTTTGTATTGCTTGCTTTTTTATGCAATAATTTCAAATGAAATGGTAAAAATTGAGAATTTAGACCATAATATCAACCAAAAGTCTTGAAATAGCATGATAAATAAAAAAATTTACCAAATATACATGATGTTAATATAATAATGATAATCATGCAATAATGATACAATGTTTGTTTACAAAAAATCCTAACATAGAGGATGTTATCAAATAAAACCGATTGATTTGTGTCTAGCCTTGTGTCATCACAATCATCTTCCTCGCCATTGTCATAGTCAATGTTTAGGAAGTCTAATGAAATACCTAGCCATGTACCAATTGCATTCGCCACACCATCTAATTCGGCTTGCAGCGTTCTTCTCAATTGGAATTTGAACTCATCCTAAGTATGCTACAACTTATCTCTCACCCTGGCTAGCACTACCGACTAATGATGATGATGATGAAGTGAAACTTCAATTTAGTTTTTGATAAGCTCCTACCTTTAATCCCATCTTCGGTAATCTCTCCTTTTTGAACTCATTGAGTGCTGCGAGGATGATATTGTCGTTGCTATTGGAGCTCAAAGCACTACCATCTTCACGGGAAGGGCAATCTTGTTCTATGGCTAAAGCCTGCCTTACTTAAGAGCTACTAGAAGGACGAGCCTATAGCAAAGAACATTTTAATACAAACTCTAATATATATTGAAATTTTAAGTATAACACATATTGTAGATTGACATTTCAAGTCATATGCGCCATAGAAGATAATAATCAATGAGATATAAATTTTCAAGTACCATATGCTATCAAAAAAATGAGATTAGAGAGACTTATGAGGCAGTTACTCTGTGCAGTGACTAAAATAGAATTGCCTCGATACATAGGAAAAGCAAAGGCATCATTAGCCAGCCGTCGTAGTCGGTTTACTCTATTCTTATTGCTAGCGGGATTGGAGGTGTCCTCAGTGCACATTGTCAACATTTCATTCCATCTCTCTTGTGGAATTCAGTCAGTTTTCTTATCGAATGACCTATTCTTATCGAATGACCTAACCTTGTGTAAACCTTTTGTAATTAGCTCCACGGCCTTTTACTTAAAGGCCCCTCTAGGGTTGTGCTATCACCTGAGCTCCAAGTGTATTCCTCCTATTATCACACAATTATTTATGTGAATGGGAGCTTGAATTCAAGCATATGGAAGCACTGCAACATATGTAAGTAGTTGGAGTGTAATATTAGGCATAACAACATACCTCGAATTTTTTATATCAAAACTTCTTGGTATCAAGTGGAATGTCACTATACTGGTCCATAAGTCATGGTAGTACCCAATTATGATGGACTTAATGTAGTTGACCACCTTCTTGTGAGCACTACAAATCTAAGGTAAGTGTTGTGAATTGATAATATACCAATATCTAAATCAATGTAAATGAATTCAATGTAAAAGGAAATTAAGATTTATTTAAATTATAATCCACTCACTGAAATGTGCAAGGTGTGTTGTGTACAGGGTCTTTGGGGCAGCACTAGGTAGGTGATGCTATGTTTAGTTATAGGGTAACTAGAATCATTATTCCTTCCCCTTGGCTTGAAGACATGGATGGTCTATTTACATGGTGCATGGAAGAGGAAGGAACATCTTGTTGTGTTTGAGATGATGTTTGTGTCTCATCGTTGTCTATGAATTAAGGTCCAAGGAGATAGTCTTGTCAGGTGTCATCCACACTTCTGTGGGCCTTCCCTCCTCATCATCTTTAAGATCTCCCATTATAGAATATCTCACATGTCATGCTTAAACAATTGAAAAAGTAGCAATTACAACATGCATAACCAATTTATGTTTAAAAGCAAAGCACCATAAATTAAGTTTAACACAATGAAAATAACAATGACTAATATACAATTGCACAAAATGTCCACTAATTTAGGTAAAAAAACAAGTAGCTCAATTACATCCCTTTTCATTGTGGAAATTTCATAGTTTGCTGAAAATGTGTGAGTTGAAAAATGGGAGTTGTCACCACTTCGTATTCATGAAGTTCAACAAACCTTGTACATAAATTTTTTCAATAAATGCACAAATGTTTGATATAGTGAAGGCCTAAACAAGATAACTGATATTCCCCTTTCCTTGACTCCCCAACACAAGTTTGTCTTACCTATTGGTTGCTATGTGGTGCTACATTATGTATGTTTTCTCCTGTACCCCAAATCAACACACCTATTCTTAGGTTTTGAGCACAAGGAGAAAACTATAAAATAGAAGAGAAGACCATTAATCTACCAAAAGGACCAACTGACAGGTAACTTCCATCAACAAATGCTCTAATAGTTGTGGAAAAGGCTTAAATTTTTAATACAATGACACACAATGCATTAACTTCATCGACTTTTCAAACAACATAATCTAAACTTCATGAGTTCTCCAACCTTATTAACATCATAACATATCCAACATCAAGCAATCTAATTACAACACAATAATCTATATTATAAGATTATGTCAATAAAAGTTTTTTATTACACAAAATATATTTACATAATTATTCTTATGTTAAAATTCTTTTTTTTTTTCTATATTTTCCTTAACTCTTAACATCTAACTTAAAATTAATATTTATGTTTTCTCTCAATTTTCCCTTATTTTATATTCTTTTAATATTTTTTAAAATATTTTTACACAATGTAAAACCATATATTTTTTTATTTTAATATACAATTACGTAGTTTTACTTATTTTTAATATATTATTTTTGTTTGTATTTGATGTCTATTTTTTTTCAAATTGTAGGTAAAGTATAATAATTTTACAATTTACAAATAAATTTGTACACATTTTGATAGTGAGTGTAGAGCTTGCACTAATTTTAACAATATTAGGTTTGAGATTTAGGGTTACATCTAGCCAGCCGTGCCGTGGAGGGAAGTAGCATATAAAAATTAAATTCATATTTATACTATATGCTATTAAAAATATAAATATATTTTAATTTACAATATAAAATTACACAATTATCTTTATTTTAAATTCTTTTATATTTCCATCCTTTCTTACTCGTCTTAAACTTATTTTTATGTGTTTTCAAAAAAAAAAAAAACTCATTTTTATGCATTTCTCTTAATTTCTTTCTTTCTTCTCTTTTTTGTTTTGATGAATTTACATATTTTTGTATTTTCAATATCCAACAATTATATTCCCAATTAAAGTATAATAATTAGATAATAAATAATTGTTTATGAACTGAAAGACCTTTACTACTCTATATTATATATTAAAAGTTTGAAACTAATTTTATTCTACATTTTGAATTTACAACATTATTAATGATTAATAAATTGATGTCATTACTCTTGATTAAAATGATTAAACATACTCAAATATAATTATATATATACTATTACCTTTTTCTATACCATATTCATAATGTAAATATCTATGCCAATGAATTAAGGTTAAAGGTCTTATAATAACTAATTTGGTCATCTTTTTATCTTATCTTAGCCCTCTAATTTTAAAAATAATTTCAATTTTAAGTAATTTTTATTTTATTATTATTACGTGCCAAAAGACACAACAATTTTATGTTTTATTACATAATATATATATATATATATATATATATTATTTTAATTACACACCCATCACATGTGCGATTTTTACTAACGTTCCATAATGTGCCAAAAACTAGCAAATACCACCGTATAAACTTATAAACTTACAATTTCCCACAACACCTACCGACTTGCCTAGCATCTCTCATCGAGGGCTTGTTAACATTTGAGTTTCAAAGAATCATTTAATTCAGAAGATCATGAGAATCTCAAACACAGATCACAAACAAAGATCAACACACCAGATTCATTCAACTCCTCAAACATCAGCAGTTAACAAAATGCTGCTTGTAAGAGATGAGATATATTTTCCTCCGGAAGAGATCACCCATTCAGTTCACAAAACCTTTATCTGCAAAGGAATGTAAATTGCAGTTCTCTCCCCCACATGCCATACTTCCTGCTTGCTGAAACCCAACCCACAGAGCCTCCACAGTAACTCGCCCACGTGACAAAATCTAACGAAAAACTAACTACGAGATCCCAACTAATTATACCAACCATTCTAAGCCAGTCATTGATACCAAACAATTGGAGGAGTCGTGCTGTTGGATGAAGGCTGCGGAATCAGGCAGTGTGGCTGCCGCCATTGATGGCATTGCTCTCTCAGACTCATTCCATCAATATAATTGACGTTACTTTGATCAATATTATAGCTATCTTCGATTTCCATGCTTGCTTCTTCCAGTTCTTGAGCATCCATCATATCAGAATTATCAGTTTCAGGAGGCAATTCAGTTCGTCCAGCTTCGGAAGAGTTCTGTGATGGGACCCACGGAACAATAGCAAGAGACCCATCATCTGAACCAGAGCTGTTATTCTCTGTTGCCTTGTTGTAGGTCAATCTCCAAGAGTTTGACTGGCTTGACCACAGGCCATGATCTACACAGCATACACAAACTGGTTACTTGGTTTTGAAACTTCTGCTAAGATAGGCAAAAAAATTTATGGTATACAGGATTAGGGTCAATAATCATTCCTAATAACAAGAGAAGACTAAATGTACACATTATGCACGGGAGCTACATCACTGAGAATTACTACCAAATATTAATTCATGAAACAGGAAGTGCCGAACAGATCAAATTAGAATTAAAAAAATTCCTTTATTGTTTAATTATTTATTATACAATTTTGTGATTGTGCGGAACCATGTCATAGAAAAACATAGTCTGACTGTATCACTCGAACGAACATTTGCCCGTAGAACATTTGCTTATACTACCAAAGACAATCCAAGGCCTAAACCCAAGGCCCATGCATGCTAACCGTTGCCTAATAGTCAACAATTGGATTGGAAATCTAATTATCAATTTCAATGCAAAAAAAAAGAAGGTAATCTTATCACAATCAAAAAAATTGCAAAAAGAGAGCACAGCTACACAGGAAGTCAAATAATAATCGACACGTAAACGGATGTACACTTACTTTTGAACCCCGAAATAAGGTTCGGATTGATAGATACAGAGAAATTGGACGGGGACTGCAGGAGTGGAGTAGTGTTGGTTAGGTTAAAAAGTACAATCGCCCTCTCTTCATTAATGGGCTCGCTTGGTAATTCCTCGATTTTTATACCCCCTGGAGAATGATTATCAAAGCTCTGTTCATGTGGGAGGGAATCCTCAAACGTTATGGGACCCTCACATTCCTCCTCTATTAAAGGCGTCAATTCAGCATCCTAAATTAATAGAAGGAAAATACTGTGAATTACGATTCCCACTTTAATCATATTTTTATCAAATTTTCTAGAACCGAAAGTTGGCGTCATCATAGCTGCGCATAGGCAAACTTTGATTGGATTTTAAAATCCCAATTCGAATAATCAGAAGCACAACGGGTAATACGATCAGCACAGTCAAATTAAAAGAGAAAATTAAGAGAAACATAAGACTATACCAGGCGTCGGATTTTCGTGGCGGGAGAAGAGAGGGAAAATTCGGAGAAATCATCGCTGCCATCTTCTAGCTCTTTCCTTTTTGATTTCAACGGGAAATAACCCTCCATAACTGCTGATTCTTGCAACCCCAAATTTGATTTTGTGAACACCAAATAAACCCTAGAGCTACAACTGAGGCAATACTTATACCGTGATATGGCGCAAAAAGCGGCGTAAAATCAATCTAATCCAAACCTTAACTAGGATGGCTGATCCTCAATGAAGAATCTCAAGCAGAAACTACGAAGTGAAAATCCTTGATCCTTGGATTGAGGAAAAAATACAGAGACGAGGCTTGTGGAAGTTGCTTTATGTGGTTAGATTGCTTTCTGTGTCTTACCAGATGTCTCCAGAATCTACGAGAAACCCACTTAGTGATTACGTGTAAATTTCAATTTATATAATATAAAAATTAAAATTAATTAATTAATTTTATTTATAATATAAATTATTTTATCATATATTAAATCTACTTATAAAAAAATATTAAATTAAAAATAAATATAAATATGAGTAATAAAAAACTTATATATGAATAATAATAAAAATGAATCTCTTTGTTATTATTAAGCTGGATGACAGTATATTAGTAATTTATTTGAGGTCAACCCAGACAGGACAAATTCTTAATATTGGCTAGGAAAAATAGCACATATTTAGTATTTTAAAAATATTTATAGATACTATTATTTTTTTCTAATATAATAAATATAAAATTAATTGAAATTAAAAAGAAAAGAGAGATGAAAAAAATTAAGAAAAATTGAAAAAAAAACAAAAGAAATATAAAAAATAAGATATGTTTTTTGAAATTTATTCTATACGTACCATGATAATTATTTTGGGATCAAATCAGTTATATATAGAACTTATAGGCATATATATATGTAAACATTTATATATAAATTATGAATTTTTTAAATTTTGATTATTAAAAATAAAGTAATTTAAAAATTAAAAGTACACAGAGTATTTAAAATAGAAATAAAAAGTAAAATAATTTATAAATTTGAAAGAAAATACAAATAAAAATAGTAAATCAATAAAAATAAAAAAATAAAGTAGTTAAAACGAGGTTAATCGTGCCGTCGCAACAGCAAAAATGAAGGCAATTTGTCTAATCTTTCATTGTATAAAAAATATTTAAATAAATAAAACAAAAAAACATTAAACAATTTAACAAAAGAAAATTCTTGAGAAAAATAAATAAAATTATAAGTCTAAAGAAAGGAAGAAAGAAAATGTTAAAAATATAAATGAATTTTTGTAATTTTATTTTGAGTAACCAAGAGTTTTAGTTTCAAAATAACAACTAGTGTGTAATGTGCCTCGGAGAATGTATTTATATATTATCAAGATATTATATTTTAAATAATAAAAACAAAATTACTTCAAATTCAAAGTAAAAAATTATTTAAAATAAAGAAAGATCACATAATTTGAAAAAAATTGAAAATTTAAAGAAAAATACAAATAAAAAATGACAAGTTAACCGTAAAGAGGAAGAAAAATATAAAATTTTAGAAATTGAAGTCAGAGTAACCATATAATTTTGTGCTGTGCGGAAAAGATTTAACATAAGAAAATGAAGACAGATTAAAAAATTAAAGGCAGAAAAAATTTGAGCAAAATCATAAATAACAATAATTATTAAAAAAATTGATAGAAAAACAAAAAAATTAAAATAAGTGTAGTTATATAATCTCAAATTGTCCAACCAAAAATAAATTATTTCAACACCAATAACAATAACAATAGTAAAAACTATACACTTTATATGTGTACATGAATGACTAAACCATTTTAGAACTGCCAAGAGCCTTACAGAAACTGTTTATTCATTGCGAAATCAATTTACAAAAATAACCCTGTGTTGTAAATTCAAACGGCTCCATCGAAACTTAAAATTTGGTTAATTAGTATTTTTACTTACTTTCCCCTCTCAACTGCATTCCATTATCCTTTAACCTCTTACTCCAGCACACTCGCCCTTCTCTCTATGTGCTTTCACATATTTCATAAAATTTGTTTCATTGTTTCTCTTTATTTTTATATCTATCCTACTCTACACATTACAGCTATATTTGGGAGAGGGATTTCTGTTAGAGATAATGTTTAATAGAAATTACATTAAAATGAGTAATATATTTAAAAATAATAATTTATATTGAGATGAATAATATATTGAAAAATAATAATTTGATGACATGAATAATATGATTTATTTAAATGTATGTATAAAATATATAATAATCATTGAATACTGTGATAATATATAAAGATAATAATTATGTTCTTTAGAGTGTAAATAAACAAAAGTTGTAGGTACAAGTGTGATATATACAGGTATTGATTTGATTATTAATAAACTTAATAAATAAAAAATAATTAGTTAATTATATATATATATATATAAAGGAAAAATTTTAAATTTAAATTTAAATGAATATTTTGTTTAATTGTATGTTTGATAGTATAAAATTTAAGACGATGATTTTGAGTTAAAAATTTGATTCCAAACATAACGTGAGAGTTTGGTCATCACAAGATTATACTAAGTAAATTTATACATATATCATTTTTTTTATTTAATAATGACAAATTATAATTTTTTTTGTCATTGTCTTTTTTTTTTTTTTTTCTTTTTCTTCAAAGACGAATGGAAAGGGCTAGGAGGCCTGCCCCAACCCCAGGCCATCCCACATCATAATCATTATTATATCCAGTTAAAGTTATTTTATATGAAAATAGACACACACACACACACGCGAAACGGCATAAATTTTATGGTTTAATATATTTTTTCATTAATTAGTATTGCTTTCATAAATAAATAATCTAGCCTTAGCAAGTTATTAGAATTTTGATGATCCATTAAATTATGAATAATAATTATTTTCTATTCATTGTTTATTATATGTATTGCCTATGTATTCGTGTTTTTCATGTGCATATAAATATAATAATATGTTATAGACTATAAAAATATTTTAGAAGTATTTTCATTAATTATTTTGAATATATTTTTAGTTCAAAATTAGTTAAAAATACTATTTGAACAATTAAATGTAAATACATTGTACAATACTTTAGAAAATTAAAGTGTTCGTATGCTTTGAAATTGGTGTTTAATTTTCATTATATTTGATTCATCCTTAAAAATCAATTCTTACACTAACTAATCAATTAACAATCCTTTCAATTAACTTACACACACACACACACACATATATATTCTTTTGGAAAAATAGTTATTATAATTAAAAAAATGAAAATGCTATGATATAAAAGAAATAGACAATTAAGTATGACAAATTAATTAAAAAATTAAGATGTTTTATTTAATGCTACAGTAGGAAAGTTATTTTAAAATGAAAATTATTATTTTAGATTTTATTTTTAAATGAATAAATTTTGTTTATAATTAAAAAATAAAAAAATAATTTTGGCCCCCACCCCTTCCTAAATTGAAAGTCTTGATCCATCCTTGTTTTTCTTGTTACTTCTTTTTATAATTATAATATTTGTTATATAAGTATAAATAAATATTTAAATAAAAAATATATACTACCCGTAAAATAAATTAAAAATTATTTTTAATTTTATATTTTATAAATTTAATTTAATTATACTATATATAAAGAGTTTGGCTCTTGCTTTGTTACATTAAATGGATTTATATACACTCCTCTTCCACATGAAATAATGTAGTTATCCTTTTTATTATTTTTTTCTTTCTAGTTCTGTATCTCATTATATTGTTTTTTGCACAAGTATAAAATAAATATTTAAATAAACTAATACATACTACAAATAAAATAAATCAAATAGTTGCTTATTGATTTTATATTAAATAAATTAAAGCACATACATAGACTATGTCCAAAATATTCTGGTATATAATTACGAGTTTGGGGCTAATTTGGTTGCATCAAGTGAATTTACGAGTATATCTTTCTTTAACTTAATATGAAATTGCCTTTCTTTGGTTATTTATAATATTTATTTATTTTTTAATAGGTATATTTTTATGTATAAGTACAAATCAATATTTAAATAAACTAACATAGTCTTCAAATAAAGTAAACTAAACAATTATTTTTAATTTTATATTATTTAATTCAAGCACACTCCAAGAGTGTGCTAAAATTACTACTCTTTACTGTACTATTAAGTTCATAAGGACTTTGGGCCACACAATTCCAAATTCTACAATTTCCCTTAGTTTAATTTTTTATTTTTTCCAACATCTCTGACGTGATTCAAGAACCCGACGAAATTTATTTTAATATTTATTAATTTTAGTTTATTTTTTAGTGGACTTTATTAATAAATAGGGCCATATGAGCTTTTAGGTTAGAGTCTTATAATATTTAGTATAAATAGCAGTTTGTTATTTAGTCGAAACAGAATATACAAACAAAGTTTTAATCATTTCAGGTTTCTTCTCAATTCCCTGAAATTGCGTCTTTCAATTTCTCGTGAATTCCTATCCCAAATTGAGTCATTCCGAAATGGTCCATGTGATTCGTAACGTATCAATTAGTATTCAGTGTGCTGATTGTGGTCGTTTCTATCGGGTTCAATCAAATTCTATCACGTTGGGTCGGTGTTTTTGGCTCGGTTTATGTCCCCTGGGATTATCGGATTCAGGTCCGCTTACACCATTATTTCTATCGTGATCTTGATCACGTCAGTTTGGTATTAGAGCAAGCTTATGTCGAATTCTAATTCGATACACGATCCAGAGTTTTCAACAAAAAAAATCAAAAAAAATAAAAAAAAGGGAAAAATCTGTGCCGCCGTGCTTGGTCGAAATTTGCTGCCGCAATCCGCCGTCTCCAATCGTTCTCAGACCTGAATTCAGCCGCCCAAGGATGACCACCCGAAGCCCATTCCATCGCCACCATCAATTGAAGCCAACGCCGTCGGAATCAAGAGAAATCTGGCCGTGAACTGCCACAACGGCAGAAATTCGCGCCGCCACGCCCTTGAGCAAAAAAAAAAAAAAAATTCAGTTGGGCCGGAGTTGATGGGGGTTGAAAACTGCTTTAGGTCAGGCTGTTGCTGGGCCAAAGGCGCATTTTAGGCCAAAAAGATTGTGCTGGACCATGAGCTGTTGCTGGGCTGGACTGTCCGTGTTGACATGGTAAAGTCGTGTTTGGTTACAATTTCTGTTCCATTTAAGGGCCTGTTTGGTTGCTGATTTCTTTAAAAAAAAAAGAGGCCAAAAAAAAGGGGGAGAGGCCAAAAAAAGGGAAAAAAAAAGAAAGAGGAGAGAAATTTTATTTTATTTATTTAATTTTAATCTTTGTAGGGGTTGCATTTGTGGATATTACAGATTGAGATACTTGCTTATCTTATATCCTTTTTTTTTTTCTATTAGCTCCATATCCATCATACCGAGTGCTTGTATTTATTACGTTACTTGAATTATTGAGACCATTTTGGAATTACACGAGAAGGGCACGAGAAATTAAAATTTGTAAGAATTAGATTGAGTGTGTGTGATACACGAGTGGAGGTAAGAAACGAGTGTCAGATAGCCTTTATCTGAGAGGAGTCAGAATAGCGAGGTTGGTGAGGACTTTTATTACTAATCGTTATTTTCTATTATTGTTTCTTTGTACCCCAGTTATCGTGATGGCCAGCCAGTATTCAGACGATGGTACTAACCCTGACGAAACTAAATTCTTATTTGAGTCTCTCAATGGTGAATTGAGGAAGCTTACCGAGAGTATGGAGGGTATGTAGGATAGAATGATAGATATACAAGACCGGTTAGGATGCGTAGAAGCGTCCCAAGCCGTAATCCTAGAAAGAGATGGTTTACTGTCCAGGCCACCTGGACGCAAAAGCAGCCCCGTGCCAGACCGAGCTCGGATTAGGGACAAGCATGGATATCATGTTAGACTTGTGAGGCAAGATTGACATGATTATAAGGAGGAATATGGATCGAATGTGGATGAATACGACGAGACATCCAAGGTATCGGGTTCTTATAATGAAAGTCAATTTTGGGTGTGTTTTAACTGCTTTTGGCATGGATATAGCATGAGTAAATGTCAAAATAAGGAAGTCGATGCTCATATTGGCATTAGCAAAGTTGTGAGAGAGAAGAAAAGTCCAACCATAAAGATGTCATCTTTGACTAAAGTGAAGATTGCAAAGAAAGTGCCACCAGAAGAAGTACAACATGAAGATAATGGCAGTGTTAGCACACATCTGAGAATTGAGGAGAAAAGTGAACGAAAAGAAATAACAGAATTAGTAGAAGTTGAAAAGGATAGAGTTGAGATGGAAGAAGCCATAGAAGTTAAAGTGACAGTTGAGAATAGCCACAAGAATAAAGAACAAGCAAAGGATTGGGAGATTACATTTTTACAGAGTTACGTGTACGTTGATTCATTTGACCCTTTAGCAGATGCTTTGTCCAATTGTACTGCACAAGAGTGGAAGATAGTTTTATCTGCAGAGACTGCATATGTATATCTGGATAAGTCGTCAGTGCCTTTTTACATTCCTTTATATAGTTTGTTGCTGATATTTCTGTGCTCGACTCATGGGAAGATGAAGCTGAAATTTCAGCGAGGCGATGAAGAGTTAAGGAACTTCCAGAGATTCATGTTTGATCCAGGAGGACACAAATTCGAATTGAGGACAATTCGCCTTCAAGAGGAGGGTATGATGCGATCCAATGACCCGATGAAATTTATTTTAGTATTTATTAATTTTAGTTTGTTTGTTAAAGGACTTTATTAATAAATTGGGCCATATGGGCTTTTAGGTTAGAGTCTGATAATATTTAATATATATAGCAGTTTGTTATTTAATTGAAACAGAACATACAGACAGAGTTTTTAATCAATTCAGGTTTCTTCTCAATTCCTTGAAATTATGCCTTTCAATTTCTCGTGAATTCCTATCCCAAATCGAGTCATTCCGGAATGGTCCGTGTAATTCGTAACGTATCAATCAGTATTCGGTGTGCTGATTGTGGTCGTTTCCATCGGGTTCAATTCAATCTTACCACGTTGGGTGACCATGTTGGGTTGACGTTCTTCGCTTGGTTTGCGTCTCTAGGATTATCGGATTCAAGTCCGATTACACTGTTGTTTCCGTTGTGATCTTGATCATGTCAATCTCCTTTTTCTCTTTTCTTTTCCTCTTTTTCTTAACTTATTTATACTCTATTCTGAAAATAAAGTTAATAAGGATTTTTAGTTGCACAATATCAAATTATGCAATTATCCTTATTGTAATTTTTTTTTATTTTTCTACCCATTTCTTTATCCCTTTTCTTTTAACTTATTATTTTTATTTATGTTTTCTCTTAAATTTTCTCTTTTTTCAAATTCTTTTGTTCATTCTTGATTTTATCATTTCAATATTTTTTTATACTTTTAAACTGAATAATTTTCACAATGTTTGTTCTAATTTTTGAATGTGCTTTTAGGTGTACTTTTCTTAAAAATTGTGTAATAATAACAGAGACAAAGAGATAAACTTTAAAAAATATATTTATTGTTGTTTGTATTTTCTTGGGAATGAAAGTGTAATTTTAAGGTACAACTGCTTTATAACTTATAAATAAATTCGTGTACGCATAAAATGTGCGGATTTTAGTAGTTTTTATTATGTCCCTAGATAAACGACTTATGTTTGGAGGACAAAAGTAGCATTGCCATTGGCTGTGTTTCATACGAAAGAAGAAGGATCAGAAGAAACTGACTTGTTCAATCGAGCTTGGATTCCTAATTAACCTGCTCTCTTAATTTTCATTGCTTTTCCATTGCTGCATTTGCACTCTGCATTTGCTTTTGTCATAAGATGTGTAACCTGGAGAACACTATAGGCACTGCATACGTGCTGTTGAAGGTTAGAAGCAAACGTAGAAACCACTGTAAAAGTGAGAGAAAAATTTAAAATGATATTCAAAGATTTATTAATGAATTGTAATCACGATATGTGGTGTTTCATTTGGAGAAAGATAGAGATGCGTAAATATTACCCCAAGTTTTGAAAAAAGTTGTCGAGTACCACTTAAACATCCAAACAGTAACAATCAGTGCTGTGTGCCGAAGGTGCATTGTAATGAATGAATGGAGGAAATTGAATACTAGCAACAAACACACACTCGTGGAAGGGTCATCCCATAGTATGCTTCCGACCCTTTTTTTTTTTTTTGACATAATTCGTGTGATGATGTTAGTACTTTTACTAGCAATACATGAAGATTCTAAAGTAGCAAGGTGGGCTGTCTTGGCTTTGTTGGCAACTATTGTAGTATTTTATAAATTTAATGAAGAAATGAGATGAAAGGTAGAGATATCCTACTTAGGTGCCAAAATATGTAGAAATCTCTATTTAATCGTCTATCTCTTCTTTCAACAAAATCTAGAAATTTCAATAACTTCGAGAAAAAAATTTGAATTTTTATCTTCTTTGAAATTTGATTAATTTTCAAATCATGTTAATTTGAGTGTTTAGTGCAACAATTGCGAATCAAACACCAATAAAATTTGGTGATGTACCACAAACAATGCCTCAAATTTCACCAAAAATGCTATGAATTTTCTTGTAACTTGTGAAATGAATTTGTGGTCTCTCTAGAATTGCCGTTACTTGTATTTTCAATTGAGTGTCCTCTTTTCTACTTATCTTTATAGAGACGAGCGAGGCACTCTTGCTTTATTTATGTGATGACATGACACAATTTAATTGACTTTTATTACCCGACAATTATTTCTTTTAACTAGAAGATTTTATTTGATGCGATTTCAGTTGTTAGTATTATTTTTCAAAATTTGAGAAATTACGATTCTTATTGCCAAATGTTATTATTTGACATTGAGCACTATTTGATTGGCAGACAATATTATATCAAAATATCAATAATATAATTATTTATTTTGAAAACTATAGTTAAATAAATTTCCAATATATAAATACAAAAATATTTAATTTAATTTTTTCATGCGGCTATTTGATTGGATGCAAATTTTGTTTGTTCACTGGAAGATCCTCCTTAATGGCTAATATAAATAATAATAGTTCCAGCAAAACCTTAACAACTTTCCTCGAAGCAAAATGGGACTATATCCAACTTTTATTCAAACAATTGCCAAACCCCCCTTTTTTTTATCAGAAAAAAATAACTAATTACATCAATATATCAATATTAGTTTAATTCGGTCGACTACTTTAAACCTTACTAAGAAACTATTATTAGAATAAATTAAATCCAAACATAGATATACGCATCATTAATATTGAAGTAAACAGAAAAACAAAAAGTTAAATAAGATAAGACTTTATTCCAAAAGTAAGCCATTAACGATTACCTTAGTTGATTATTATCTACAATGGTGCACGACAAAGTTGTCTTGATTAAGCTGTGTGTTGATTGACGAACCCAACATGGTGCATATATGTGATTGGTTCATTCACCCACCAAAAAGCAACAAGCCAAATAATTGCATATCTCACAGTCGTGATATTATTTAATTTTCTCCTTCTGGGATTGCTATATATATATATATATATGAAAGATGTACTGACATATCTTTTTAAATATATTAATATTATTCGGGGACTAACAATGTCTACTTTTCTAATTCATGGGATGAAAGCAAGAGCCTCTTCTTCCTGTGGTTGATGCAGACCTCAGTTTGACTTGAGAATTATCTGACCATATATTAAAGTGATTTTGACTGTTGTTTTATACGGCTGCTAATAATTTAAAATTAGTTTTTTTTAACTCATTACACGTGCAATTAAAAATTAATATTTAATAACTTATATACAAACTATTTTTAATAATAACGCAAATAAAAATATTTAAAATTAAAATTATATATGAACTTAATAGGAAAAAAGGAGAAGAAAGAGTTGAGGTTAGCGAACAAATGAAATACAAAGAGTAGAAATAAATAAAGGAGAACTAAGTAAAAAGTTTAAAAAAGATACATTAGTTTCATTTTCACAGATTAGTTTTTTAAAATATAAAACAAGGTGGTAAGCTTTTACCAATAAACTCTCTATTTTATTTATTTATTTATTTTTACATTGAAAATAGAGGAGAATAATTATAATTGGATTCACTGAAGACTGTAATTCAGCACATATATTTAAATAGCTAACGGCAATTACTCCTTCAGTCGATATATTTAGTATATATAAAAGTGAATAGGAAATCGAATTATATATGTGATGCATTGTATATTAAGGTTATGTTTAGAAGCTATCTTTTTAACTCCAAAACATTCTCTCAAATTTTATATTACCAAACATACTATTCAACAAAATTTTTATCCAAATTTAAATTCAAATTTTATCTCTCTATTTATGTAACTAATTAATTATTTTTAATCATTACACCTATTTACAATCAATTTCATACATATATATATCACATATATACTCACATTTATTTTTATTTATACTCTAAAATATAATCATTATTCCTGTATATTATTACATCATCTATCATCATTATATATTTTATTCATATATTCGAATATATTATGATATTCATCCCATCAAAACTTTATTCCAAAAATATTACTTATCCCAACATAATTCCCTCCAAATATCATATACACCAAAAACTCCATTCCCAAACATAAAGCATCTCATCCCATAATTAATGTGTCCTAATATACATTATCATCAATGTAGCTACACCCGTTGCATAAAAGAAGGTGCTGCAAATATAATACACCAAGTACCTCCGCCGACTAAGGCGGGGGAGGTGCGTCGGGAGTCGAGATGTCACCTGGTCGATCGGGTGAGAATTGAGAACTCTTTATTGACGTGCATGCATGCTTGCTTTGTTATTTATCCATGCATGCATTGGCTTTCTTGTCTCTTTTTCTTAAAAGTTTGTTTCTGTATAGAGAATTAAAATACAATAAAGCTATTTTGTACCAGAAAAGAAACTTGCATGCATCCAATAGAGGGTAACACTGAAGACGCTGAAACCGGCCGTTCGCATGGGAGAACCCTGCTCTTCGCGGGCCGCAGCGATAACTCTAAATATGATTTCCATGTAAATAATTGCGTGTGTCTGATAATTCGGGTATTTCAGAGGAATTGCTATTAATATTGTTTGAAAAGATGAGTGAAGGAATAGTCGATAAAGAATTTCAAATTTTATGATTTTTGTTTCATTAAGATTAATCGACAGATTATCGCTTTGAAATTTGTATTTATGAAAGATCGATAATTCAATGCCATTTATCCAGACAATATTAAATTGCTTTTGTAATAATTAATTTGTTTCAAATTAATGCATAATTTATTTTATACTATAACTTCGATATGTTTGATAAATATATAGTATTGAATTATCTATATACTATATATTAAGTGTAAAAGGTGAAAAAAAAAAAAGAAAACCACTTCTGGTTCTCAATGTTAATTTACTGTAGTGTTTTGCTTTTTTTCTTATTTCTTTCCACTTTTTATCTTTTATTTATGATTTTATTATCTCCACGTGTTCGCCCTCTCTCTATAATACAATTTTATTTTGTCCTAACTTATTTTTTATATTAATAATTTTTTGGTTAATTATCGTAATTTTAATTTCAATAACTCTTTTTTGAAAATATTTTAAAAATATGATAGATTTATATCTTATTAGTATTCATAGAAAATTATGTATACATGGAATATGTAATTTTTGTTAAATGATAAACTGTAAAATATAATATATATATATATATATATATATATTTAATGTAATTCTACATATTTATATAATAAAAAATTATGTGCAATAAATATATACCACCAACAATGTTGCCAGATTGGGAGGCCACGCTGGACAGCTCTTGTGTCCCGTTTCGGACGATGTTTGGTCGGTAATTTAAAGTTGTTTTAAGAATTCTTAGTCCTGATAGAGTTCCATTTAACGTGTGAGGGATTGGTTTTCTTATATGTGATGTAATGTCGAATATTTTGATATATACTACTTGTGAACCTAAGTCTAATGTTCTATCTATAAATTATTGTGTACTGAATGTTACAGTACTTAGTGACATGCTAATGTTAGTCTTACAAGGAAAACAAAAACGCTGAAGGAAATCACGTCGTGGATATACCAAAAGAGTTAACCAAATCATTGAGATTTAAAATTAAAATTCAAGAATAGTGTGAATGAGTTTGTGAATTAGGTAAACATGCATTATGACTACACGGATGAAAGCTAGATTAGATGCCCATGCTCCTGGTGTAAGAATAAAAAGATTTTAGACCCTGACAGAGTGAAGATTCGCTTCTTTAAGAAGAGATTTTGTAATAAATATTTTAACTGAATAAGCTATGGCCAAGCCCTCTTTTACGATACCTCGACATAAGAAGCAAGTAGTTATTTTGCAATGTTGTCCATTGATGATGGAGTGACAAGGGACCACAAGAGCGTAGGTTATACTCGAGGAGCAGCCTCCTACACCCCAATCATTGGACAAGGATGAGATACAACCACCTTCTCAAATGCAACAAGATGGAGGCCAAGTTGGATTGTGTAATGAATGTCATTAGTATACAACTTGACGTCTCATGAGATTTCCTTGATGATGATGATAAGGTTGGTGAGAATGACGCTGACAATGACAATATGGTAAACATTGATGAGTATGTTTCATTTCATAAAAACCTCAATGTTAGAAGGATTTGTGTAAACAAATAATAACTTTCAATTACATAATTATAATTAATATTTAAACATTGTGAATATTTGGCAAATTTTCATTTATTGCACTATTTCATGTATTTTGGTAGCTATTATGTTCCAAATTATCCATAATTACCATTTCCTATCAAAAGATTGCAAAAAACAATAGGAAAAACAAAAAATTATAAAAACTTAATAAACCGGTCCAATTCCATTCCAAATTTGTCTCAAAGTTGTCCATGAGATATCCCAAACTTAATTTGATCGTCTTAAAACCATTCCCAATATAGTAGTCTCAAATCTATCTCGAAACAATTCGTTTAAGATCTATTTCAAATTCATCCATGTAAAAGTTGTCTCTAAAAGTGCCATCTTAGGGTTGTTTTAAATATAGGGATAACTCAAAAATAGCCATCCCAACATTTTGGATTCCTTTATTGTATCTTCCCTATATTAGGGATAGCATAAGAAAATTGTTCCAAAATTTTGGGACAAACCAACGATATTATTTCAAATTTGGGATGACACACATGAATTGCATTCCATTAGAATTGCAACATGGTCATTTAGGACAAGCCAGAAGCCATCCTAAATCTTATTGCAAATCAATCCAGGATGGCTTTGTATCAAAAATTCATCACAATTGACCACTACAAGAGAACACTTAATTTGGGATGACTTTTTGGGATCGGAAAAATGCCATCCCAAATTGAAATGGATTTGAGACAATATAAACCTGTCCTAAAGTCGTTCAAGAAAAATTGTCACAAAGTCTTCTCAAATTAGCCATGCAGAGAAAAGTCATACTAAATTTGTTTCAATTTGGGACGGAAACTTTCATAAATCATCCTAGTAGAGATGGGAGACAGGTTTTTAAAGTCGTCTCTAATATTAGAGATGAATTTGAGATGGCTTTTTGAGGCTATCTCTAATTGCGAATTTGAAATATATAGCCCTTTCAAACTCTAACATTTAAGTTTATTTTCTATTTGCAAAATATCCTTTTGCTATACTTTTAGGTGAAGAACAAGATTTGAGGTATGTTATTTCATTTAGTATTTTGTTGTTTGAAAAATAATTGTTTAAGGTGGTGGACTGTTAAATGCAATATTATTTTCTTTAATATGCATTTTGGAGAAGGATTTGGCATATGTTACTTAAATTTGTAGGTTTCATGTTTATTTCTTCAATACGATGATGACTTTAAGCATTTCCAGTGACATATTGTGTACTTATGAAATATTTGAAACAATTGATTAATTTTTTCTAAAAATATTGTCAAATAATTATTTATTGAATTATAGGTCTATATTTTCTCCCTGTCTTGTTTTGATGAATTTTATTCATTTTGAGTAAAATATTTGAGCCTTAATGAAATGTACAAAAGAATAATATGTTACAAAATTGTTATGATGATATTTCTAAATTAATTGGTTAAATTTTGCCCCCGGATAATTGAATGCCACCAAACTACTATAGCACAAAGAGATTAATAGGAGATTTGGGTTTTTCTGTAGTGAAAATCGACTATTGCAAGTTGGGTTGTATGTTTTTTTGGAAAAATAATGATAAATTGGACACTTGCAAGCTTTGTGGGTAGGCATAATATAACTCCAAATAATCATATATTAGATTGTTAGTAAGTGTAAAAATTTCAAGAAAAAGATGCTACATTGCAAAGAAATTAATTAGTTGCCCAAAAAATAAAGAAAAGTTTATGAATTCTAGTTTGATATTTCATCGAGCATATGGTGTGCTATGGATTATTCAAACCCCATTTAAGTAAAATCATGATTTAATCTCTATTTCATTATAACATAACCTTAACAATACAACAACAACATGATTTAACCGACACAAATCTAACATTCCTTTGTAATGAATGAGGCTGTATATCATTTATGGTGGATCACTTTATGCGAACTAAAAATCTAAAGTATCAACATGGCATTGAACATTGAACGATATGGAAAGAACCTTATTTTTTACCATTATTTAACTAAAGTATGAAATTATTATTGTCATCATTATTATAGATTCTGGTATCCATATCAAATAATACAAACAATTAACAAAAAATATAATTTTTTTTCTAAAATAATAAAATACATAAAACTTCAAAATATATTCTAAAATATAAATTAAAGAGATAAAAATATATTTTATACTTTTATTCTCTAAAGAATGTAAAAAATTATATTACATAAAATATAAAATATAACTTAAAATTTTGATTTTCTGGAAAATAAAAATTTAGAAAAATTAATTTTTAAAATTATTTTCCATAAAATATACAAATATACTCACAAAATTATAAAAAAAAATATAAGTATAAAATTAAATAATTAAATATAAAGATAGAAATACAAAACATAAAAATAAATAAAATTTATAATAGTTACTAAATATACTCTCTAAAATTAAAAAGTAGATTTATTATATAAAACTACATTTAAAAACTTAAAACTTTCCAAAAGATATAAAAAAATTTACGTTTTCTAAAAAAGTATACAGGTTAAAATTTTTTAATTTTATGGTGAAATTGTTCACATGAGCAACATATACGTAATGTGGCTTTCAAGTTGAATTCCGTTTTCAACCAAAATCAAAGGAAATATGTTAATATAAAATAAATGACAAATAATAAAGCTATTGAAAGAGACTTTTTAAACCCTATTTCACTTCTAATAATAGCGTCAATAGCAATATATGAAATATGACCATTTTTCAAAAAAATGCAAACCATTAGTTTTATATCACTACAAAATATAAATCTTAAATTATTAACAAAATATATTTGTGGATTTGAATTTATATTTTATCTTTCTTATGTAGAATTTTAATATTTCATATATATTTTCAGAGATTACATTGAGTAAAATAATATATTTTATATTTTATAACTTTAAAAATAAATTTTTGGAAAATTGAATTTCTAAATTTATATTTCATATAGTTAGATTTTTATAATTTTTAGAATATATTAAGGTATTTCTCCAAATTTTAAATTTGTATATTAGAAAAAAATTAATTCTACATTCTTTTATAATTTAAGTGTTTAAATATTTTAATTTTTTAGAAAAATAATAAAATATTTTTTTCGGAAGATGTCCTGAGTTGCTATTTTTCAAAATATTTCATTAAGTTTATATTTTTATATTATGACATATAATATAAAAGTATAGTTTTTTGTTTGCTATGTAATATACTTGGAAATATAATGAATTTTAAATTTTAATTTTTTTAAAAAAATTGAAATATTTAATTTTAATTTATTTATAAAATTTAAGAATATTACTTTTATATTTGAATTTATATTATAGAAGTTAGAAAATAAATTTTCTATGCTTTTTAGAAAATAGATTTAAGAAATATATTTTTCTATTTTAATTTATGTTTTACAAATTATTTTGAAATTTTTAAATAGTTATGTGTTTTGGTAATTTTTAGAAGAACTATTTTTTTTACATTTTATTGTATTTGATTATTATTTTTATTAATTGATGTAGATACCAGGCCAGTCGACATGGAAACCTACTCAGTCATTAGGTGCCAACGTAGACAAAGTTGCTGGAAAATCCCAAAGTTTAGTATTGTCAGCACGGCATTTTCACTTAAATTGCCAAAATTTTAGCAAAATTTAAGAACAAAACACCATTTTACACTATATAGATGACAAAAATTGCATTTTTTTTGTCAAATTCATGTAAAATTGTTGATGAATATTTTTAATTTTTTAAACCATAATTAATTTGTTTGATTTGTTCTGTATATATGTGTGTGTACATTTGATTATCGGCAAGGGGTAATAAACGTATATAATAGTAGTAAAAGTGAATGGAGAATGAAAGAATATTTAGATAAGGACAATATAGTAAGTTAACATTGTAAAACTAAAATCATGTCTTTGACTTTAACATTCAGTATAGAATATAACATAGTATAGTTAAAAGAAATAAAACAATTCCAAAGAAGAAAAACGTAAAATAAATTAAAATTAAGACTTGAACGAAGCAAATGAAAAATTGAAGAATTAGAGTGAAAAATAATGTGTAGAGAATTGACTGTATATATAAGTAATTACGCATGGTATAACTAAATTCTCTTATTTACTTAATACGTAGTAAGACAGATAGATATTCTTCTCTTAGTCCTAATTCAGCTAAAACTAACTATGACGATACTTTTAAAAGGAAATGAAAAAATAATTTAGAATAGCATATTTGCGTACCACCCGGTGCAGTGTGTACATGGAGGAGACCTTGGTTACAGTCCAAGCAAATCACGAGTGACCTTGTTTCTCTAATTTGATTCTATATTCTTGATAAAAGCTCCCTGACTCGTGTCTCGTGTGGTACGCAGATAGTTGCAATATATTGTGCGGTACATGGATAGCTGTAGAATCTTGAGTGGTATACAGAAAGTCACAAATTAATAAAACAAGTTACGCAAGCTGTCCTCCTTGTTATGATTGCATTTATGTGTTCTTTTGGTGACAAATACATTCCCTAAATGTTTGTTCTTTTATACCTTTCAACCCTTTTTATGCAGCCAATTAATTATTCTGATATTTGACTTTCGAGCTTCCAGGAACTGGCCATTATGGGACTTGCTCGCCCTCTTCAGCAAAATGGGCTCCTTACACATATATATTAGCCATCCCTGGAGAGTTCTGGACATGTCCAAGAGCTGCCACTCCCGGAGGTTGTAAGGGAATGAAGGATTTGGCTTATTCTAAAAATGAGAAATTGAAGCATTTCTCCTGCTGTTTGCGCGTAAGATTAGCATGCTTCTGCCAGTGGTTCTGGGGCTGGCTCTCAGTCGTCCTTGACATGCTTCTCTTCCGGGTGAATCCGTTTTGGGTTAAACTCGGCTATTTCATCGTACTGTCTTCGCTTGGTTTCTTGGTTTTGAAGGCTTCAAAGCCAAGAACAGCCTCTCAGTTTATCCCGACAGACGTGGATCTTCTCTTCACTTCTGTGTCCGCTGCCACCGTTTCCAGCCTGTCCACCGTTGACATGGAGGTTTTCTCCAATACCCAACTCGTATTTCTAACGATCATGATGCTTGCTGGTGGAGAAGTTTTCATCTCCATGCTTGTGCTTTACCTGATGAGGGCCAAGATGAAACAAGGTGGAGTGATTAAGTATAAAGTGGAGTCACACAGCACGGAGTCTGATTCCTCTACCCTGTCAGCTGATCCCAATGATCATATTGAGCTGGGAACGGTCGCTCATTTGGGGGAAGAAAAATCCGACGCCAAATCCATGGAGCAAGAAGCTGAGGGCCTGAATTTCAGATCCATCAGAAGTTTGGCCCATGTAGTCTCCTGTTATCTTCTTGTGGTTCATTTAGCAGCTGGATCTTTGATTTCTATCTATTTCAGCCTAGTTCCGAGCTCAAGAAAAGTGCTGGAGAGGAAGGGCCTCAACATGGAAACATTTTTCATCTTCACAACAGTTTCCAATATCGCAGGCTGTGGTTTCGTCCCGACGAACGAGAACATGACGATTTTCAGGAAGAACTCAGGCCTTCTGCTCATCATAATCCCACAGCTTCTGATGGGGAGCACGCTGTATCCGGCCTGCCTGCGTTTGGCGATAACTTTCCTGGAGGTAGTCACGGAGAAGGCCGAGTTTAGCTACATGTTGAAGAATTCCAGGGAATTGGGATACAGGTATCTGCTTCCTGGAGTGCATTCTGCTTATCTGGCAATCACAGGCTTAGGACTCATATTGGTGCAGTTGATAGTATTTTGCGCCCTGGAATGGGACTCTGAAGCGAGCGGCGGTCTTAGTGCTTACGAGAAGCTGGTGGCGTCTTTGTTCCAGGTGGTGAATTCCAGGCATGGCGGAGAAGCAGTTTTTGAACTGTCGGCACTTTCGCCAGCTATTTCGGTGTTATTTGTCCTAATCATGTGAGTTCATCCGTGTCTCCTTTTTCTTCTATTTATTAATCCATCCATTTCTTTTGGTTACTCGATTATATAGCTTATGTTTGTAACCTAATTTTTAATTCAAAATCATCTTAAATTTCACATTATTAAAAATACAATTTTACATAACATTCGTTCAAATTCAAATTCGAATTTTTCATCTCTTATATATATAATTAATTAATTATTTTTCAATCATTACAACTATTAACAATCAAGTCAATGCCTACATAAATTACACATATACTCACATCATATTTTTTATTTACACCTTAAAATATAATCATTATCTCTATATACTATTGCATCATATAATCATTATTATACATTTTATACATATATTCAAAAAAATCATACTATTCATTTCATCCAAATATTTATTCGAAGCACACTACTTATTTCAACATAACTACTGTCAAATATTATCTCAATCAAAAACCCCACTCCCAAACATGGCCATTAGTGATTTATATAGAAGTGGACTTTGACTATCATGATAATGGAGGAAGAACCACGTGTTGACAGTCTAGAAATTATATAATAAACTAAATAATTTGATTAGCTATGAAAATTAATCAAATGTTCTATATTATATTATTAAAAGTGATACCTTTAAAGTAACTCTCTGGATTTTTTTAAAGAATATTTTAAATGTTGCCATCAATAAATAAATAAATAAATATATATATATATCTATACTATTTATGGTAGCTAAAGTATTAATTTCTATATAGTAACCACTTTTTACTCTACAGTAGAGAGGCTAAAATGTTTCTTTGTTATTATTTTTTTAATTTTTTACTCATTTTCTTATATTTTCTCTTTTTATCTTTTCCAATTAAATTTTATTTAATTACTTCTTCTCATTTATTTTTTCCCTAATATTTTCTGTTATTTAAAATGAATTCTTAATACATTTTAAAATATAATAATTTATGTTTTTGTTGCCATTAATAATATTATATAATTATATTGTATTTAAAATAGGCTATTTCCTTTGGAGATAAATCATAAAATAAAACACACACACACACACACACATATATATGTATATATACTTCAATATTTTATATACAATAAAAGTGCATATACATAATAAATTATATTTTCAATTTTATATATAAACGGATCAAGTGAGTGCAAGTTGCAGGTTAGAAAGAAATTGGCTAATGTTATTATACATAGATAGGATACGACCTTTCATGTTCTCAGTTGAAGTAATTTAGTCTTCCTTATCACTTATATGAACTGAGTGCATAAACCATCGAAGGTGCAATTATATATGGGAGTGTGGAAATATGAAAATACATGCAGACGGCCTTCTATACAGGGAACAGAATAAAAGGGGGACTGTGAGGTTTAATTCAAAGGCCCATACAGCCCTGGGCTGCCAAACTCCTACACTTCCCGGGGTTTAATACTCTGCACTCTATTCTTCTGCAGATGAAAAGCATTGTCATTCTTGAATTATATACTAACTGATTACGTAGTTTCTTATAAGGTAATGAAGAAAACATTTAAAATTTGATGGTGAAAAATTTATATCTATTTGAATGTTGCATGCAGGTACCTCCCTGCATATACAACCTTTCTACCATTTGAAGCTGAAAAGATCTCAACAGGAGGAGAAGGAGAGAAGAAAAGAGAAGGGGGGAAGGACTTTTGGGGGCATTTTTTGTTCTCACAACTCACGTATTTGGTCATGGTCACAATCCTTATTTGCATTATTGAAAGGGAAAACATGAGAAGGGACCCCCTCAACTTCAATCTCCTCAGCATTGTCTTTGAAGTCATTAGGTAACACCCTAGCAATATTTAACTTAAAAATAATAATAATTTCCAAGAAACATATTTGCATTAGAAAGTTGAAAGTATGTACATTTTATAATATCTACAGTGCATATGGCAATGTGGGACTTTCAGTTGGATACAGTTGTGGAAGGCAAATAAACCCTGATGGAGAGTGTGAGGATGCATGGTATGGGTTCGCTGGAAGATGGAGCAATGGTGGGAAATTTGTGGTCATTGCTGTAATGTTGTTTGGAAGGCTGAAAAAACTAAGTACCAGAGGTGGTTTAGCCTGGAGGATTCTATAATGGCTCTAATTATATAACTCTTAGAAATTAATTAGTCTAAGCATTAGAGTGCTAATTGGAAGCAAATTTTGCCTTTCATATGTCTCTACATAGCGTACCACAATTATTGTCTATGTGGGCAGACATAAATAATGCAACGTGACGAATTTTGCTTGTGGGTGTCCTCCATCTCTATCCAAGTAAATGTGAATGGGATGGATGATATGAATTATTTTATACGATTGTGGTTCACATTTTTTTATTTATATGTTTGATTAGTTGCCCGACAAAATGTCGCACTTGGAAATTGGAGGAGACTCATCTACCAACTCTACGTGTCACTTATTTATACTAGCAAGTTCTATTAGTAATATAGACATTAAATGCCTCAAAATATGTTAGAAATAATTTGAAATATTTTATTTTATCATTAAAAATAAATATTTAAAACTAAAAGTATATGTATAATATATTTTGAAATAACTGGAAAAAATTTTATCGAAGAAGAAATTTTTTAACACAAATTAAAAAAATTTAAAATTGAAAATATATTAAAGATGTATTAGATGAAGCCATTTCATTTAAAGAATCATTATTTTCGAAAGTGTGTAACAGACAATAACACCACAGCTAAAACATGGGAAAATATAAAATATTTCTTATATAGTTTGAAGAGATTTTTAGGCATATATATATATATAAAGAATTTTATTTTTCAAATTTTCACTATTTGAAGAATGTTAGAATATAGTTTTTGGTTTTTTATATTTTAAATATATTTTGATTATAGTTCGATGCTGATTGAAGCTGTACAAACATGCTTAATTTTTCCATAAAAGAAAATTTTGACATTATCTTTTAAATTAGAAACAATGTTTAAAATACATTTCAAACTAAAGAAATAATTTTAGAATACATTTTCAATTATCTTTCAGTTTATGAGATTCATATTTTTAAATACCATGTAAAATGAAATAATAATAATAAAAAAATAGTAAAAAACAGTAAATACTACGTTAAGATTTTACTAGATTTGTAAATACTATTTTAATATGCTTTCAACTTTTTAAAATATATTTTAAATATATTTGAAATTACAATTAAAATTCTATTATTTTTGAATGAAAATTTTAAAACATTTTACTAATATATATTAAAATTTAAATATTTTTTTAGTTTTTAAATGCTTAAAATTAATCAGAAAATGTATTGTATAATATAGTGTAAGATTCATATTTTTCAGCCTTAAAGATTTATTTTTGTTCTTTGTGTAATTATTTTATTTTTAACATAACAAAACAAACAAAACTTTTACCCAATCTTGCATGAATTCAAGACATATTTGTCGTCGAAGTGTTGATTTTCTTAATTAATGTCCTTAATTACTATTTTTTTTTTTAAAAATATATATATATATAGCAGAACTTAAAATACCACTTCCCTAAAATTAGTGCATGAAAATTGCATTTTGCCCTTGTGTAAACAATGTTGACCCAGTGTTCAGATAAGAACGCATAGCATGGCCTAAACAGCGGTTGAAATCCTCTGCTCCTTGTTCAAGCAATAATTGGCGTGGATGAGCATTAATAAATTCATTATAGGCTAATCAATGAAGTCCACCTCAGTTGCATAATTATTCCACTAAATTTGTTCATTTAACGAAAAGATTATCAATCTAATCCCATTCATGTATAAACAAAATTAAATTGTTTAAAAGTTAATTTGCTATGATTTGTTTCAAGTAGATGTACGTATAATTTATTTTCAATAATTATTTCAATATATTTATACATAAATCTATAAATATAGATGTATATCATGTACTGTGAACGATCATCACTCATATTGTGGCAAGACAATGGGGTTTGTAAATGGTGGGATACATTTGCCAGACACTGATTGGAAAGAACATGTGGGATTTGATTATCTGTATCTTTCGTATCTACACAACAGAAAAGATCACTAAAAGCATTAGTGGAAGGGAAACACCCACATTGCCAATTTCATTTGGTTTTCTTGATTATTGCCACTGGGACATTATAATTAAATTGTGTTACTAGTCTTAAAGCAACTAGGATAACATAAAATAATGACGGATTCATTCACTCAAATTATGAAGTGCTTTCTATGCTCCTTTAGTTCTTCTGATTTTGTCTCCTTTAATTTATAATATGAAAAGCACTACCATATTGCTAGAAATTAATCAACAAATTCATTTCATGATCTTAAATTAACCCTTTTTTATTCAAAATATGTTTATGCGTCCCATAAATGTCGGGCCTTGATACCTTTTCATTGAAGTTTTGGGGTAACACTGCTAATTAAGCCTTTGACGATAGTTGTGGGTTGTTTGGAGTTATTTTATAGGATGTTTTTCATGAAAAATCCTTTCTCGTCTTATATCTTAATTCCCAATATTGAAATGGTGACTATTTACTTTGGTTCAACTTATGTTATTAATTAATAAATACAAAATAGCAACAATGATCAAAGTTATAAGTGGAACTATATAATTCATCCCTTGATTTTACAAATGTAGCTAGTTTGAATTTTAAGAGCAAAGTAACACTTTATTAACAATAAAAGTTATTTACCCAATAGGGTGGTTATATAAAAAAAATAAAAGTTCCAAGAGTAGATTGTTTGATGCATTCTTTTCCATAGAGATATTGAAATTTGGCATTAGCCCAAGTCTCACTATTTGGTCAACTCTTAAAAATTGATGTCTAATTGCCCTTCCGGCTTGATTTTTTTCTGTGTTTTTTTGTTTGTTAATGCTCTATACAATATTTAACGGATTAAGACCAAACACTCGATTCATACGAAGCTTTCTGCTAAAATATTCATATATACTACTTTATGGATGTGGATTCAGTTAACCCCTCACCACATTGCTTGGGTTTGATCAATTCTTGTCGAATGTGGCATTGTTGTTTGATAATATTCTAAATTATTAGTTATGAATAGAATATTTTGAATTGTTAGTCCATTTGCGCGAATCTTTCAAAAGAACGACAGTTCCATGTGACAGTGCAAACAGTGAATTATTCAGCTCAGTGTGGTTATTATTATCTCAAAAATATGCTGCAAATCTGGAATATATATATATATGAGGATTGAAGGTCTTGTTATTATGGCAAATATATTCTTATCATCAAAGAATATCAAACTAAGAGTGAAGCACAATTTCCAGCAGGCAATGGGCATCACAGACTCAGCATATTATTGGGGTCGCAGAAAGATGTCCCTAGAAAATGTGGGATATATTACTAAATAATTAAAATTGACGTGACGAATGCACACACATGTATTTTTGTATTTTTTTTGAGTTAATGAATTTTTAGAGATTGGAATGCTTGTCATGGTGTTATAAATTATAGTAAATGAAATCATTTCAAAAATTTTTTTTTTTTTCTACATTGCACAGTCCACACACACACTAGACCGCGTCAAGAACTCCAAAATAAAGTGAAAAAAAAAACAAAATTAGATAACACAAAAATGTTTACAAGCAAATTCAAAATTCAGAAAAATCAAGAAATTCACACAAAAAATATTTGTTGGTTCCCCAAAAATATATCTCAACTTGGAAATCTCAAGAATAGTTTTTGTCTTTTATCTCAAAAAATACACCACTTTTTTTTTTAAAAAAAAAAAGTCCATAAGTGATGGTATACATTGGTTGTGTTTGTTTTCATTTTTTAGTGTGCATTTTAGGTATATTTTCTGAAGATAGTTAGTACAAAAGTAAGAGAGAAAAAATAAAATTTAAAAAACGTAATAATTTAATTGCGCGTTTCATTATGTAAAAACAAAAATGGACAAGGCCTACATATAATGCATAACTATTTATGTTGTTGGCATGGCAAGTGACTTGGCGCTAACATGGTGATGACAATGGTGCCGATGTGGCGGATGATGTGGCAACTGATGATGTAGTGACGTGGCATCGAGCATGCATAAGTGTTGATAATGATGTGGCATTAACACATTTGAAAAGTATTTATGCAAGCCCAATTGGAAAATTTTGGTTGTAATCTCTTTCCTAGTTTTGAGAATTTTTTAGAGATTGATCAAGGGTCCGTGTAAGGGAAGGAATTGACAAACTTTAACTAATTAGATAAATAAATTATGCAGATTTGTTGATTGTTGACAGAATCTACTCAAGGATGTAAGCATATCTTGTTAATTGGAAAAATCAAGATTAGTGTTGGAACATCAGATGCAGTGATTGGGTTGAAAACTATGCAGCTTTGATTAGGTGCATATTTTTTGGAAACTACACATCTAAAATGGATGGAAGCCATTAGCTTAAATAGACATAAGGTTTGAAGATTTTATTGGACGACATGGACTATTAAAACTTTACTGGTTGAGTGAAATTAAGTGTAAACTTTTTTCCTTGGTGGTAAGGATCAATGTATATGTCAAATTGAGTAAAAAAAGAGTAAGCAAGTGAGAAAAGAGTATAAACACATCTTGTTTAACCTAGTTAGAACTAGTGGGGTTTATCGTGTGAGCACTTAGGTAAAGTGGCTTGCTTGTAAGTGCAGGAAAGATTGATGCTAAAGGGGTTTGGTCTAATGGAGTGTTTCCCTTGAAGTTTGAGTGTATTCTTGTTGCATTTGACGTAGTGGGATCCTTTACCTGAGCAAGTGCCCTATAGGCATAGGAGGTTGGCTCCGAACTGTATTACCAATTATTATGTTCATTTTATTTATTTTCTATTTTTGTGCGTTGGTGTTCCAACGTAACAAATTCATAGTAACATTTGGTATTATAGCACTTATTCAGAACTATTAAGTGTCATTAGAGTCACATAACCTTTTTGTGACATTGTTTTCAAATAGTTGAGATCTTGAAAATTCTGACTAAGTCATGAGTACGAAAGAGGGAGCCTTAATTTCTTGTTCACCATTACTTGAGGGGTCAAACTATCCATACAGGAAAGCCTACATGAGGGCATTTATCCAATCTATTGATGAGAAGGTAGGGTGTTCCATTACCAATGGATAGATTCCATCCATCTAGATGAATGATGAGAAATTGGTACCTAAAGATGTCAAACACTGGACTGTCGGGGAAGAAACAATTGCTTTGGGGAATTCAAAGGCCATTAACACCATATTCGTGAGAGTTAACAAGGAGCAATTCAAGTTAATTTTAACCTATGAATTAGCTAAAGAAGTGTGGGACATACTACAAAATATGCAGGAAGGAACCAACACAATAAAGATGTTAAAGCTTCCAATGCTTGTTTCCCAATTTGACAGTCTTAGTATAGGAGAAGATGTAAATATAGCCTTGTTCAACCAAAAACTAAGGGACATAACCAACAAAGTATACTAGGGAAGTAGTACTCGGAAGCAAAATTGGTGTGAAAAACACTACGGTCTTTTCCAAAGAGATTTTCAACTAAAGTTGTTGCCATTGAAGAATTCAGGGCTATTGAAAACATATGGTTGGACGAGCTACTAGGTTCTCTGCAGATGTGCGAAATGAATCTACTTATAACTAAAAGAAAAAAGGAAATAGCTCTCAAAATTGAACAAAGCTGCCAAGGCAGTGGATGTTACAACTCCAAGAATGAGGTCGTACTTGCTACACATAAAGTAAGGAACTTGTTGAAAAAGAAAGATACCTAAAGCTAAGCAACTAGTAAACCAAAGAAGCCTGGAGATGATTGTTTAAACAAAGTGGAGATGTGAAAACTAAATGAAAGGGAATTTAGTGCTATGAGTGTGGTAGCTTCGGGCATGTCTTTGTTGAATGTACAAATACTTTGAAAAAGTAGAGGAAATCAATAGCATATAGATGGAGTGAGGATGGTTTTGACAAATTCGAGGAAGAAGAATTCCTGTCAACTCATGTGGCCTTTAATACCACTAATGGAAGTTGAGAGTGATAGTGAGGTTTCCCAAGAGAGGGTGATATCTGCCTATAATCATCTATCTCATATGTTGAAAAATTGAAAATGGACTCTGAAGAACTAAAGTACAAACATCAGAAATTAGAAGAAGATCACTCTATGGCCATTTTTAGAGTAAAGGATATTGAAACAACACTGAATAAGTTGAATTTAGGAAAGGCTAAATTAGAAGACATCCTTAGCATAGGAAAGACACCATAAGATTACTATAAAGTTGGCTTCTTCAATAACCCAAAAAATGGCATAGGAGTAAGCACAAAGATTAAATTTGTACGAAATCATCATTCGATGTTCTAGCACCAGTTTATCTGATACCTTGCCGAAGAAAGACTGTGCTAGAATATTTACCTCAACAATATGCAATGCAACTGTAAATATGGATGCCACTAATTTTCAAGCTCCTTCTGTAATCAAAGTATCAAGGAAATTAGATCATGACAACACCCCAATGGGACAAAATATATTGCCTGCTAAGGTGCTATTGGAACAACTAGGAAAGAGGAGACTTGCTAAGAGATCAAATGTCTGTGAGTATTGTGTAAGGCTATGACATTCCATTTCTACTTGTCTTTCTTTCTTTAAAAACCTCATGAATGAGAAACAGGATTGTGCTAAGTTTGTAGCCAGGTTTAAAGAAAGAAAAATTAAAAAGGATATAGGTGAGTAAATTATATCTAAGATGCAACACTTTTCTTACTTCACAACAATCATACATCACAACAAGTAGGTTCCAGCATCACAAGGTATTCTGACATCAGTGGTTCAAGATACAAGACTAGTGATAAGATCAACCTAACAAGCTATACAATCCTTAATAGAGAAATTGGAAATAGACAAAAAGGGCATGTAGTTAATAAAGGAGCTAACAAGACTAAAAGAAAGTCCTTTTTGAAAAATGTACCACATCCAAGAGTTGGTGAAGATCAAGGTTACCGCAGTGCAGCATGCAACATCAGCGCAACCTGAAGATATCCTTCTATACCATTAGATGTAAGAGGAATTGAAGACATGAGAAGAACATGGGGTTTTAGCCTCGTTTAAAATTTAGGCCATAACCCAAAAAAAAAAAAAGAAAAGAGGTGAAAAATTAAAAAGGGAAGATTCTTGAAACTCTCAACTTATTCACTTTCCTTCTTGTTTGGAGTCTAATTATATCAACTACCCTTTTCTTTAACATCAAAGACTTTAAAAGATCTTTTGGATTTCTTTCTTATATAGATTTATACGTTAGAGAATCAAATCCTCTCTATCTTTGATCGATTGGATGAAGTCTTAACATCTGATATACAAATCATTAGTAATGCTTCAACACCTATTAAAATTCTGTAGGATCAAGCTTCATACATCAAAGGAGTTGACAATGGTGCCTTGAAAAGGGAGAGTTCATAGAGCTTCCATGGATATAGCTTATTTCCAAAGTTCTGGAGTAGAGCCAAATAGTTCTAGTGCATTGGAAACACTACTAACATGGTAGATTGAGGATTTTGCTAAACCCGGTGTTGGAACACTGGATGGGAAACCACTAAATCCTATCAAGAAAACGGAGCTTATAGATGCTGCTAATGACAAAAGGAATTCACTTTTGATGAAGTTGCCCCTACTAGAGAAGGGGAAAACTATAAACTAAATGCTTTTAGCACTAGATAGACATCAAAAGCATATGTTTTTAAATGGAGTGCTGGAAAAATGGAGTGCTGAAAGAAGAGGTTTACATAAAGCAACCTCAAGAGTTTAAGGACTCCCACGTATCCTAGCTATACAAATAAATTTAATAAATCTCTTTATAGTCTAAAATAGGCACTTAGATCATGGTACAATAAGCTCGCAAAATACTTGTTAAAGAAGGATACAAGAGAGAGGGAGCTGATTCAACACTATTCTTTTAGCATTACAACACCAATAACCTTATTGTGTAGATTTTTGTTGATGACTTCATTTTTGGATCAAACTTGAAGCAGCTTATAGACAAATTGTGAAAGTCATGATGAAGGAGTTCAAATGAGCATGCTTAGTCTTAGGCTTATAGGTAAAGCACGCTAATGATGGAATATTTGTTGTTGCACAGAGTAAGTATGCTAAGAATCTAGTGAAGCGTATTAGCCTGGAGTCATCTTGCCATGTTGCGACACCAATGTCGATCAACATAAAGCTTACTAGGGATGGTGCTGAAGCACTAGTTGATGCGAGTTTGTATTGCAACATGATAGGAAGTCTTTTATACTTGACCCCAAGTCGATCAGATATATGTTACGGCATTAGAGTATGTTCAAGGTTCCAATTTGATCCTAGGAAAAGACATTTAAGTGTCTTGAAAAGAATTATTTGATACATAAATGGCATGAGTGAACTTGGTATTTGGTATTCAAAATGATCAAGATTGAATTTAATTGGGATTAGTGATGCCAATTGGGCAAGTAATGTAAATGATCAAAAAAGCACCATCGACAAATGTTTTGATATGGGAGATAACTTGGTCTCATGGTTTAGCAAAAAATAAAATTTTATCTTTTTATCCACTACAGAATCTGAGTACATGGAATTAGGTGCTTGTTGTGCACAATTTTTGTCGATAAAACAAATACTTCTAGATTATGGAGTTTCACAAGCATTATAATGATTAAATGTGTTAATTAAAGTGTCATAAATATTTGCAAGAATCCCGTTTAACATTATTAGACCAAGCATATTAATATTAACACCATTTCATTAGAGAGCTTATGTCGGAAAGTGTGGTCGTAGTAGACTATCTTGCAACATTAGCCCAGTAGGCGAACATCCTTACAAAGCTATTGGACCTTAAATGTTTTTTTTTTTTTTTAGTTGAGATTAAGATTGAGCCTCTACCTAGTCTACCTAGTCTATTTGCAAGGTCTCTTAACTATCTATAAAATTTTCTCAAATCGATTAAGAGTCCTTACCATCTTTAATTACCTTGTTTCTCTTTCCTGTTTATATTTCTATTTGTCCCATCTCTTCACACCTTGTTTCAACACTACTGACTTTACTTTTTATCGTCTTGTGCAACAAGAAAGAAGCAAGAGTAGAGAAAAAAAGGCAACAATTAGGAAGAGAAGTGCTGTTGGAATGTCAACTTGAATAGCTCCATTGTCAAATTAAGTTATAGTACCAATGGAGGTACAAGTGCCACCACCTAAAATGTCAGTAGAATAGGAACCTACAACAGATGACGTTGCCATCGAAGTTATACATATCACCTTCGTGTTCCCTGAAGGGTATGTTTATCTTAAACTAAAGACAATAAAAAAATGGAGAAAAATGTTTGTTTGTGAACCAACACCAGAACTTAAGGAACCTGATACCATAGTAGATGCCATAGTAGAGCTAAAACCCTCTATCGTTGATATCGAAGCACCACTACCAATAGCTGAAGTAGAACTCGTTCAAGCTAAACCTAAACCTAAGCTTAAGCCATAACTGGTGGAAGAGGAATTACCACAAGAAGATGTTAGAGAGCCATCTGAACCATTGAAAAAAAAAAGAAAACAAAAAGGGAAAACCTTATCTTCAAAGAAGAAAGGTATTGATGTTTCCAAAGCCTTTAACTTCCAATTTTATGATACTAAGTGTGAGGAACAAAATAACTAATGTTTTTGAGAGGAAAATGATAGTTAAAAAATTTGTTAACCCTAACAAATACAAGGAGTTGGGACTTATTGATTTGTTAAAGGAGATTGGGCTCTTGGATGCCTTAGTTTCTTTTGATGTCTATTACCCGAGTTTGGTAGAGGAATTTTATTCAAATCTAAAAAAAGAAGTTGTAGGTAGCGAATCAAAGTAGTACCATAAGGTTTATGTGAGAGATAAATTAGTTTGCTTTCCACCAATTGCCATTAGAGCGATATTACAACACCAAGAGAACGATTTCAGTGATGTGTACCCAGAGGTCCAAACTATGACGAAATTGCTAAGGTAATCCTAGGGTACAAGCACAGCACATGGTGCCTAACATCCACCTTACAATCTTCAACTCTAATTGTGAAATATTTCCTTCTTTTTAGAATTATAATGAACAATTTTTTGCCCACAATTAACTTGACTTGGGTGTCACGTGAAATGGAGGTAATGCTATTCTGCCTTGGGACTCATCGAAGATTAAACCTTGATACAATAATCTTTAACAACAATAATGCAGTATACGAAGTCCCGTAGCACAACTTAACTCTTGACTCATCCTAGAATGATCTTGAAAGTGCTAGCAAGGAAGTTGAAGATTGATTGTTCTAAACTCTTCTTAAAGATTCTTCCTATGTAGTATAGTGGAAGGGTGCTAAGGCTTGGTAAAGTAAATGATGTGCTTGTTATTCCAATTTTAGAGGGTATCAATGCACCCTAATCAACAAAGGATAATCTCACTAGAGTTATTGCTCACCTTGAGGCACTTGGGTTGGGGATTAATAGTTAAATAAATCAGTTACACTTATAATGCTAAGAATTGAACTTGCAATTAGCTACCTTGAAGTTTATGCTTATCATTGTTCTTGATGAAGAGATTGATTATATTCCAACATTGGCTCTATCTAAGGTCAGACCTTCTAGCTCCTAAAGCCCACACGAGCTTTTCCTCCTCCTTGAAATATTAGCTTTATCATTGTATGCCCTAAAAAGAGAGTAAGTTTGCAAATTGAGGGTGAGTTAAGGGGAAGCAAACTAAATTTGCTGAGGTTTTGGCTGATTCTTGGACTTCTGGATGGGATGCCGATGTTGAAGCATGGAATCTCTTATAGGGAAGCAATATAGGGGGAATGGACTAAATTTTCTGGAGTTTCGACTAATTGTTGGACTACTTGACGAAATGGTGATATTGAAGCATGGGTGCTTTTATTAGTTTTTTGCTGCTGATGGTTTTCTTTTGTTATTGCTAATGGATGCTGACAAACTGAAGTTGGAGCATGGGTGTTCGTAATGCTATTAATGATTTTTTGTTGTTGTTGATGGACTACTGCTTTTCTATTTTTTTTTATTTATAGCTTATGCTAGTTTACTTTTTGGCTATTTTGACTAGTAGTTATTATTATTTTAGTGATCATATTTATGATGTTAACATGTAGCTTTCTTTGAATGATTTTGCTACAGTTGTAAAGCAACTTTATTAAATCTTCCTCAAGGGTTAATTTGTATTGCAATCTTGGATTTCAATTTTTCTATTGCTACTTGATGAAAAATTATTGTGCTTTGATAATATTGTAACATTAGTAGGAGGTTGAGAGTTGAGACTTGCTGAAACACCAAACATAGGTAGGAAAATTTTTTTAAACTATCTATTGATAACTTGAAGAGTTAATTTGGAAAATGTTGTGCGACACAATGCCAAAGGGGGAGATTATTTACTTGATAGCTAACATGATGATGGTGTAGTGTTGATGTGGTAGCCAACGTGGAAGATGACATGTCAATTGATGATGTAGTTATGTAGTAATGTGATGACAAACATTAACAAGTGTTGGCAATGATATAGTACCAACACATTTAGAAAGTTTTTGTGTAAGCCTATTGGAAAGATTTCGTTATAATCTCTTTCTTAATTTTGAGGATTTGTTAGAGATTGATTAGGTGTTCATGTGAGGGAAGGAATTGATCAACTTTATCTGATTTGAAAAAGAAAATCGTGCAGATTTGCTGACTATTGATAGATTTGCTTAGGGAGGAAAACAAATCTCGCTAGCTTGGAAAGTCAATATTGGTGCTGGAGCACTAAATGCAGTGACTGGGTGGGAAACTATGCAGATTTGATTAGTGCAGATTTTTGGGAGATTATACATCCAAACTGAATGGAAGTCATGAGCTTGATGGGTACAAGGTCTAAAGACTCAAAGTTTGAAAACTTCATTGGATGACTTGAACCATTGGAACTCACTAGTTCAGTGAAATTGAATGTGAACTTTGTCCTTTTGTGGTAAAGATTAACGTACATGTCAAATTAAGTAAACAAAAAGTGAGCAAGTGAAAGAAAAGTGTAAATACGTCCTATTCGACTTAGTTAGGACTAGTGAGGTTACTTGTGTGAGCATTTAGGCAAAATGAGTTACCTGTAAGTGCAGGAAAAGTTAAGATCAAAGGGGTTTGATCGAATGAAATATTTCTCTAAAAACTTTGGTATAGTCTTATTGAATTTGACATAATAGAATTCTTTACTTGGATAGGTGTTCCATAAACGTAAGAGTTTGGCTCCAAATTGCATTACCAATTGTTATATTCATTCTATTTATTTTTTATTTATGTGCGTTGATATTTCGATATAATAGATTTAGAACAACGATTCATATTTTAGCACTTAGAACTATTATATAAGACATCTAAATATAAAACAAAAATAAAATTCAAAGTCTAAAAAATTATCAGAATGATGCTACATGTCGCGCTAGATGCCATCCAACCCACTGATTACCATTTTGACACGTAATGCCTATTAACCACGCAAATGTTTAGTCCATTGCTTATGCATATAATTAGGCGATTATGGAAAATGGAAACGTATTTACAAATAAAAGAAGCTGCAATTATTCACTACACCTAGTCATTAATCATTACATTGACGAATGGCTTGGAAGAGACGCCTATGGCTGGAGATACGATCTCCACAATCCTCATGAATTGCCTTGTCTCAAGTCTTAAGATCGTTTGATGGCCATTCGAGGGGATGTCTGGGCTCTGCGTTCGTCACTCTAGACAACGATCACGTGAGTGGGACAAGTGCCTCCAATTGTCGACCCGTCTATACCATTAGCTCCCTCTGGACATTTCCAACAGAAATCCAGCAAAGGGTCCAATCATGCAACTGCCCTTACAATACTTACTCTTTACCATTTGCTGGTCTTCCTGGACCACACATGTGCTGCTGACGTGGATCGGATGTTTCCGAACGTGTCATTACTTGGTGGTCTCTCTCACCATGTGGCGTGCATCCAGTGGGCCTAAATTTAACGAATGGCGTCCGTCGCCTGTACCAGAATGGAATTGTACGCGTTGAGCGTGTCGAAATGAATAATTTCACGTTTGAATGTGTATATTTGAACTTTTTATTTATTTTTTAAAATCTTTTTTAGTTGATTATAATCAATTCAACAACATAAAAATATTCAGTTAATTTCAATCCCAACAAATAGCGATGAATTTATAAAAATCGAGATTGATAAGTGAAAGTCCGAGTGTAAAATTCAAGCAAAAATATAATTTTTTTATCCTTATATGTAAAAAAGGATCATCCATTTTTTCCTTTCCTTATTTGATTTGTTTAGTATGTGATTGTAATTATGCCATATTTCAGAATTTTAGTTCACATATCTATGTCATGCTAATCCTATTTTGTTTTAACTTTAGCTAATTAAAAATGATTTTCTTAAAGAAACAAAAATTATCCAAAAACTAAAAAAAAAAAAAGAAAAAAGGAAAAGCTACGCGTGTCACATGTTGACACTCCTTGTGCAATCATTGGAGGGGATTTTTATATCTTGCTTACACTGATTGAAAAAAAAAACTAATTTTTTATTCAAAAAAAATCACAATTACGTTCATACCACCTGATGTGGGGGTGGATGGATGGGACCTTTCTCGTTACCAGTCCAGTGGATCTCGAGTCCACGTACGAATATCTTTCCTTATTCGATGCTACGTTCTCACAGATATGTAGAAGCTCCTGGACTTGTGTCTAGTGTGGTACACAGATTATCAAATTATGAAAGAAATAATAATACACATCCTCCGCGTGAAACCTGCATATATACGTGGTGTTTTGATGCCAATACACTCACTGAACATTTGCTCTTCTGATGCCTTTCAACCCTTTTCAATCAGCCACTTAATCACTATAGTATTAGAGCTTCCAGAGGATGGACGTACGGGAATCGGCGGCGCTGTTCACTAAAATGCGCTCCTTGTACGTACAGATCAGCCAACCCTGGAGAGCTCTGGAGATGGCCTGCAAAAACTGCACGCCCTGTTTGAGATTTGTCCAAGCAGCAGCCGTTCTCGGGGCCTTTCAGAAAATGAAGAGCGTGGCTGATCCTGTGAACGAGAAAGTGAAGCATTTCTCCGGCCGTCTGCGAGCAAAATTGGCATGGTTCCACCAGTGGCTTTGTGGGTGGCTCTCGTTCACCCTTCACGTGCTTCTCTTCCAGGTGAATCCATTCTGGGTCAAACTCGGTTATTACCTTGTACTGTCTACGCTTGGTTTCTTGGTTTTGAAGGCTTCAAAGCCAAGAACAGCCCCTCAGTATATCCCCAGCGACGTCGACCTTTTCTTCACTTCTGTGTCGACCGTCACCGTTTCCAGCTTGTCCACCGTTGATATGGAGGTTTTCTCCAACACCCAACTCGTTTTTCTAACGATTATGATGCTTGCTGGTGGAGAAGTTTTTACCTCAATGCTTGCACTGTACTTGAAGGCGTCTAAGATGAAACAAGGAAGAACGTTGCCTAAGTATAAAATACAGATTCAGAGCACCGAATTTAGTTCTTCCACTCTGTCAGCTGATTCCATTGTCGACATCGAGCTAGGAAAGGTTACTAGTTTTGGAGAAGACAAAGCTGATACCAAACCCGTGGATACAGAAAATGAAGGCCTGAAATTCAGATCCATCAGAGGCCTGGCCTACCTAATCTCTTGTTATCTTCTTGTGGTCCACGTAGCAGCTTTTACTTTGATCTCTCTCTATTTCATCTTTAACCCAAATGCAAGAAACGAGCTGGCGAGGAAAGGCCTCAGACTGGAAATCTTTTCTCTATTCACGACGGTTTCCAATTTCGCAGGCTGCGGTTTCCTCCCAACGAACGAGAACATGATGATTTTCAAGAAAAACTCGTCCCTTCTGCTCCTTATAATCCCGCAGCTTCTGATGGGGAGCACGTTGTATCCAGCCTGCCTGCGCCTGGCGATCTCTTTCCTGGAGAAAGTCACGGAGAAACCTGAGTTCGGCTACATGCTGAAGAATTCCAGGGAAGTGGGATACAGGTATCTGCTCTCCGGAGTGCGTTCTGTCTATCTGGCAATCACTGGTTTGGGGTTCATAGTGGTACAGTTGATGGTATTTTGCTCCCTGGAATGGAATTCTGAAGCAACTGGTGATCTTAGTGCTTACGAGAAGCTGGTGGCATCTTTATTCCAGGTGGTAAATTCACGACATGCTGGAGAAGCAGTTTTTGATCTGTCGACCCTGTCACCAGCTATTTTGGTGTTATTTGTCATGATGATGTGAGTTTTCTAAATCTCTTCGTCTTTTTTTTTTATTATTTATTACTCATGAGCTCCAGATTATACAATGATTTAGAAAATCGCAAAGTGATTTTGATAAAAACGCAATTTGGTTGCCACGATAAATTTTATAATGAACTGCGTGTTGTGAATATTAAATTTAGGCAGAAGGAATTTGAGTATTTGTATGTATACATACACAGAATAATGATGACGTTTTAAGTTCAACTTCGATGTAGAAGCGTCAGGCACAGTCAAGGGTTGTATCAGTGGAGGGGTAGAAATATCCTGAGTAGTATTCTTCGACTAATATACCCATAGTATTAGATCTCTTCTTACTCACAATTATTAACCCCACTTGCGTGTACGACTCCAACTTAGGTCCCCAACGACGTGTTGTGTGAGTGTGGTATTCTAATAATGAGAAAACCCACACGAGAGTTTTAAGTGCTATTTAGATATACTCTTCCATCCTAGAAGACAAATAAAACTTGACACATCACCGGGAGGGATGCACCAGGACTACCCTGAACACACGGGAAAACCAGCCTCGGGGGTTAAAACCAGAGGCCCACCTGGTTGTGGGCAGCCAAATTACACGTTCCAGGGGGTTTCCTGACCCCTCACGTGGGGGACCCTTCCATATGAATAATAATATTCTCCACTCGATTCGCGTGCAAATAATTGAGAGTGGCATTTTTCTAGGTCGTTGAATTGTGTGGCAATCAATAGGGAGAATTAGGGGTTGATAAATCGTTTTTAATTAATTGACAGTGAAATTAAGAATTGGTTTAATAAATGGTGCAGGTACCTCCCATCATACACCACGTTTCTACCAACTGAGGAGACTGAAAAGATCTCAACAAGTGAAGAAGAAGCGAGGAGAAGAAAAAAGGAGAAGAACTTTTGGGGGCATTTAATGTTCTCACAGCTCACCTATTTGGCCTTAGTCATCGTTCTCATCTGCATTATTGAAAGAGAGAAGATGGCACGAGACCCCCTCAACTTCAATGCCCTCAGCATTGTCTTTGAAGTCATTAGGTAATATTTAACTTCTTTCTATTTTTAAAGAGAAAAATAAAAATAAAAATCTCAATAAATATATTCACATGTACACATCAGAAAGCTGAAAGTGTGTATACTACCATTGTCTGCAGTGCATATGGGAATGTGGGATTTTCAGTTGGATACAGTTGTGCAAGGCAATTGAATCCTGATGGGCAGTGCAAGGATGCATGTTATGGGTTCGTGGGAAGATGGAGCAGTGGGGGAAAGTTTGCGATCATTGCCGTAATGTTGTTTGGAAGGGTGAAGAAATTCAGTGTGAGAGGTGGCTCTGCTTGGTGGATTCTATCGTAGATGATTCATCATGTCGCCCTCGTAAAGTAGGTTTTAATTGTGTGTTAGGTACAATGGTGTAAACACAGGCAGTTTACATCTTTCATGTATCTCCTACGCAATCTTAGTTATCGAGCAATTGTATATATATATAATTAATCTATATTAGTAATTTTGGCATACTTTGTGTGTGTGATTAAATTTATATAATATAAAATTAAAAAAATATTTAGTTTAATTTATTTATGGCTTATATCAGTTTATTAAAAAATTTATTAAAAACTTATGAAATAATTTAAAATTAAAAAATAAAAAGGAAAAAGAAAAAAATAATGAAAAAAGATAGCTTCATCATTATTAAGCTAGAAGATATATATATATATATATATATATCTCTGTAGTTAAATTTGTTTTGTACAACCAAAGTTATCACAAATTCTTAATAACTAGTAAAAGTGACATATTCTAAAATTATTATAAATTGTAACATTATTATAATTTAATAAAAATATCAAAATTAAAAAATATATCTATATATAAAGAATATTTAAAACTAGAGAAAAAGAAAGATATAAACAATTTGAAAAGGGAGAAAATTTGAAAGAAAAATAAATAAGAATATGTTAAAAGAAAAGGTATAAATAAAATAATAAAAAATTTAAAAAAATTAAGAATAGTTGTGCAATTTAACAATTTGCACTTAAAAAGTCTCTTGCTTTCATAATAATACAAATACAGAAGTACATAGTATAGAGAAAAGTAATAAGATGTTAATAACTGTATTTTTGAGTGTAATTAGTGTTTCTGACTAAAGATAATGATGTACATTTATTAATTAAAGCTAACATTATAAATTCATATTGTACAATTAAATTAGTGTCAAACTCTTAATAATGTAATATTGAATGGATATAAATAAGTTAAGGAAGGATATACCTATATAAATTTATTTAGTTTAATTAAAATACTTCCAAACTATTATTACTATAATTTATACACAGTTATCCACGTAACATGCTTTTATTCAAATTGTTAATCATTAGGAAGGCGCTCTTTACTTTTGAGTGGTGACACGACCGGAAGTATGACAAGGATAAGATTTAAGCACGAAATGCAAATAATGGATTGCAATTCTATTTAAATTAATTAGCAAAATAATATTCTTTGGAATCTTAATCAGAAGAAGAATCAGAATTGAGTTACACTAAGAAATAAATTTGGAAAAACGTGCCCTACATCAAGTGGGCTATCTAAACTCGTTCACCAGCCACAAGTTTAGTTCGAAGTATGTAGTTGTGGCCAAACTAGTTCCGCTAGCCACATGTTTAGTTCGCAGTACGACGTAGTGAATGGGATACAGATGATATGGATTTTTTCATTTACTTGTGATTCACATTTGTTCTCCTTCGAATTGAAAACAATTTGATAGAATGAATTTTATTTTCATATTAATGCATTCACTGCTTTTATTTAATTTGGATGACAGTGTAATTTGAATTTTTACACTCTCATTTTAAATTATAATTTTATTAATTATGATAAATTTGAAATTTTTTTTATTTTAATGTCCTTTGAAACCTTTTATTCATATCTCTTTTCCTATAATTAGTCACACATCAGGCGTGAAATAAATGTCAAATGTCGTTCTCATGTGTAGAAATCATGGTATTCACACATGCGAAAACTACAAATAAATTTTATTTAGAAAAAAGAAATATTTGTTTGTTCAATATTTTTCAATGTTAAAAACAAGATTGATTTTTCTTAAGGTAAAAAATAAAATAAAATTAGTATCTTAGTGGAGTAACTAAGTCGTAAAAAGGTTTTGGTTTATATTTGAGGACATGAATGAATGAGTACTCCAATATTATATATATATTATATCTAGCGTAAATCAAATTTAACATTACCAACAAAATGCCAAAATCAAGAAATAATATCTAAGTGGGATCCGATTTATCGTTGAACTTTAGTCAAAGAGCCAATTTTGAATGCAATATAATTAATCAATCAATTCTCAAGGGAGTTTGTTTCATGTGGAAAGCCAAGTATAATAATATTCGGATCTAAAAGCCTTACAAAATTACACTTGTCATCATTGTGTGTATTCCACCTTTCTTTGTACCTATCGCATTAGTTTGAACCCGACGTATGACATGGGACCAATTAGATAATATTGCAATCATTCACTTTTCCAATATTAGCAAGAGAATTTCCAAGAAAAATAATAATAATGATGCTAGACACGGATTCTACACGGGATTGATAATTTTGGTTCATTTAAGGTTCTTTTTCCTGAATTTGTTTGTGTCAACAAAATTTGTTGTCATTCAAATGAACAAAAAAAAAAGGGGAAAAAAGAAAGTTAAAAAAAATGGTAGCGTAGAGACTTAACATCAATTAAAGAACGCCAAAACATTATCTTTAACGCTTTCTTTATATAAAAATTCATAGCTGCATAGGTATTGCAGGGAAGTTGTTTTTATTATTTATTGTTTCTTTTATTTGTGTGTGTGTGTGTTGAAACAATAGAATTGATAGATATTCCTTAGTTTGATGGAGACAAATAGAAAAATAAAAAACAAAAATGGGTGCATATATTTTAGGGCAATTATGTTGGTTGACTTGCCTAATTCTCCAAGCACTGTTAGGTTTTGTTGTCATTATGAGACCAAATCAATTATTGCTTTTTTGCATTGCCAATTACAAAGAAGCGTCCTTCCTTTAGGATTTTGATTAGAGGTGGACGATTATAATCATAAGTAGCTCGTATATATCATTGTTCTTGGTACGAGATTAGAGATGTTTTTCTTTATTAAAAAAAATTAAAGACTAATGTTTAAAAAAGCCAATGAAGTTTTTGTTAATTTAAAAACGTTGAGTTAAATCCAACAACAGTTTCCGTACACAATACATGTCCTTACGGAGGTTAATTTTGACCAAAAATACGTATAAAATTAATTATTATCAATTTCTTCAAAGTCAAACGGGTCATAATTTTAAATTGACAAGAAAAGAGGACGTGTCATCAATAATTCAATTTTAATATTAGGAAAAAGCCCGAATCATTGTATGGACACCACTTCACACAATCTTTTGTACAAGTCGAAAAGAATCATTCGACTAATTGACAATAATTTATTCCCAAAATTCTCTATTCCAATCACAATTCCTTCTAAAACAAAATAAGCACCTTTTACCATTCAAAAGTAAAACACCTTTATTATAAAAAATAAAGAAAAAGGGAAAATGTTAGACACGGGTTGTACTCGGTTTTCTTGGGTACTCCAAGAGTTTAGTTTGACAAATCTTAACACGCTTTTCATATATAGCCAACTAACGATTATTCCCGTCACGTGGATTTATCACCACCAGCAATTCCACTGCAAATGCGACGTGCACTTCAGTGGTCATCCCTAAAATCCCCCAAAAAATAAAATCAAAATGAAGAAAATTTGGGTAGGTGATTATGAAAGGGTCCAGCCTGATTTAGACTGAAACCCATTCATTGCCACATCAAAACCTAAATTTTCTTTCCTACTGAGTAAAACTATAGTTAATGGCTGCTTCTTTGATATGTAAAGAAACTGAATTTGCATACCCGAAGTGAGGGGAAAAAGGACACAAGTGGACACAGTTTAGCAGATTTCGATGATCAATCAAACAAGCCCATGAAAATCCTCCATCTAATTTATTATTATTGTTAATTCTCATTTGAAGTGTCAACATATTGTCCTGTATTACATAACAGTCGCATAACTCTACTAAAAAATAATTGGATTGAGAAGGATTTTTGACATGGCCAAAAAACCGTCTCAATTTTTAAATGAATTTTGAGTGAAAGATGAAATCCGTCTTAAAATCATCTTAACATTGTTAAAGATAAATAAAAAAATTCGTTTCAAATTTGAGACGACTTCAAAAAGCTACCCCTAACACTGGTATGATTTTTTAAAAGCCGTCCCAATTCTAGGAACAACCAAGAATAGCCATTTCAAGTTGGTTCTATATTTGAAATTTTTGAAAAAATCATCCCAAAAATCTGTATCAATCCAACAATTATTTGATTGTGTAAACACATGTTCACTGTATATTAATCAATATATGAGAATAGAGACCTATTCAACAAGTATACTTCCCAAAATCTAAGTTGCAAGATTAAAAGAGAAACCCTAGTGAGAATGGATCTGTTATAACCCAAGGATTGATAATTAATTATTGTCGAGAGACAACAATTACGAATCGACCAAGTGTGTGCGTAGCTGAATTCATGTGATGTATGAACATCAATCAATGTAAGAGTTTGTCAAAGCTTAGGTTAGATTCCTTGTTAACCGACGAAGAAATATACTGTTACTTTTAATTATTCCAAGAAGAAATAAAATTTGTAGTCCCAGTTTAATTTGATTGAATCCAACCACTAATAAGAGGAATATGATTGTACTATCAAAAAGAATAAAACAGGGAATGGAATATTACTTTGGATATCTAAAATAATGCTGCGGGAATCCGGAACTAGTGTCTCTTAGTGCACTGGAAAAGAATTTAGAGTGCCCACCACCCAAAATGCAGCACCACCATTTTTTCTTCCTTCATGCTTTTGTTTTGCTTTTAACCAAAAATGAATAAATAAATAAATAAAATACATCGTAAAGCAAATTAAATTTCTTTGGATATGTGTGTGTGTGTGTGTACGTACGTTTATATAAAATAAATGTGCATTACAGGGAATATTTGTTTTATAGTGATAAAAATTCAAAAATTCAAAAATAAAATAAAGAATGTGTGAGATGTTGGGTTTTTAATACCACTAAATTAATGCGTGAGTGGAAAAAAAAAGATCCATTAACCTATTTAGCTTTTAAAATTTTAATTGATCTTTGTTTGCTGACTAGCGTGAATGAAAAAAAAATCATAAAAATTATATTTTAAAATAAAAAGTACAAAAAATGTATAAAATATCAAATTTATTTTTATCTAAAGAGAAAACATTACAATATTTAATTATCTTTAAGGATGTAAACGTAGTGTGTAATAATCTTTGTATTTATGGGCTAATTTACAAAATGCCACAACAGAGGGAACTTAACTTTATTTTAAATATTGATTAGCCAACACTTGGACTAATTAATTAAGATAATCATCAGATAGGTTAAAAATTCTTTAAATACAAAAACATTAACATAATTAAACTGTTTAAAAAATTTATAAATACAATAATGATATCTGAAAATATACTTTTTATATTTTATTATATAATGTCAAATATATACTTACACACACACACACATATATATATATATGCATGCATTGAACAAATATCAAGATGAAAAAACTTGACACTGCATTGAGAATGGAGGCATCTACCAACTAAGAAGAATACTAATGGTATTGAAGTTGTTAAAGATCTAAAGTTATGAACCATTGAAAAAGAACGAGTTGCTCTAGGAAATTCGAGAGTAATTAATGTAATTTTTTTGAATATAGGTGAGGAACAATTCAAGTTGATATCTACATGTAAGGTAGCAAAAAAAGTTTAGGATATCCTCAAAAATATTTATAAAGGTATGAGTATTTTTACAACTTTTAAACTTCAAATGTTGATGTCTAAATTTGAAATTTAAAGAATGGGAGAAAATGAGAGTGTTGCTAAATTTAATAAAAAGTTGCTCCACATTACTAATCAAACTTTTCAATTGGGCAAAAAAATATTCTGATATTAAACTTGTGAGAAAAATTTTGTGTTTTTTGCTTGAAAGATTTGCCTCCTAAGATTGCTGCTATAGAGGAAGCAAAAGATATGGATAATCTTTGACTTGAAGAATTTATGGGTTTATTACATCTATATGAAAGGAACCTAAATGATGGTAAGAATGAAAAGGACCTGACTTTTCAAATATTAAGAGCAATCAAAATTAATGTTGCAATGCTGATGACAATATTGCATCCACGATTAAGGAGCTCAGAAGGTTATTTAAAAAAAGAAGGTAGGTACATCAAATAAGTCTAGAAATTCATCCAACAAAATCCCCAAAGATCATGGTAAGAATTCTAAAGAGATTAAGAAGCTTGCACTTAAAGAAAAATAATTTACTATTATGAATGTGGTGGATGTGGTCATGTTGAAGTGGAATACACCAATATTTTTAAAAAGTAAGGAAAGTTTATAAACATAACTTACGAGTAAAAGTGGATTAGACGAGTCAGATGATGACAATAAAACAAGTAATCATGTGACTTTCAATTCTCTTAACAACAAAAGAAAAGATATTTTATGTGCTATCGCAACATTAATTGCAACAAGTGATGACCAGTCTAAATACAACAATAGTAATGACTTTGAAGTTACTGAATAAGAATTGTTATCGACTTATGCATTAGCATGTGACAAGTTGTTGTCCCCGTAATCTAAGAATCATGATCTCAAAAAGAAAGCATAGAGTTTAAAAGATAAAAATTAAAATTTAATTGATACAAATCATAAGCTTAATATTAAAAACAAAAGACTTGAGATTGTGTGTTATAACGTTAAGAATAGAGTAAATGAAGTAAACATTACACTGAATAAATTGAATTCTGAAAATGCAAAATTGGAGGGTGTATTATCCATGGGAAAATAGCCTAAGGAGAGAGCTAGTTTGGGATTTTTGGAGTAATCTAAAAGTAGATATATTGATAAGAAAGAAATAAAATTTATAAAGGAAGCTACTCCTATTTTTGCCAATATTGCTGCAGCATTGAATAAAACAACAAACAAAAAGAAGCATAAGTTCAAACCAATATGCATCTCTTCCAAAATTGGTCATTCTATTTCGAGATGTTTCACTCTATTGAAACACACCTTGCAAAGAAGAGGTGTTGGAATGAATCTTACAACCAAAGATGCAACACTACCTTAAGTGAAGACGAATGCAAGGAGGTAAAGTTTGATAAAAAAAATTTCACTAATTGTTCTTAACAAAATTGCAATGATAACCAAATCTAAAAAAAAGAAGAAGAAGAAGCAAAGATCAAAAACATTTTGTGTTTTCTGCAAAAAAATTGGGGGTATCCCATTGAAAGGTGCTTCACATGTTTGAAACATGTATTACAAAGAGGAAGTGTTGCACTCAGTGTTGAAAATAGACAAAGCAATAGAAGTCAAACTAAACAAGTGTAGGTCAAAAAATATGATCTTAAATGTTTTATATCTCACGCATCACAAAAAGATTGTTCAAAGGACGCATTGGGTGTTAACAATATAGGTAATCTTTCAAACTATAAAACTAATTCATGCAGGTTTGTGAATTTTAAAAAATGTCAAAAGAGTCATATTGAGGGAGAGTAAAGAAAATTTTATTCATCAAATATTGCAACAATGACTTACTTGTAACTGAAATTCATCTAGATTGCATGGTGGTTAGATCGATATCTTATGAAATAATTGAAAATCATACAATGGTTGGGAACCTTGTAAAAACAAAACAAATAAAGGAATACTATTGCAGTACTATACACAACCTTGCGTCCACTTCCTACAACAAGTACTAATGGTGGTGATATCCTTCCCTTTCGTAATATTCTAGCTTATGTAGCTGGCCCTCTCATTCACGAGGAATGTTTGGTATGTCATTTGCATTTGCTTACCATTTGGCAAATATGTGACATAAAAGAGGGGAGAAATTTTCCAAATAGAGGAGAGTTTGATTTCTTAGTATAGGGGAGTCTTTTATTGTTAATAATATTATTTGGAATTTTATTACTATTATCGCTGTTCATTTTGCTGATATTACGTTGTTGAAAATTTAGTTTGGTTTGGTTGTGCTATAAATGTGCTAAAGGAGAAAATTATTAACTATAAAGTTATTGTTCGTACATTTTTTAATAACATCATAATTGTTGTGATAATCAAAGTTCTAAGTTAATTAAGAGTCTATGATAAATTTTCATGATATCCAAATTCTTAGTAGAATATTGAATTTAGTAAAACTTCTACAAGGACATCCTTAAATGTTTGAAAACTTAAAAAGTTTGAAGAAATCTAGAAAAAGTTTAGAGAAGTTTGGATCAACATTGGATTTTTATTGGATAAGCATCACAGAGTTTAAGTTTATCCTAAACTGTTATAACACCACTCCTAACAAAGACTAAAGCTGTCCAAGAACCAAGTCTTTAGGTAGTTGAAACTGATTCAAAAGAGACTTTTGGACTAAAGTATCTAAATTTCTCAACTATAAATGCAAAACATCAAGTCAAGGAAGTTAGGGCGTGTACTTCCAAAGAGATCAACCGTGTGAGAGCTGTGAGATTTTGTTGATAATCATTTTCGTTCATGTTTATAACTTTGTGTTAAACTTTATTAATCAATTTTTTTGAGTGAAGAATCTTTTATAATGAAAAGTTTATTTTAAGGGTAGATTTAACTGAAGCTCAAAATAGTAGATTGAAGTTTTTGAACGTTCAACTAGCTGTGAACCTAGAATTTGAGGTGTAGGATTTATGATAGAGAATTGATCTTTACCTTTACAACTTTGTTGAAATTGGTGGAAGTTTTTGCTTGGGAAAGTGCCTATAGATATGTAGGAAAGTCACTCCAAATTGCATTATCATATTAGTAGATTTATTATTTGTTGGTGTGTGTGAGTTTGTATTCAAACATTTTTAACATTCTATGGAACTGTTGTTGCAACATCACCGCTACTTTTTTCACATAAGAATTTTGATAATAAAATCCCTTTTTTAACATTAAACAATAGAATAATATATGATTTTTTGAAGGTAAGAAATAAGTTTATTGATTTTTAGCATTTATATTAAGAAATCCAAAGGATTAATATATTACTACTAAAAGTGGCACAGTATATGTATATGTATAAGTAAGCATGTATGTATATGCATAACAATAAATTATAAAATTTTATTAATATATTAAAATAAATTATTGATGATTTTGATAATAAAATAAGATTATTTTTAAAAAATTGTACTGAAAATTTTAAGAATATAAGAGGAAAAGTAAAAAATGAAAAGATTTGAAGATAGATAAATTAAATATATAAAAATGAACGTAAACAGAAAAAAAAGGAAGAATAAATCTATACTATTAAGAATGGCTAAACCCCTTAGAAAAACTGCATCTCGTTACTAAATAATAACTTTATTGTTTTAATGTAAAATATAAATTAAGAGAGTAAATTGGTAAAAATCATGACAAAATGTTTACTGAAAAAACTGTGTGAACCAATCTTTTATTACTTTCATCTGCATGTGTTAATGGCCAGTTTAAGAGACAGATAACACACACAAGCTACTAACTGCATGTCTGAAACTTAGCCGACTCAATATTTAATTATCAGATTTCCGAAGCTACTACGATTATAAGCAAAGTCTTCTACCTTTGAATTACTAAGATGTCAATGTAATTATTTTTTTATGTCATATTTATTGATATATTTTCATGTTATGGTTAAAAATTATTTTCATATATTTTTATTATAAAATTTAATTATTTTTATTAAAGTATATACTATATGCATTTTTTTCACACATTGAATGTGTTTCATTGCTAGTATAAAGGAATGGAGAGATACATCAGTCAATTAACATTTAACAGCAAAAGGTGGTTATTTTTAAGTGCATCCCACTTAATGTATACTATAGATAGATAAACCCTCTATTTTGGTTTATATATATATATAATGTATAGTATAGATAGACAACCCCTCTATTTTGGTTTATATATATATATATATATATATATATGTATGTATGTATGTATGTATTTATGTATCTATGTATGTATTGGTGATTGAAAGTAAGTGGTTATAATTAAATTTATTAAAAGGGATATCATCAGGAATCTTTTCAATGATAGTTAATTTAGGATAGAGGATTAACAAATAGTAAAGATATAAAGCAACTAAAAAATATCAAGGTGGACGAACATTTGATACACAAAATTTAATAAATCATTGAATATACAACATTTTATTTTAGTTCAGAACTTTAGCTTTTACATTCTTTGTCATTTAAAATTTTCTATTGATTCAACCTCTTTTATTTTCTAATATAATTTAGCAGCAGCTAAAATTAATGAATTTAATCAAGCAAATTCAATGTGCTAAACAAAAAATGAATTAATCAATTAAATATTCTTACATAATTAAAATTTGCTATATTATCCTAAAATTATGAGAACACCAATTTTAGTCGAAATTGCATAGTTTGGGTCATACGGTCCCCTTTTATAAGACACACACATGTAGACATGAATAGTTAATGGAATAGTAATTTTCATTTTTACAGTAATTAGTGCATTCTGAAATTATATCGGCTTCCCCAAGTTAAAACTTTCTAAAACTTGCACGTATATGACTAATTTCAAGAAATTGATATAAAAGAATTTTATACAAAAAAAAAAAAAAAAACGTTCACATTTAAAACTGACCAATAAAAAATTAAGATAATTAAAAAGTAAAACTACGAGAATTTTAAAAATTAAAATATTCTTCTAACCTTAAATGATGTAATAGCGTACATTTTTTTAATAGTATATCGTTCCATAATTTTCAAGACGTGATATTAGGAAACGCTTCATATATTACATTAATCGATTAAACAATTTTAAGATTGAGGAATATTTGATTGATATGAATCATCGTTTTCCTTTTCTAATATTTTAATTGTCACCTTTTTATTGAGTTTCTATCTATAGAAATTTTAATTCATTGTGATTTAATGACAATTAATTAAATTGATTATTAGATTCAATTTGACATATATAAAAGACTGAAGCGAATTATTGAATATTTAATATTTAAGACAGGCCGGGCGATCGTTTGATGCGAAAGATTGAAGCGAAAATATTGAATGTACATTTTTTAAAATTTATTCCAAAACTAGCTTTCCTTTTTTTTTTTTTTTTTTATCTATTATATATTTTCCTTTCTCTTAACTTCATTTACTGTCTGTTTCAGTTTAGTTAGTTGCAGTTAAAGATAACGAAGTCAACTAAGGAAATTTAATATGCTAAACTAAATACGCATCAAGCAATGGAATATTCTTGAAGTAACTAACAATAATAAAATTTTCCAAAAATTCGAGCATTCAGAATTGATTCAGGAAATAGGAAATTTGAAAGGTAGCAATGAGAGAAAAAAAAATGATTGATTTTGATCTCTAATTATTAATTATTATGTTCTATACATAAAACCATATATAACCAGTTAATAAAGACATTTAGACTATCTTAATTCCCATGAAAAGTTTAGGAATTTAGATAGTTTAAAAACAATATTTATGGGATATGTTTAAATATGGTAATAAGTTAGGTGCAAATAAATCTTCCGAGATTGTAAATGAGAGTAAAGCCAAATTGTCAACAATAAAAGTTAAAAAACAAAAATATCTGTGTTAAAATTAAAGCTTGAATTGTGGAGAAATCAATAAACTATCGTACGTTGTGAAACTACAGTATGTTTATTAAATGAATAATATTTTATATTTAGAATAGAACCTATTTGAAAAGAATAAATTTTTAAAAATTTTGAGAATTCAGAATTTTGGTCAGAATTATTCAATTGGAGTTAGCAAATTTCTCACTGTAATATATTATATAGATACATAAATAATGTAATATATATATATATATATATATTGAATGACTTATAAAAATTCAAAAAATAAATTTTTATAAGGATTTTTTAATATTAATCAAGAAAATAATTTTTCAGAGTAAAAGATAAAAAATGCTTTTTCCTTGATGGTTGCATTCAAAAGGAACACAGTCTTTCTAAACGAAAAATCAAAATTTTAGAAAGATTTAAAGTTATATTAAGAAGCTCAACTTAATCAAGGAAAATGATTAATAAAACTAAAAAAAATGAATTGAGTAAATGCCATTAATTAATATTAAATTTAAAATCCAAGCAACCAATCAATTTCTTTTAATTTAATTTAAAACCCGAAATTATGAAAATTCAGAATCGACTCAAATTAAATTTGAGATTGTGGCAACAATATTGACCAAATAAGCTTGCCAACAGAAAACAAAAGGATTAAAAAAAAAAACAAAGAAAGAAAACTACCTAAAGAAAACAAAAATAAAGATACAACAAAGAATTTTCTTTCTTTTTCCCTAAAGCTTGGTTAGAGGTACAATTTCATTTACCTAATTTAAAAGGTATATGTTATTAGATGAATTTTTAAAAAAAATGTGTAAAAATAAGAGCTGGAATGATAGAAAAAACTATTTGATAAAAAGGAAGTGGTAATGTGTATATATATTTTCTGGTGGGGGGGTGGCGTGGGGGAGATTGAAACCAAGCATAGCCAAAATTTGCCCATAGCAACGCAACGTAGGAAAGAATAATGGTAGTAAGACAAGGCATCCCACGTCGCCCTTATATACCCCATTCCCTTTGGCATGCTTCTCTCTGAGCAGAACATACCATTCTCTTAATCACGTTAGGGTGATCGAAAATGAATTACTTGGACTGTTACGGGAAGAAACTGCGCGATCTTTGTAGCGGTTTAAGGTTGTTCTTCTGTTGTTATTACCGGTACCTTCTTTTCAGAGTCAGCCCATTTTTCATATACGTTTTCTATTTTGTTTCACTTTCCTTTGTGGGGTTCGGGATTCTCAAGGCGTTGAATCCCCGGACTACGTTTACACCTAGGAACATAGATTTGCTTTTCACTTGTGTCTCGGCCACCACTGTCTCCAGCATGTCCACAGTGGAAATGGAGGCCTTCTCCAACGCACAACTCCTCGTCATCACCATCTTGATGTTCATAGGCGGCGAGGTTTTCACTTCCATGGTGGGACTCCATTTGAAGAGGTCCAAGATTTTTAGAACATGGGAGAGTGACTTGAAAGTCGAGTCTGTACATAGCGATAACGTAGCGCCGCCACCCCCTGCGGATCCCATAGATGGAGTCCAGTTGACTATTGTGACGGTGCCAGAATCAGGAGTAGTCCAGGCCGTGTCACAACAAGATGTTTTGTCTTTGTATAATCCATCTGTCAAGTATGACTCGATCAGGTTTCTGGGTTATGTAGTTTTAGGTTATCTTCTCGTAACTCCCGTCCTCGGCGTTGCCTCTGTTCTGATCTATGTAGCCCGTGTTCCCAGTGCAGAAATTGTACTGAAGGACAAGGGGCTTAAGACCTTCACCTTTGTCATTTTCACAGTAGTTTCAACCTTTGCCAGCTGTGGTTTCGTTCCGACGAACGAAAACATGGCGGTGTTTAGGAAGAATTCAGGCCTGCTCTGGATTCTCATCCCCCAAACTCTTTTAGGTAACACATTGTTCCCTCCCTGTCTGAGAGTGATCCTATGGGTTCTAGGGAAGAAATTCAAGAAGACAGAGGCCAAGTATTTGCTGAAGAAGACAACTGAAGCAGGGTATATCCACTTGCTTCCTGGCCTGCATTCTGTGTTCCTGACAGCTACGGTGTTCGGGTTTATTCTAGTTGGCTTCGTGATGTTCTGCGCCATGGAATGGAATTCAGCATCCTTAAGTGGGCTAAACACTTACCAGAAAGTCGTGGGCATTATTTTCCAATGCGTGAACGCCAGACACACTGGAGAAACAGTAGTTGATCTTTCAACAATTGCCCCCGCCATGTTGGCCTTTTTTGTCGTCATGATGTTAGTCTCTGCCTCTCTCTATCATGTGAATTTGTTCTTACATGTCATAATCTGTGTTGACTGATTGATCAGAAGTGATCGGGCACTGATTAATTTAGCTAAATAATGACCAAGATAACAAACTTGTTGGGCGTGCATGATCCTTGGAAAATTGGTGGTTGCCTAGAAGCTGAAAAATACTTTGGAACATGGATTGATTGCCACTAAAATATCATGAGGAGGAGAAGATATCTGGCCCACCACTATGTTAATGCATATGTCATGTCCTCGGCATGAAAGAGCATTCTGCATGCATTATGCAAAAACCCACACCAGATTCAACTTTTCGATGATAAAAAAAAATTTCAGAGAAACCAATACTTCTTTTGTTCCTGAAGCAATGTCATCTGATCTATTTTGATGACATTCGGGTTCCAGACTGCTCTAGGAACTAGACGAGCTGTTTAAAGGTTGTAAGTATGATCTTACGTAGGTCTTGCCTAACTAGCATCATGGATAAATGAAACCCCAGTTGGATTTGTCCCCATGAGCTCTTGGCATTTTAACTTCTAGAAGGATCATGGTAAGTGCACATACTATTACTAAAATTATTAAACCAGTAGTATGATTAAACATTGCCCACAAATTGTCAATCATTCTATCTGTCAGTACGATTGTTTATAATTATATATTTGCACTATTGATTCATTATTGTAATTAAATAAAGTCTTTCATGTATATTGGCATTATTGCTTAATTATTGTCATTCTATAAACAGGAACTCCATCAGCATCTTATTCCTAGGTTGTCTAAATTCATGTCACGTCTCATTCTCTGAGGATTTCTTTATTTTATAGTTGTTCTGACCGTTGGGTAGTTTTAGTTACTTGTCCAACTTGTTCTACAACATGGAAAGAATAAAGGAATTTCCAGATTACATGGTAGAAGACTATGATGTCTGAATTTACCATGCTATCTTATTACTGACAATCCCATGATGAACTTCAACAGGTACCTTCCTCCATATACTTCATTTCTACCAATCAAGAGGGATGAACCAAGCTCGGTTCTAAAGCATGAAGGAGGGAAGAAGAGGAGAAAAGGTGCTGCAGAAAAACTGGTGTTTTCACAGCTTACTTATCTTGTCATCTTCATCATCCTCGTATGCATTACAGAGAGGAAAAGCCTGAAAGAGGATCCTCTTAACTTCAATGTGTTGAATATCACAGTCGAAGTGATAAGGTAACCCAAAATATTACTTTTTATTATTGTCACTTTGTCTGTGGCATACATACTATCCCCCCAGCAGATCCTCAATAGGTCATATGCATATCGTTACATGAATCCACCAGTCGTCTTCCACAAGATATATGGTGATTATCATTACCTAAGAGATGGAACAGACGTTATGCCATATATTGCCAGATTTGATTAAAAGATGATAACACATGCTAGAGATTCTTAGCAACATTTTTTTGTCAGCTAGGCTTAGTTGTTGCTTTTCCGAGAGATTCTTCAGTGGCTTTCACTCCATAGAATGCACTTACAATCAATTTTCAGAAAAAGCTCACCCTACAAGTCCACAAAATTCTGCTGGTCAAATATTCACAGAATGAAAAGCAGAGAACCTAAAACCCAGATGCCATATAGAAAAGCTTCCCTGAATCACCTTTTATTTTTCTGGCCCTTAAATTTCAACTACCATTTCGTAACATAAATCTACTATAGTCTCAGAGGAAAAGAAAGTACTTTAGGATTTGAAACAGAAACACCATAAAGCCGTCAATCGGCTTCCGCAACATAATGAAGAGGGCCTAGTTAAGCCACCAATGGGCAAAATTTAAAGATGATGCTTCACTATTTCTTAGGGAGTACTCGAAAATTCCTATTCGACTTCTTTGCACCATAGAATTGTTTAACGGCTCTTTAAACTCCAACCAAAATTGATGCTACTTTTTCCTAACCAAAGAGCTGTCGATATTCCTATGAAATTTGTCAATCTTTACAAATTTTCATGAAGGTTTTCCAATTAAAAATGTATGGTGACATAGTAGATTCACTACTAACGTTTCATCTTGTGGAATTTGCAGTGCATATGGAAATGTGGGTTTCACAACTGGGTATAGCTGTGATCGTCAGCTAAGGCCAGATCCAAATTGTATGAACAAATGGTATGGATTTAGTGGAAAATGGAGTGACGAGGGTAAAGTAATCCTCATCATAGTCATGGTTTTTGGTAGACTCAAGAAGTTCAACATGAAAGGAGGTGAAGCTTGGAAGCTCTGGTAAGAAGAATATGGCATCTACCAGTCCCCTCCATTAAGAGGCACGTAGCTAGTCCTAGACCTTATAGTTGTGTACTTAAGGAATTGAAATTTCCTTTCGGTTTAAAAATGTAAGATTCGCCAAGTCTCTCTCTCTCTCTCTCTCTCTCTCTCATCGATGCCTATTTTAATATTTTTACAACATACCCTGCAAACTGGCATCAACCAGACAACAGAGGGAAAAAAGGATTTATCAAAATGCAATCAAAAGTGTTAGTGAAATCAGAACATTACTTAAGCATCTATAGATGTGTTCAACTCAACATGATCTGATTATAACCCTCTAAATTACCATTCAAAGCACATGAAATTCATATTTCACTCTTGTAGCAAAATAACATTTAATAAAAAAATTACAGACAGTGCTCAATTCACAAATTTATGGTGAGTGCTTGACAGCACCTAAGAATCTGCATTTCTCTTTCACTTGGAACACCTGATAAAGAAGCACATAAATCACCAATATTATTGTGTTAATTTTTTTGTGTGTGTGTGTCGGTGAAAATAATAAGATCTTTAAGTTTCAGTCTTCCAGATATGATGGTAACAAGTTATGAACAGAATCACTCTTCAAGAAATTAGCGGGTTATGGCATCGCTGATTAGTTACACTTGAAATGAAGAAGAAACATGCAAAATCAAAACAATTCCCATCAAACTATCCTCATGTGGTGGAAATGGCTTCTTTTGCAGAAGATCCTTGGAAGTTGACCCATAGGAGAGAAACTATCCACCTTTGTAGTGGAAATAACATCTTTTGGGCTATATTCAGAGGAACCAAAAAAATTGCTCCTTAATTGATGACACAGCTGGAAACACTCATGGTCTATCATTTTTTGTCTAGAGCAGCAATATTTCTGAAAGAAAATTTTTTTGCGATATTTAGAGAACTTTATGCAGCATTACTAGCATCAGAATCATATCATCTTGAATCAGTTATTAAGAATATAAGATAATGAAATACACAATCTCTTGCATCATTAATTTGATTAGGGATTATACAGTACCTCTTAAGATATTTTGGCTATCTTTTTTGCTACCTTTTTAATCTTTCAACACCCTATCAAACTCTAAACAACCAAACATATTAGTGAAAAAAATTCTCATCCAAATTTTTTTTCAAATTTTCTCTCTCTTGCGTATATAATTAACTAATAAGTTTTCAATAATTATACATATTCATTATCAAATCAATACCTATAAACATACACACAAGTTCACATTTAGATATACATGTTTATACCTTAAAAAATGTTATGATCCCTATATACTATTACATTATTTGAATATTATTATATATTAGGCATATATTCATATAAATCAAAAATTTCATTCCATAAAAATTGTCCAACCAAACAGTCATTCCAACTCCCCCGCACCATCATCCCTCAACAAACCCCTCCCTCAGGCATAGCCTTTATGTCTTAAGATTTCTTATCACAGGGTTGTCATAAATGACAGGAAGGTGCCACGACATGCTATTGTCAAGTAGTCTTGTTGCAACCCCATCACCAAACAACGTTACAAGACAGCTATTGCAATCCTACATAATCCCTACATCACACCATTTAACAATTTCCATTTTTCCGCAGACAGAAAATTTCAAGTTTCACCTCAGATTCCAAAACTGCGTAAAAGCCATTACCACACATCATCCAACAGCTAATCGGAACCAACTCATACTGCAAAATAATGGGCACCTTCCCAAATGTTAATGGCTGTAATGTCCTTATCCTCAACACAATAATGGTAAAGAGTAAAAAAAAAAAAAAAAGAGTAAGTAGAATTTCAGTACATTAACATATCACAAAAGCATGTCGATGGTATTTGTGGGAACACTCTATCCCATCGATAAATATCAGTACGCAACGATAAGCCCACTTTGCCCACCAGAGTAATTTCATGAAAAAGATACCAATCTTCGCCTTTCATAACAGTCAGAAAAACTGAGAATCAGTCCCGAAAAGGAAGAAATTTTTTTTTTTTCGATAAGCCACGTACCTCAATCTATGGAGATTACGGCCCGTTTGAGATCGTCTTCCAGAATTACAATGGTGTGGGCAAGCAACCAGCTTTGCCCAAAAGCAGCGCCAATTGTACGGGACATGGGTGTCCGGTAAGAAGCATGCTATGGTAGAATTAACATGAAATAATTGATGTGAACAGGTTTTTTGCCATTTATGATCTCTCCGCCAGACGTGCAAAATTGTTCCGCTACGAGGAAAAGACAAAAAGGCGTTCAGCCCAAATTGATTGTCTATTGATGGGATATCGCAGGACCCACATTTCAAATAATGGACCAACATTTGGAAGTTTGGGGGATGAAAAATGAAAAATTTAAGAGCAAATAGTAGAAAATTAAAGAAAAATGTATAGAAATAATTATTATTGTGTTGTGTGAAAAGTTAGTATGTGGGTTTTTTAGTATTAATGTGATATATTATTATATTAAATATCGATAGTGGGCTTATATGCAATTTAATGAATAAAGGAGATCTTTTTAAGAGACTTTATACGATAAAATGGATGAGGCCAAAATTTTGTAAAAAGATTTTTTTTGTAATCTCAAATATAAACTTCTTGGATATTTTATTGAAGAGAATGGCGGTGCCCTATCTCTGTGTGAGAGTACGCATCATCTAACTACATTTTTTGGAACTTGACTGGTTAGATTAAGATTAAAAATTCCCTTCAATATATTTGACATAATTTAGTATATTTGAGGTTCGTGGATTACTTGGATTGTGCATGTCAATCATTGTAATTACATCATAAATTAGTTGTCCAGTTGTTACACAGTGTCGTTACAAATGCCATGGAAGGGCCCCATTGTCTTATTCCCAACTCTATTGGGCCTCCACTGCAAAAAAATAGTATATGGACTTTTGGGCTGGTCCATGACAAGCTCAATTCATATCATCAAAACAAACCACGCATTATACAAAATTAAACCTTCACTGACATCGCATGCATTTGAAACTTCTTTTCACCAAGTATGCCTAATTATTATGATATAATACTAAGTCAAACTTTGATGTTATTGCAAAGGTATGTTCCCTCAATTAAACTGTACACGGAGTAGACTATCATGTATTCCTGGACAAAGTTATGAGATCAAAATTAAGCCATTAAATAAATTTATCTAAAGTAGATTGTTTCTGAAGTAGTTTGTGAGACTTGATAAGATTTCTCCCCAATCTCGACTAGAATTACTACTTTAGTGTCATATGCTAAGCTAAAAGGCGACTTCCCAATAGTTGAGTAAGGAATAGCGAGAAGGATCATAGCTCCTTTGGTAGTACTTCTACCCACTTCCCACTAGCCTTGTCCAATTAAGTATTTGTCCCCTCAATCAACATCTAATTAATCACCTCCACCTACCTATTAGTTGAAGGATGGACATATATGAATAACTATTTAATTATCCTTTATTGGCAGCAGTCTTTGATCCTTCTACTCAAAAATGACCTCTTATTATTTGAGATCAATTCCCTCAATACACCAAATTGGCATATTATATTTGTTTATAAATAATTTATGAGGGTAATGGTATGCATAGTGAGAGGTTTGACTTCAACCTACTAGATAAAGTAATCCAGTGCTATGAGCAAAATTTTCTTTGTTTGACTACCAAAAGGAAAGGTCCACACTTTGCAAATGACATGGGTGAGATGAAAGCTTAACTTCCTCAATTGAGACATGCATCAAGTTCCTATGCATTTGGCATTGTGAAAACGTTTAGGGTAGTCAAAAGTGTCAACTTATAAAGGGGGTCATAAATACTCAAACATAACTTTTTAAGCCAAAGTCACTCCCCCCACATGACTCCAACTATAGCTTTCATTCTGTTAAAACATACATTAGCTTATATACCTAAGGGTTTTGGATAACCTTCGCAATACAACATATCTCCTATCAAAACAAAATGACATGCTCGGATTTAGATCTTTATATCAGCACTTTATCCTTTCAATCAACTAGTTATTAGGGTCCTCCAATCACCCTGTTCAATATTCTACATTTCTCCTATTAACAATGACCTTACCACGAGGCATATTGTGATGTTGGCATAATGGGTAATATCTGCATTGGTGGCTAATTTCACCAATGCCTTTACTCTATTTTTTGTCAAACCTAGTCACTTAGACAAGTTTAAAACTTTAAAACTTGTATCTTAGTTCTATAACATGTGTCAAGTATGCCTTCATCTATTTGTCCTAACAACATAGTGACTCTGGACCTACTTATAGTTAAATTACGAATCATTGTGCGCATTAACCGTTCTAGCACTCCGATTATAAGCCATCTGCATCCACCAAATCTAGGACTTGTACTCTACCTCATCATTTGAAACATTAGATTCCAATTTAAGGCATATTCCAATATGTATCCATTTAGGATAATTAGAAAAATGCTGAAACCACTCTTAAATTGAGCTCGACAAGTTATCTCTACTAGATTCAATTATGAATTCTGTCAAGGCCTAAGACTTGATAGCTAATTACTTAGGAGAATAGACAATGTCATATTCTCTCAATTTTATTTCACATTTAATCAATCTTTCAAAGGCATCAGGTCTGCCAATACCTACCTCGAAGGATGCTTGGTTAATACCTCAATCGAACAGGAGAAACAATAAGGCATGGGCCTTTGCGTAGTTATTACTAAGGATAATACTAACTTCTCAATCTCTTAATATCTGACCTCTATACCTTGTAGCACTTTACTGTTAAAGTGTATAGAAAATTGTTGCTTCACTTGCTCCTTTATTGGTAGTGAGCTTACTACTACATTTGATATGGTCAAATTTATGTGCAATTTCTTGCATTCATTCGATTTTTACAACAAGTAAATCCTTATCAAATACTCTTTCAAATCATGTAATTCTTGTTGACAATCCTTCCCCTTTCAAAGCACTTAGCCTTCTTCAAAACTTTTAAAAATCTATTAAAGCTCTATATGATAATCGAGAAATGAAATAGTTGAGGACAGCAATTCTTCCCATCAACCTTTGAACCTGATTTATGCTTTATGGGTTAGACATTTTCATAATAGTAGTAATTTTTCAAGATTGGCTTCAATCTCTTTATGCATGACCATAAAACCAAGGAACTTTTCTCCTTAGATCTTGAAGGCCCATTTTACTAGGTTGAGTTTCAAGTTATATTGCTTTAGTGCCTAGAAAGTCTCTTAAAGATCTTGAACATGCTAAGCCTTTTTTTAGGATCTCATTAATATGTCATCCATGTAAACTTGCATTTTCTTACCTATTTGATGTCAAAATATCCAATATACCATTTTTTGGTACTAGCTCCTATATTCTTTAGCCTAAAGGAATAACATTTTAGAAGAAAGTGCCAAAGGGAATTATAAAGCATACTTCTGCTTATCTTTCTTAGCTAGCGGGATTTGATGGCACCCCTTAAAGGAGCCCATTATGGTAAGTAATTTCATCTCAAGTGGTATCAATTAATTTCTCTATTCTTGGTAGAAGGAAATAATTTTTCAAACAGGCATTATTCCAATCTCTAAAGTTGATGCACATTCGCCACTTTCCCTCTATCATAGGGATGACCACCACATTCGCAAGCCATTCTAGAAACTGTGCTTCCTATATTTGTCCGCATTAAATGATTTAGCAACAACTTTCTTCATGATCTTAATTTTGTTAAGAGTTAAATGATTTTAACTTCTGCTTGACTAACTTACACTAAGTGTCAATATTAAGCTTGTGTTCAACTATTAATAGGTCAACCCAATCAAATAACTAGAAAAGAAAGTACAAGCTCAAATGTTGTTCCATAGAAATTGGATCATTTCAGCTTTAATGTCATTTAGTAACTTAGTTCCTACTATAGTAATTGTCTCAAATAATCTAATACCAATTCCACATTCAATAATTCTTTGAGTAGTTCAAGGACTTTAGTGGCCTCTTTAAGGACCTCTATGATTCATTGATGTTTGAATCTTTTTACCATATCAACATAACACCTTCGGGAGAACATCAAATCACCTTAGATGACACCCACTCTCCCATTAGTTGTCAAAAACTTAATAATCATATGAACAAGAGAAGCCGCAACCCCAAAAACAGAAAGTGTTGACCATCTAAAGATTACAGTGAAGTTATTCAAAGATTAAACTACAAAAAAATGCACAAGCTTTGTCTAAGTCACCTAAGGTTACTTGCAAGGATAACTTTCCTCTAGGTTTCATTGACTCCCTTGTGAACCCAAATGAAGTATAACCTATAGGCTCCAACTTCTTAACATTCAAACCTTCACTTACATGTTTCTCAAGAAAGTATATTAATCTAACTTCTACCATCCATCTAACACCTTATCACGTCATAATATACTTCTCGGCATGAGCTAGGGATTATTAAAATTCCCTAGCAAGGTTTTTGTGGAGAGAGCAAAAAATCTAGCTATCCTTAAGCCTTTGAACAAGAGCACCAGGAAAGAGGACTTGGGCAATCAAGAAAGTGTCCTTGACAATGTGGATTAACCTTCTCACATATTCACTAATTGGCTCATTCTCACCCTTCTTCAAATTAAATAAAGATAAGGTGTTCTCTTATAGTGTTTTCTATTTGCAAATTGATGAAAAAATAATATGACAAAGTTTCTGAAATTTTGAATTATTATTGGAGATAGATGATTGAACCATCTTTAGACAGTTCCTGCAAGAGTGGTTAGGAAAACTCGGCAATTCACCCCATTTGCATACTAATGAAATAACACCTAGTGCTTAGACTTAGATAGGTGCTCGGAGGGGCATGATTATTCATAAAATAAGACTAAATTGCCCTTGATTAGATGCTTATTTCTAATCATTCTTGCAGCTAAATTAACTCCTATTGCAGTCACAACACATTTCATCGCAGCTACAACTTCAACTACATCTAAAATTTGCAGTCACATATTGTATTGTTGTGGTCGTAGAAGCAATAACAACAGCAAGGCCACTATGCTTGTTTAATGTTTCCTTCTCCATTCCATAAGTTTTTTGTCTTCAAAACATTAAAATTCAAAACATGCAAATCCTCAAAATAGTCTCATTTACAATAAAAATGCAAGAAGCTAAAAGACAAGCGATAAATGGATATATATTTTTATGATAACATGCAAAACATTCCAATAACTAACAAATTAGCTAACACATAAATAGGGCATTGGTAACTCTATAATGTAGAGTTACCACATCCTACGTGTTCTTGCTCAAATTAAATCTAACTAAATAACCAAAAACACACAAAACTAAAATCAAGAGTCAACTATGCAAATTTTACATATGGCTTGGCCACTCGTTATTTTGCAAGAACTTTTAGATCATGTAACTATCATGTAATTCTAAAACAAAAACATGAACCTATTAATTAAAAACTACTCACATTGTCAATTAAATTTTTCATCTATTGTGTGTAAAATATTCATCACCTTTGAACATCAAAGACTCTTGATGACTCTATCACAGTTTAAGAATAATCGACTCAAGATATAACTCATCTCAAACACAATTAGCAAACTTCTCTTCAAACAAATTTGAAGACGAACAAGTCTTTCAATCAATTGTCTTTTTTCTCAAGATACACAAATAGTAATGCAAAAAATGTAAAACTTTGCAATATAAGAACACCTTCCTTGTTTCTTCCCTCACATATGTTCTATTTCATCCTGTTAAGCTTTTATTGGATTTCGTAAGTTGTTTTAAATGATAAAGGTCTTCTGTATCATCTGATATCCTTTTTGTTTGCTACTTTTAATTATCTTATGTTCAATTATATTTTTTTTAATCTAATCACTTAGGACTTCAACAGATTAATCAAGTGGCAAACAAATTAGCTCGTGTGGGACATATATTGCCTTTTGGAATTATGATCTTTGACAACCCTCCTGGAAAGGTTAGCTCCAACGACTAATTTGACAAGGTTAAAGGTGGCACGTGATGTCCTATTCCCAATTAGTGTAGGGTTCTGTGTTTGGGGTTAACCCCTCCCATTATTTTTTGAGAAAAAGAAAAGACTAAAAGAATATTCAAACATATGCATATATAGTGTTGAAAATTTGTTATGTTTACATATATAAATGTATAGAATAGTTTGGATAAAATACAACTAAAATGATTTTTATTTACATGTTCAAACCAAAAGGAAAAACAAAAACATCTAGTTAATTCAGATTTATTGCATATTAAACAATTTATTTGAAAACGTATCTATCTAAACCTCTGTGAAGTCTAAATCAAAGCTTTTTATTAGTCAAAATCTATATTGAAACTCATCAAATATTTATTGAGTCAAAATTTTAAATGTGAAGAAAAAAAACCTACCATGTATAATTTTCTTAATTCAACAAATTAAGGGATCAAACACCATCAAATTCAATTATTCATATGATTTACATAAATTGTTATATTAACATAAATAAAAAATAATAATGGATGAAAAAAATATGATTAATTCAAAAAATCAAAAAATATTCACAAATTCCCTTATCCAACCTTTTTTAATTTATTTTTTTATGACAAGACTATATGCAATTTTTTCTCATAATTATATAAAATGTATATTAATTAATGTAAACATCTTTTTTCTTCTCCTTCTTTTTTTTTTTAGTTTTTGTTAATTTCATAGAACCATTTTTTACGTTTTTAAAAGAAGACAAATTACAGAAAATTGATCACTTGTCTACCACTGCACCAAATAAAAAGAATAAAAATTCAATGAAAAAAACTCTAAAATATAATTTTAGATGGCATAGGTATACAGAAAGTCAATTATTACCCAAACAAACTAAGGGCATAGTTTATATGCATTAATAAAATAAGATATGAATGGAATAAATATAAAAATAAAATAAGTACAAGAATGTAATGAACATGGTATAAGTTATTCCATAGTTGATGTGTATAATGAATGAAAAAAAAATACAAATATTATTCAAAACTTTATTCAAAGAATAGGCAAATAAAAAAACATATTAATACTATAAATTTACTTATAATGACAAAATTATCCTTAAATGATAATTTTTGTAAAATCATATATTAAAAGTTTAATCAATACTTATATTTTTCAAAAATAAAATAAAATCTACCAATTGAAAAAGATTTCCACACCAAAAAAAATATTTATCTACCAATCCAAAAGCATATAAATAAAATAATAATAATAATATTTTTAAAAGATTGCTCTGAATTCAAACTGTTAGTGATATATCCTCTAACATTAAATTATCAATGAGAGATACTTGAGAGCTTTTAGTTATAAATATTATTATTATTATTATTTATTAATAAAATATTGGTGATTATTTATTCTGGCAATATTTTTATGCATACGAATTTTGAATGGAATAAAATGTTCCATGTACTGATGTGATTGTGTGAAGAAGTCTTAATCACAAGAAGTTACAAATATAGACACAACGTTGTTTTAGTATACAATCACTAAAATCAATTTGTGAGTCATAGATGTTATAAAGGGTATTAGAGAATTGGTATAACTTGCACATCTTGTATTTGTATAGTAAGTATCATATCATTTAATATGAGATACTAAGAATATATATATATATATATATACACGTGCGTTTGTAGATGCATCATTAGATAATGAGCATTTGAACAATAACTAGCAAAACAAAGCAAACACATGAAATTCACTCTTTACAATCAATATCTTGCTTCGTGGTAATATTAAATGCATGTGAACCTTAGACCTAAACGACACAATTGTTTTGTGTGCATAACAGCCAATGTGTCATTAGAGCATTAAGAATCAATATTGATTTTGGTATAAGATAAGATTATGAGCCAAAAGTATCATTGCCCCGATGTGTATGGAGGCATGTGTACATTTAATAAAAGATTTGTTTCATTACAAGTAATTGAGGTGTTTGTCATATTGATATTTTATGAGATAGAAATCTCTGAACAATATAATGAGTGATCGAAAAGAAGTTTCAAGTAAAAATATTAGTCTTGTGAGAAAACGCCAATTGGTCAAATAACCAAATTTATAAATTTGATTAAATCATGACTCCTGCTTAGTTAAGATAACGTAAGACAAAAAATTTACACCACATAATATTCACGATCAAGATGGTTCATTGTGATCCATTCATTTTATTTTAAATTGATTATAATATAAGTCACAAGTTAAGTGTTATCCATATCTTTTAAACTATGATCTTTACCAACCAAAAATGAACCTAACTAGATAGCCACATACATAATAATAAAGTGATGGTTTGAGATATTTGCAAAGTAGTGATCACAATGTTTAAAAAGTCTTATAGATGAGATTTGAGAAGTCTCATGGTAGATTTAATTTTTTTTAGAATTGAATTATACCAAATTGGAATGATTCATTCCTTATTATATTTGTTAGTGATGATATTATTAATTAGAAATATAATGAGTATTTAATTTAATTAATAGAGATTGATTAAATTAAAAAGATAAGGCACAAAAAGATTATTTTGTATCTTTTATGTATGTTAATAATAGAGATTATTAATTAAAAATATAATAAGACTTTAATTTAATTAATAAGATTAATTGAATTGAAAAAAATAATTCAAATGGGTTTTAACTATTAATTAAATTAATAATTAAAGGTCAATAGACTTGAATTAATTTTAAAACCTATGTCAAAGCCTATAAACTCCATTCTACAAGCTTTAAGTGTCTTAATAAAAATAGGATTGTACCTTAAAAGTAACATAGAAAAGTTTCAAATACTTTTCCCATGTGAGCAATATCTACCAGGTACAGTTCATCAAGCACTATTCACTATCACCACTTTGCACTTGAGAGAATTAACTGCTAGTCTTACTCTTAAATTTTCTCTCAAAAAATTTTATAAATACAAAGAGCTGCAAAATCTCACGAAAAAGTTCATGGATATTCATTGGAAAATCTTAACCAACATTTTGTTTGTGTAAACAAACTAGAGGTTCAGACTTTATCGCGACTTGTGGATTATGAACAGAAACTATAAGATTTATTTTCAAATAATCATCCATATATCTATTCTAAATTTTATATTTTTACGTTTTATTGGACAAAAAGCGGACAAAGTTGATATTATTTATTCGGTTGCACTTTTTTAATTATTTTGTAATTAAAATTTGAAAATTTTAATATACCATACCCCGTGAAACCCAACACAAACACACCCAAAAAAATCCATGTAAAACCACGTTATCTTCCAGAGAAACCACAACAGAAAGAAACCATCAGTCATAAATTATGTTTGATTTGAGATCAATTTCAATAATTTGGATTGTTCACGTTAGATAATCAAGAAGAGACTATCAGTAAATCGATTGTGTAAGAAGAGTATAGAGTTTTTAAGTCGTAAAATTATAATTATATCCTTATATCAGTGGCTTTGATTTCTCTCAGTGAGTAAATATGCCATTCTATTTTGTACAACCAAAAATTGTCATTTAATCTTAATAAAATTGTATAGATATATATGGAATAATATATCCTCAAGATTGGCTGTATTGTAAATTTTTTTCTACAGATTCGCATAGGATAATTGGACTCTTGTTCGATCTGCCCCCTTCAATGGTGGGAATAAGGAAAAATGTTGGAATATGAATCAAATTTTTATTGTGGCTTCAAATAACATGCTTTTTCTCGAAACTAAAATGGTAATTGAGCTACATAAAAATATTCCATCAGCATGTACTAATTCATCTTCTGTCAATAAGTTTATTGGAATTAAATTTTTAATACGGTCCATATTTTATCTGATAATTAAACATATAATAAGAATTCATTCAATTAAATTAATTAAGTTAAACTATTGAATTGCGGAATAAACTAATTATCAAAACCCAAAAACTTGCATTTGCAGCAGCAATTTTATTTTTGAAATGTCAAATTCAAGCAATTTAATTCCAATGATACTCTTCAATAAAATTTTCTACTTTGTCATTCTCTTATTATTTGAATACAAGATGTGTGTATGACTCAAATAATGTTATAATATATTTATTTTATATGCTTTAAATTTTTATTATTATAATAATATAAATCAATCGTGCTACAATTTAAAATTAATTGATTTGAAAGTTTTCAACTGTTAGCTTGAAAGATTATAAATTTTTTGTGTGTGAAATAAAAATCATAGAAAATTTTGATATAGAGTATATCTTGAACATTTTCTACATGAAAAAATCTCGTGCGTAATTTTGATAAATTTGGGTGCATAATTAATTGTACAACCATATTTCGTTAAAGATATTAATTGCCACTGTTTTTATTTATTTTAAAATTTAATTTAATTTTATATTTACCTAAGTAGTGTAAAAGAATTTCCTTTAATTATAAGTCACCCCCAATCCCCCTCCAACAAAATAAATAAAATAAAATAAAGCTAAGTTTTGGACACCTTAACTAAACTCCTAATTTATCTCAGTGCGTATATTTTCTTTAGTGTTGGCCCTAACAGACTATTTGGTGTATAAATACTTATGACATAAATTTTGAATCTTAAAACAAATGAAGTATTTAAAAATGTACTGAATTTAATCTAACACTCACAAAACACTTTGACAGGAAAAGGGAAAACATAGAAGAACAAAACATGCAATAACATGTTCAAGCATAATAGGGCACACTTGGCAAATACAGTCGGCATCGACTTGCATCTCACTGTACATTTTGCTTATAATGCATGCAGTTCCTATAAATATTAGCTATTGCTCAGACAAGTAACCAATTTTGAAGTAATTTACAAATAAATGGCAGATAAATTTGATTACCCTTTGGTGATAAATGTGAAACAGCAATTTCGCTCAACTTGGTAAAATTATTTCTGGTTAAGTTTATGAACTGACATGATTTTTTAATGAATTTGTCGTAGTTTGAGGAGTTGCGTAGAACATGCATGTGAATGAATCAATGTTATGTGACTTTTAAATGGGAGTAGTTAGCTTGAATTTTAACTAAATTTAATTTTGTAAAATTCAACCTCAAGTTTGAAAAACAAAAATCAAATTTAAAGTTAGAGATCGGTTGTCATTATTTGAATCAATAATTAACCTGGTGGATTAACATTTCTAGACCATTATTTCTTCATCCTACCATTCAAGAGTTAACTTATTTTTCCCAAGAATTTGTCAACAAATTAGTTAGCATTGTTTGTGGGTTAGCACCATTGTTGGTTTAAGTAATTGAGTAGTAATTTTTTGGTTTGATTTGTGTTAAGTCTTTAAGTATTTGAGCTTTCTTTGGGCAAAGATTTACACTAATTAGAATTTATTGTCCTCTCAATGATCCTAAATTTTGTAATATTTTGGCAAAGATTGTGACCGTAACGTTTGGCCAACATACCTAAAAATCTTTTGAGACGAAGGTAGCTTGCACTATTAAAATGACTTATATAGATATAAATGAATTTATTATATTGGAAATAACCTTTATAAATAAGAGAAATAGAATAAATCAAATTTGAGAGAGGAGATAAAAAAAAAAAAAAAAAGTTAAAATTAAGGGAGGATAGTGAAATAAGTCAAATCATGAGGAATGGGAGTATAGTAAATTAATATTGTACCATCAAAAATAGATACATAGGTTTAATATGTAGTGTAGATTTATATTTTGTTTGTAAGTTGTGACATTGTCACGAGGTTATTTCATTCAATTTTGATTGGTTTTTTACACTAGGCGAATTGGCTTGTCCTGTTCAATTTTAAAAATCATGCCCATAACCTCTCACGTGAGATGATGGGCAAACTACGATCATTCATCCACACAGACACCCACCCTCGAGTATGTCGTCTACTTGTACGTGTGTTTTTTTCTCCCGACAGGATCTGATTATTTATCTATTTATCCATATATTTATTTATTTGATCTCCCCAATATAACTCTAATTATTGTTTAAAGTAATGAAAATATAAGATACAATTTCAATGGGACAATATTTCATATTATACAATAAAATATTATGCTGACTTTTCAATCTCAAAATTTGTCATTTTACTCTTGTCAGTGTAACTTTTTAAATATTTTGAATTTCTAAATAAAATTAATTTCATATAAACTATGTTTTCAGATCTTTCTAATCATATATCATAAGATATATAGAGGATTTCATATGTGAGTTTTACAACTATAATTATTCAACATACAGAACTCTAAAATTGTTATCCTCAACAAAATAATTTAAAATTAGGTAGATTTTTTTTACCAACATTCAAAATTAATATATTTTTTTGAGTTAAAGATGTATTATATATTTCCACATATGCATATTCTTAGTGTAAATATAATGTAGAACATAAATAATATTGTCAGCATTCTCCTATAGTATAATTTTTAAATTTGAATTACAAATTAATTATGTGTGACACAATTGCACACAATCCATCTTGTAACATTTAAAATAAAGTATGTGTGTGTATTTGAGACATGGGTATCGCATCATACATCATGTATCATATACAATATGAAGGGCATATGGTGGCCACAATTGAGCAATTTTGACAGAATTTAAAATTATCAAAATATTGGAATTTTACAAAAATATTGAGTTAATTTATTGAATAATGGAAGATTACGACGTTGCCATTTTTATATCATCAATCTATTATGAATATATTATGGAATTATTAGTTAGTAAAAGTTTTCTTTTTGTGCAATTTTCCTGTGTTATAATTTTTTTACATTAAATATATTATATATTAATTAATTAGTAAAAATTTACTTTTTGTGTAATTAATTTAGATTAAATATAATTTTGAATAATTAATTTGTGCTAGTTTTCTTCCATTTTTATAATTTATTTATGGAAAATCAATTTGTAGTAAACGAATAATAGAATAATTAATTAGCGAAAGTATCCTTTTTTGTCATTTATTTAGGTTAAATATAATTTAAAAAAATTAATTAGTTCAAATTACCTTCATTGTAATAATTTATTTATGTTAAAAACATTATAGAATATTTAAATTGTGAAAATTTCCTTCCTGTGTTGCAATTTATTCCCAGTAAATTATTAATTTGTACATTTTAGAATAACTAATTTGTAAAATTTCTCTTTTCGGGTAATAAATTATTTAGTTAATAAACTACAGAGTATTTAAATTGTGGAAATTTTCTTAGTGTTGCAATTTATTCACACTAGATAGTTAATTTGTGAAAATTTTGTTGTTGTGTCATATTCGAAAGTTTTAATAATAGCAAGGTCGACTCCTAAATATCAATTTTGACGAATTCTGAACTTTTAGAATTTTGAGTTATTTATTGTTTTAAAAATTTGATAGGTTGATTACATTTTAGTAGCCTCTCATTTATTCATACCATAATTAAGGCAATTCTAAGAATAGATGAAAATTTTCATAAATTGATAAATTATGTTTTCAACTATTTTAGGTAATAGTAAATAATAATATTATACGGAAATATATCTTCCTTGAATCAAACTACATTTAAGGTAAGCATTTTGGTAACCTGTCGTTTAATTATTTTATTAATGATTAAGGAAATTCTAACAGTGTAATAAAATTTTCATTAATTAATAGATTATATTTTGAACTATAGTGTATAAATAATAAATAATTGACATTTCACACCAATATATCCTCCTTAAATTTAGTTAAAATTTAAGGTAAAAAGTATTATATCCTAGCAACTTAATATTTAATTGTTATAATAGCAAATAGGACACACTCGTTTCGTTACTCGTTTTGTTTCCTTAAAAAATTGAGACATATATAATTAAATAATATATGTAATAAAAGTAATAAAAATCAAATAAAAATTCAATATTAATAAATTATTCAATGAAAGAAATTGGATTTTAAAAAATCAATAATATTGGATATTTAACTTAAACTTGATCGTATCAAAAAATCATGTAAATCAAATTTACAATAGAAACGATACCTGCGATTGATTGTAAGTAATTACGTTTATATGTTTAAATATATGTAATAATTATAAGTTTTTGTATTGATTTAACAGTAATGTGAATAAATTTTATTACTATTTGCATTTTTATAATTTTTATCAAATAAATATATAATGTTTCTTGTCAATTAACTTAATATTAGTATGGGAACCCATTAACGTCACTTGTACAGTTTTAACCAAATTCTAAATTCCCTATTTTAAAATGTGAAACTTTTAAATGGTGGGTATTAAAGCATTTTATATTTATTTCAACATATCAAATTTGGCTTAATTAGTTAATGAATTTTATATACTAAACATTGTCAGGTTGAATCGGGTGCAATGGATGGTGACAAGTTTCATCATCTTACCATTAATTAGGTAGAATACATTATTTATTAATTAATTGCAATAAATAATAATTTAAAAATAATAAAATAGACAAACTTTGAAATACAGATGTAATATTATATTTTTGATTATAATTAGTATTAATCGGTAGAATTAAAAAAATAAAAGAGAGAGTTACAAACTGAAATATTTGATTAACTAGAATCGATAACAAATTTAAAATAAAAAATGCATCAATGCATAAAAATAAATTATAATAAAAATGTATATATACATAAAGATAAATTATAAAAATATTAAAAATGTCTGTTACGATTCTGTTTTTATCATTTTTAAATTGTCATTTATTTGAATTAAGTATATCCCTTATTTAAGTTCAGAACAAGTTTCAATTTTCTTTAATTAACTCAGAATTTAACAAGTGATAGGTATAAGTAATAAAAATAAAAAGTAGAATTTTAAATTAATTTTTTATTAACTATAATTAATAACAAATTAAAAATAAAAGATGCATAAACACAATATAATAATTTATAATAAAAGTGTATGAATAAGAAAAAGTCGATTATAATAAAATATAAAATGTTGCATATGCATATAAAAAAATTTTGTTTTTAATATGTTATTAAGTATAGTTAATTAGTTATAAGTTGTATAAGTAACTAATGGTATAGTTTAGAAAAAAAACCAATAAAAACATGCCACTTGTCACGTCGTGCTGCACCTGAAATAATGTTTTGGTGCAGCATCGAGTTTCAAACACATGCATGTATCGTGTTGAAAATTTGTTATGTTTATATAATTAAATATATTTAGAACAAGATAAATATAATTCAATGAAAGTGAATCTTCTCTACATATTTATATCCAGAAAAACTACTTTTAGTTAATTCAATTCATTACATATTATATCATTATCTGAATTTATTCATATCAATCTCTCCTATATGTCAAAATTAATGAATTTTATTAGTTAAGAGATAAACTTGCCAAATATAATTATTAACATAATATAAGTAGGCATGGAAAGAAAGAAAGGAATTTAGTTAAAACTACTGATTAAAAAAAAAAAAGAAAGAAAATTCAAACACAAGCATGTATAGTATCGGAAATTTGTTGTAGGGTTCGTGTGGGATTATTAATTAATGTAGATAACAAAAATAATAAGTGATGTAATAAAATGATTATTAAATTCAAAAAAAAAAAGAAATCTTCAGAGATTCCCTTATCCATTTTTTAAATTTCTATTTTTGTAACAAGATCATATACAATTAGTGTATGCAATAAAGTGATTATTAAATTTAAAGCATTAAAAGAAAATTCTTCTAAAATTCCAGATTCCTCCTTTTACTTTTTTTCTTTCTCTTTTACGACTAGATTATACACAATTTTTGCTCATCACTACGTGCATGTACAGTAATTAATGTAAACATTATTTTTCTTCTTTTTCATTTTTTTTAATTAATTTCACAAAACCATTTGATGTAACTTGGCTACGTCACAGGCGGATCAAAAAAACAAAAAAGACCAATTGTCTATCATTGCACCAAAGAAAAAACAAAAATCAAGTAAAAGAACTAAAAAATATAATTTTAGATGTGGCATGAGTATACAAAAAGTCAATTATTATATAAATAAACTAAGGAAATTACAAAAAAAAAAAAAAAAAAAAAGAAGCATTCTGCAATTGCAACGAAGAATCGTAAAAGCACCGATCAATATTTCAGGACAAAAAAAATAAAAGAATATAATTATAGTTGCATATGTGAACGTGAAGTCATATAATTAGCAAATAACTTAATTAATTAATCTTGTTGCTTCATATGAGAGAGAGAGAGAGGGGGGGGGGGGGGGGTTTGCAATGCCACGAAGTGTTGAATAATATAATTATATGCATTAATTAATGTAACATAAAAAGGCTTAAAATATTGCAATCACTTAAAAAACTTGGATGAAAGAACTACAACAATCGTTCAAAAATAACAGATATCTAAAAAATAATGATTGCTCCAAATTCAAACACAGAAAATAACATAAAACTACATCATTTTCAAGAGAAACCCCAACAAAAAGAAATTTGATAACCATGAGCTATATTTGATTTGAAAGCAATATAAATAATTTAAATTGTCCATTTTAATGCCGATCAGCCCAATGGTATTTGGTTTTCAAGAATATTTAGTATGTCCTAACACATGCACAGAAATCTTGATGCACATTCTTAACTACGTGAGAAAGTGATAAAGAGGTTATTAAATAGGTTTGTAAGATAATCTTGAATAAAGTAATAATAATCGGTTAAGGAAGCTTTGGAGTTTTTAAGTAGTGAAATTATAATTTTATCTTTATATCATTAGTTTTGATTACTCTCAATAAGGGTGTACATGTAATTCTAATTTGTGCAACAAAAAAATTGGTCTTTAACCCAAATAAAATAGTACAGACTAATAAAATTTGTACACTCTATGTAAATGCAGATTTATTTATAAATTATAAAGTTATTATATTTTAATTAATTACAAAAAATTATTTAATATTAACAAAGTATAAAGAATATTTAAAATAATGAAATAAAAAATATGAAAAGAATTTTTTAAAAAAAAGACAGAAAATTTGGCAGAGATCACAAGTAAAAAAATTTAAAAAGAAAAAAGAGAATTTTAAAAAATTTTAAAAAAATAAAAATAAAAAACATGTGATTTTACATTGTGTAAACATATTTAAAATAAAAATATTGAAAAACTAAAAGTATTTAAAAATGATAAAATTTGAGAAAACGTATAAATGTAAATTGTAAGTTTGACGAAAAGAAAGAGGAAAATGATAAAAATAATAAAAGTATATAAAATAAGAGTAATTGTGTAAATTCACTTTGTTAAATCAAGAATACTTACTAAAATAATAATATAATATACATATATATAATACATTATATATATATATATGTATATTTATAATCCACATTTTTAAAAGTTCACTGTCTTATAGATGAGAACAAAGAATTTTTCTCCCCAACACAGTTCTTTTTTCACCAACTCATTCAAGCTAGTTTTTTAAAAAAAATAATTAGATATTTCAAACATACAAGAAACTGAAGATCAATTTGTAGACTTGTATACCAGTGGAGAAGGATAAGCAAAGCCCAGTTCTAAACCATGACGGAAAGAAGAAAAGGAGAAAATGGGTGGCAGAGAACCTCATGTTTTCACAGCTTTCTTAGCTTGTTATCTTCATCATTCTTGCATGCATCACAGAGAGGAAAAGCCTGAAAGAAGATCCTATAAACTTCAGCATGTTGAATATCATGATCGAAGTGATAAGGTAACCCAAGAAATCACTTTTCGCTCAGCATACTTATTATCTGCCCAACAGATCGTTACACGAACGAACCAGTCTGGTATAAAAAATGCACCAGTAGATATCATATTTATTGCCAGATAGGTTTTAAAGATGATTACATATGCTAGAGATTCTTAGCAACAATTTTTAGTCAGTCAGGCATTGTTGTTGCTTTTCCCAACAATTCCATACAAGTCTACTAGATTTTTCTGCAAATATCCTCAAAATTAAAAGACCTAGAGCCAAATACCATATAGAAAAGCTTCCCTGAATCACCTCTTATTTTTCTGGCCCTTAAATTTTAACAATGATTATCAGATTCATAACATAAATTAGCTATTGTTTACAGAGGAAAAGAAAAGTATTCTAGGATCTAAAACACAGACACCACAAAGTCATCAACTGGGTCCCCACAATAAGAGGGGCCTAAGCGACCAGCAGGAAAATTAAAAGATGATGATTATGAGTTCTTAGGGAGAACTTGCAAATTCCCATTTACCTTCTCTGCACCCTAGAATTGCTTAACAGCTCTTTAAAATAAAACTGCAATAGATGCTATTTTTACCTAACCAAAGAACTGTGGACATTCCTATAATATTTGTAAATCTTTACTGAAGTTTCCAAAGGTTTTCTAATTGAAAATTTATGGTGACATAGTAGATTCACCATTAACTTTTATCTTGTAAAATTTGCAGTGCATATGGAAATGTGGGTTTCACAACTGGGTATAGCTGTGATCGTCGGCTAAGGCCAGATCCAAATTGTGTGAACAAATGGTACAGATTTAGTGGAAAATTGAGTGATGAGGGTAAAGTAATCCTCATCATAGTCATGTTTTTTGGTAGACTCAAGAAGTTCAACATGAATGGTGGTCAAGCTTGGAAGCTCTGGTAGGCAGAATATCACATCTATCACTCCACCAAGGAGGCTTCTAGCCGGTCCTCGTATAGTAGTAGAACTTACAGTTGTGTAATTTCCTTTTCAACTAAAAATGTTAGATAAGCTATGTCTATGTTTCTCTACACCTACGTTAATATGTTTATAAAAATACCCTGCAAACTGAAATCAACCAGACTAGAGAGGAAAGCAATCAAAACAGCGCAAGGGCAATCAGACTAATAAGCATCTAGATATGTGTGTTCAACTCAACAGGACTGATTGTAGCTACAATCTACCATTCAAAGCACATGAATAAAAAAAATCATATCTCCCTTTTGTTGCAGAATATTATATAATAAAAAATTCATACAATGCTCAGTTCACAAATTTATGAGTGTTCTTAATAGCACCTAAGAATCTGTGTTTCTCTTCCTCTTGGGAAACCTGATAAATAAGCACATAAGTCACCAAAAATTTCTTTTTTTGTTTACAAGTCTTAAGTTTGGTCTACCCAATGTCACTACTTCAAGGTATGAATGGAATCACCCTTGAATTTAATGGAAGGTTGTGGCATCACTACTAAGTAACATTTTAAATAAAGAAGAAATAAACAAAATCAAAACAATTCCAAGCAACCTATCCTTTTGTGTAGTGAAATAGTGTTGGGTGTGTGGTAGGCTCAACTACAACCTATTGGGTCAGAGGTAGAGCCCAATGAAATCGAGGGAACCATCCATGAACTTACACATAAATATGTATATAAATATACTTAATACCATGTGTTAATCCAAAACTTGAGTTATTTGTCAAGTATCTTTAATCCAAGCTTCGGCAAGGGTGTTCTGACCACGTTTCCAGGGGGGCAATTATTGAAGAAATCCTTAGCCTGTGCAGGAAGATGGAGATAGTGGACTTTAAGTTTATGCATAGAGAATGGAACGTAGAAGCTCATAATCCTACAAGACGTGCGGCTGACAGTTGAGTGGTAGTCGCAGTTGGCCCCCAGGCCATCTGGGGTCCTGTGCTATGTTTTAAGTTGTCTTTTGCTTTCCAAAAAAACTAACAAGAATATAAGATTATAAAATAACAATCTTTTGCACCACAAATTTAACAGTAAGGTGCCATAGTATCTTCTAGTGAAGGAGTCATCTTTCAACCCCCAAAACCCAAACAAAAGACGAAAACAGTTCCCCAGACACGAACACATCACCCCATTTAACCCAAAATTTCCCGCTTTTCAGCAGACACAAGATTTCACATTTCACCTCAGAATCCACAACTGCATAATGGCCATAACCATACATTCATTCAACAGTCAATCAGAACCTATCCACATTGCAAGATAATGAGCAACTTGCCAGAGGTTGATAGCTATAATCTCCTTATCCTCAATACAATAATGATGAAGAGTAAGTGGACCGCAATAGTTAACACACCACAGAAGCATGTCGATGATAAGTGTTACTTTCTGCAGAAAAAGAGACCATTCTTCCCCATTCGGAAGAACAGATAATTAATCCATAAAGGGAAAATTTTATCAATAAGCCACGTACCTCCATCTGTGCAGATTACAGCCCATTTGATCAACTTTCAAAATTACAATGATATGGGGAAGAATCCAGCTTTTCCCGAAAGCAGCGCCGATTGTGCGCGACATGGGTGTTAGGTAAGAAGCGTAATACGGCGGAATTCTAGAAAATGGGATAAATGACAAGAAATAATTGACGTAACCCGCTCAAGAGTGGTGGAGTCCGACGAAGACTATGGTTGGGAGAGGGGAACGAGCTTAGGAGTTGTTTGGGATGAAATGCACGTAGTAAAATTTTTGATTTATTTGAATATATTATATAAAATATATAATAATAATAATAATAAAATAATATAAAAGAATATAAGATAATAATTAATTTTTTTAAATATAAATAAAAAAATATGAGTATATATCTATGATATATATAAATATATATAAATAGGTGTAATTATGGAATAATAATTAATTTATTATATGTGTAAAAAAGTTTAAATTTAAATTTAAACAAACATTTTATTGAATAATAGTTAATAGGTGAAATTTGAAAGCAAATGTTGAAATTTAAAGTTGGAGTTCCAAACATTGCGAAAATAAATAATTGATGAAAACAAGGTTGCAATTTATGATCCCCAATAATTGTTACAAGGATTATTACATGTGTCATTTATATGTGTTGTTACTACAAATCAATAGGAGTGAAATGAACGTAGTTTGATACATGGAAAACACTTTTTCCAGAGCTTTTATAAAATAAAGTAGACTTAGACATTGTCTGCGTGGGCAAAGCAAAGGGGGGAGAGAAAACTGGGTGCATTTATTTATTAATTTATTTTGTGTGTTATTAGAACTGTTACTTTTGAAAAATGTGTAAAATTTAAAGAATGAAGGAAAATTATAAACTAAAATAATTAAACTGTGTTCTATTTACATAAAATTGTAAATAAACATAGCCCATAAATTTTTTTAAGATATTTTTTTCCCCAAATATAAGCTAACAGGACGTTTAATTGAAGGAAACAGTGGAAATAAGTGTCGAGAGCTTGTAACTTTGACATGCCACACGAAGATTGAAAATTCCCTTCAACGTATTTAGCATATTTTAATGTATATTTTAGGTTACTCGTTAGAAATGCCCGTGACTGGGCCCACATGTCTGCTACCACACTAGACTGGCCCTCATTGGTAAATAGTTGATGGTCTTTAAATTGGGCCGATCCATGGAAAGGCCCATTTGTAACACAGTAATCCATTTCCAACCTAACTTTAAAGTTTAAACCACACATTACACAAAATTAAACCTTATTGACCATTACATGCATTTGAAAGTTGAAACTTCTTTTCACCAACCATGCTAATTGTTGTTGTTGATGTTGCTGTTGATGTTAGTAATAAGATAAAATACTAATTGAAACTTTGATGTTAAAATCTTACCACAAGTTTAGATTTATTGCATTGAGTGGATCCCATGAGTGAATTAAATGTATATGGTCTACCTCATATAATATATTCCTAAACTAAGTTATGAGGTTAAAATTAAGCAATTGAATAAAATCATCTTACGTGAAAATAATTCTGTAGTGTGTGATCAAAGCAGAATTGCCTTGCTGAAAATCCTCTCATCAATACCTGGTAGATTATTTATTTATTGTCTTTTAACCTTTCAAATCCAAGTTTTCACTTTGCATCAACTTAGTGAGAAGAGTGATAAAAAGAAAGGTTTTAAATATTCATTTGTATATTTTATTTTTCTCTTAGTGACAAACACTAGGCATAGGTGACAGACTAAATACATAACACCTCATATGAAAAGCTCATGACTTGGGATGATCAATTTTAAAAGGCTTTCATCCCACATTGATATATATTAAAAAAGAAAAAAAACCATAGATAACTTAAATTAAGTCAACAATTGATTTTTTAGGATGGACTTAAGCCCATAAAATTTATAGTATCTAAACATGTTTTATGTGTTGATGCATAATGTGGAGACCCCACGTGTAAATCTAAAGGATTTGAAAGGATAGATTGCACTTACGTGACTCTATACTTACAACTTGAAGGATACATCTATACCAGTGTAAGTATTCGTGGCGAGTCAATACCAAAAAGGTCACAACTTTGATCTAACATCGATCAAAAAAAAAAAAAAAATTGGACTAACTTATAAATTGGGACCACCTTCTTCTTTAGTAACTTATTTTCAAAGGAAAAATTGAAATCAATTTGTTTTGTTTTCCTTCCAAATTTTACAATCCAAACATATGTTTTGTCAAACTATTCATCCAATGTTCAAAGTTTCAAACTATTCATCCTCTTGCATGTATACGAATATTCAAAATTTAATCAATACATATATTTACTGTCAAATCAATACACATACACATATATGACATGTATACACTCACATTTATATTCATTTATACTATAAAAACTAGTAATCATTCTTGTATACTATCATATCATTTAACCATTAATATATATTTCATATTTATATAACTACACAAATTCAAATAAATGAATTTATTTATCTCATTAAAATTTTACAATCAAATATAATTTTTATCTTTGACAAAATCGCATCATTTTCATCCCCTTCAATGTCTCCATCCAACATTTCTTATGAAACCATAATAGAACTTAAATACATTACATTGAACTCAAGGTTGGATGGACCCAGGCCCCTCTAGATTTGGGGTGTACATCTATCTAAGCTTTTTAAACTCTCAAAATGGGGTTGGATTATAGGTGTGGGTATGATATGTGTTTGTTTTGGGACTGTATTACAAATGAAATGACATAATTGGACTAAATGAAACGTTTATCAATAAAAAATAATGATTCTTTTCGCTAATAATACATACAAAATGATTCATTAAATTAATTTAATTAGGTTAAACTATCTAATAACATTATAAACCAATTACCTGAGCAAAAAAAAAAAAAAAAAATCAGAATTGGCAACTGCAAGAGTTATTTTTAAAATTCTAAGTTCAATCAATTTTCAATGATACTTATTAATAAAAATTTTACCTTTGTCTTTTTTTTAGGATACAAGTTATACATGCATATGATTCAAAGACTATTACAATATATTTATTATATATGTTTTAAAATTTTCTTATTATAATAATAATATCAAACAATAATTAAAACAAACATTACATATTCATTTAATTTTAGTTTCTATGATAAAAATTGTGAGCTCGTGTTATATGTGATTTCATGCGCCTTATGTGTGTGTGTGTGTGTGTGTGTCACGCGTGTTACAACTTATAATTAATTAATTTGAAAGTTTTCGTCAAGTAGTTTGATAGTTTAATTTTATTATTATTATTATTATTTTGTGTTTGAAAGAAAAATTATAGAAAATTTTGATATAAACTCCATCCTAGAGGAATTGAATGACCAGAAAAAATGTATTGCATAATTTCAATAAAGTTGGGTGCATAATTAATCGTATGATTATATTTTTATAACCTTTACAAAAAACATTTTAATAATATTTATGTATGTGTAGATATAATTCATTTATTTATTTATTTTAAAATAAAATTTTAATTATATTAATCTAAATAGTGTCAAAAAGTTCCCTTTAATGATAAGTTGGCCCAAGAGTTCCAAGTTTTGGATTTCTCCCTGATTAAACTCCTAATTTATCTCAATCAAAGTATCTTCTTAAATGTTATTCCTAACAAATTTTGTACGTTTGAATTCCTAAAACATAGTTTTGGATCTTAAAACAATTGAAGAATTATATTTTTTAAACTGTACTCAATTTAATCACATACTTACCAAGCACCTTTTAAGTACTGAAAAACAAAAAGGGAAAAATGAAAATTGAAAAATAAAAGAACAAAACGTGCAATAATAAGTTTAGGCATGGTAGGGAGCCAAAATTGTCAAATACACTTTCATCTCATTTTACGTGCACGCTTTGCTTATAATGCATGCAATTCCTATAAATATTACTTATTGCCCAACCAAAAAAAAAAACAAAAACTAATTTTGAAGTACTCTGCAAACAAAAGGCAAAATTTGATTTACCTGATAAATGTGAAACAACACTCTTTTTTCTCCTTCCTTCAATGGCTAATATTAATTCATAATGCTATTTTCTCGAATCTTGTTGGATCAATTTTTTAGGCGTCCAATTAATATTTTAGAGTTCCAAATCCTTCCAAAATTCATAATTTTCACACAAAATTAATTAGTTTTTGTCTAAATTCAATTTATAGTATTTTGGACCAATTGATGTACCACATCAGCCCCCTTCTCCTGAAAAAAAAAAACTCGCTCTCAAGTTCTATTGTAAACTAATGTCTAATGAAACTTTTAAAAAAAAATCAATTCTAGGATCAAATATATATATTTTTCTTCAATTGTACATTTGAGAATTTTGGATTTAACTTCACGGACCTTGGGTCCTAGATCCCATATAAAAGTTTGTTTGCGCCAATATTCCTAGTAGTCCTTCAAATTCGCTATCAAGCCTAATACTCAAAGTTACAAAAATTCAAGTTTAGACAGTGCATGCAGGAAAAATTAAGTCTAATACTCACGTGTTCAAAAATTCAAGCCTAAATGGTACACGCGAGCAAAATTAAGTTTATTATTCAAAGACCCAAAAAATTCAAACATAAATGATACGTGCAGTCAAAATTAACTATAGTACTCAAAAGTAAAAAAAAAAAATTCAAGTTTAAATAGTATTCACAGGTAAAATTAAATCTGGTACTCAAAAGACTCAAAATTCAAGTCTAAATAGTGCAAGCAAACAAAATTAAATCTAATACTCAAAAATTTAAAAGAATTCAAGCTTAAATAGTACATATAAGCTAAATTAAATCGGGTATTCACAGGCCAAAGAGTGGGTCTATGAAAAACTAATTGGGCCATTTTCGAAGCCCAATCGAGAATAGCAACATTAAAAAATCTGCACCCAAACACAAACTTATTCCCAGGGCTGGAAATCTGCAACCAAACACAGCCTTATACCCAGAGCTGAAAATCTGCATCGAAACACAACCTTATGCCCAAAATTAAAAATCAGCACCCAAAACAGCCTTATTCCTAGAGCTGAAAATCTGCATCCAAACACAACCTTACGCCTGAAATTAAAAATTTACACCCAAACGTGGCCTTATGGCCAAAGCAAAAAGTATGCAGCCAAACGTAGCCCTAAGTAAAGACTCCACCAGGCCTGCCACCGTGGCGTCTTCTTCCTCGTCTCCACAGCACCGCCCAAAACGATCTATGCTCCACTGTTATCGCGCTGCCAGTCAAAGCCGCCCACGCCAGAGAACATCCACCACCGAGAAACCGCCTGACATTTCACCATCGCTCCCATCCAGCGAGACCGCCATCCACTGTTGCGCCTGGGTGCTCTGTCGATTTGCCACCGCGTCGTCGTCACCAATGGCCATCTTTGCTTGCGCCACCAAAGCTCGCAGCCACGTCGGAGCTCCGGCTTCAGAAAACCATTCACCACAGCAGTCCTGGTTGAACACCCGACCACCATCACATCTGCGCGAACATCCAATCACCACCACGGTCGCCCAAGGAGTCAACATCGAAGTTGGAGGGCACTGTCACTGCCACTGGCGAAAAAGAACAACAACAACACGACAAAAAAGGAAGAAGAAAAGAAATGGGCATAAAAATGGCAAAAGAAGCAGATTTCATACTCCCAACCGGATTCCTTTGAATAAACTCTGAGACAAGTGATCCTTCTGTGAAAAGATAAGGTCAATACACACAGAAGGTAAGCTTGTACGTTCAAACTCCGTATTAAGGTATGAGGAGAGATAGTGACGATGTTGCGTAAGGAAGAAAGGTCTCACATTTGTTGATGGCGCTTTGGATTGTATCGTTGTCGTCGTAACTAAATGCAGTGGTGGCAAAAAGAAGAATGGGTGCACTCTTATTTATACGGGCATTAGATACAAAGTTTCACTCGGGTATAGGTTTCCCTGATCAAAATCCATTGGTCTGAATGCTTATCCACACCTTGTGTTTTGTTGGAGGAAGGGGATATGTGTGCATGAGAGCCAAATCTGCAAGCTTAATCAACCAATCGGACGAGGTTGAGGTCAAAACTGAGAGTTACAGAAGCAGACTAGAGATTGGCTGGTCTGATTGGGGAAGGAATGAAAGGTTGTCTCGTCTAGGACTTTCGCTGGATTTTTCTCTTGTGACTGGGCTATGGGTTTATTGGGCCGATTAAAGTCACTCAAATGTCAAGAGCCGTGGGTCCACCTTCCAGGATTGTCGGGCTTGGGGATAGAGTAGATGGGGCTTATTTGGGCCTCCCTTGGTATTAGGATGTCCACCAGAGCCCAGGATGCTCAAGTGTTGGTTTATTCAACACAGGCCAACAAAAAGGAGATATGTGGGCTAATAAATCAAAGAAATCCATTGCTAAGTCAAATATCCAAATGTCATGGCTATTATTGTCAAAGCAAGCACTTAAAGCTTGATTGAGAGACCCAAAAAAAAAACTGAGAGAGAGAGAGAGAGAGAGAGAGAAATGTTTTTTCAAGACTAATTCATTCAAAATAAAGCTTCACGAGGACATTTATAGACACATAAAAATTTTATATTTAATTAAATAGTGCCACATGAGAGTACAGCACAAAATATCAATTAAATAAATTTTATTTATGGTTTTAGAAATTTAAATAAATATAATTCCTAAAATAAATGAATAGATAATTGATATTTTAATCAATTAACCAAATGGTTACAAATTGTGAGATCCTATTAAAAGCTTAAGAAATAAAAACTTTGTAAGATTAAATCTATCGGTTAAAATTTTAGATAGGTTCCAAATGGCAACATATAATAAAATTATGTCATGTCAACATAATAATATAGCCATTGTATCTCTCCTTCAGCATAAATAAGAACCAAACCCAACAATAGAAGAGAGAATTGACATAACTAAAAACTTGAAGCAGTGAAACCTCTCTTCAAATTCTCTCTAGAATATTCAAGAACATTTAAAACATTCTTTGTCAAATTAAAAGAGTTCATCACCAAACTAAGGCGTTTTCTATTAAAAGTCTCCAAATTCAGCATTTGATCCAAAATTGTGGTGTTAAACTCAAAAATCAATGTTATTGAAAACACAACAACCCTAAAAAAAGATCAAACACAAATCATTCATTTGAACATTGTTTAATATCTAAATAAGCATTTTAAAGAAGAAATTAGAAAATTAAAATTAGATAATAAAACCTATACAATTTATTTTACTCTAAATTATTTAGTGTTGTTCAATTTTACTTGTGATACAAGAATTTTGTCCTACACCATAGTTAAAAATTTGGTACAATAAACCTATGCCAAGCAGTCAGATTCCTGAGTTGGATGCCATAACCTCCAAAACAGACAGAGCCATGCAGCGTTAGAATGTATACAGATGAACTGCAGATAAAAAATTGGCGGCCAAAGGAGTGTTGCCAAAAATATCACAATTTCACGGAACAACAAAGGGTCATGTAAAGCTCATTTCATCCATAAGTCTGCACCATTGTTGACAAGTAATCTAAGAGACAACTTTGTGAACCCGCAACTTTGTGAACCCGCTTTCAGTTTCCTTAATGTAAGGTCATGAGACTGTAATGCTCACAAAAAATGGATCTTTATATAGAAGAGGACAATGCTACGGATCCAAGATCAATCATCTAAGCACTCCCCCTCCCAAATGCAAAATGAAAGTCACAGTGAAAAGTTCTTGCTTTGTCCAGCCAGCAGAACCAACTTGGACTGGCTCCATGGCCCTGACAGAATCCGACCAAACCGGTGTTCTAACCCATGTCCCAACCATCTACTGTTACAGGCCTCCAGACAACTGGCTCAACCCACAAGACAGCATCTTCACAACCCTCAGATCTTCCTTAAGCGGGGTCTTGGTGCATTTTTATCCGTTAGCGGGCCGTTTACGGTGGCTAGACGGCGCTCGCCTTGAGCTCGACTGCAACGGCAAAGGCGTCCAGCTCGTAGAGGCTCAGTGTGAGGCCAAGTTGGAAGACCTCGGTGATTTCACTCCATCACCTGATTTCCACTACCTCATTCCTCAGATAAGCTACATGAATCCCATTGAAGAAATCCCCCTGCTGAGTGTGCAGCTCACCAAATTTCAGTGTGGGGGGATCACCCTAAGCCACACCATATCGCATGCTGTGGTTGATGGGCAGAGCGCTCTTCATTTCATCGCTGAATGGGCCAATCTGGCCCGCGGGGAGCCATTAGGCGCCGCCCCTTCTCTTGACAGGAAACTGTTGCGCGCTGGAGAGCCTCCCGCTGGACAACCTCGTTTCCATCACGCGCAGTTTGATCCTCCACCCCTTTTGATTGGCCAATCCAGCAGCGAAGTCGAAAGGAAAAAGGAGACAACGGTTGCCATGTTAAAGTTGTTGAGAGGCCAGGTGGAAATGCTCAAGAACGAAGCTAACGGGACGCGGCCTTGTGATCATCTGACGAGTCGGGCCTACACCAGATACGAGGCCATAGCAGGGCACATATGGAGGTGCGCGTGCAGGGCTCGTCGACACGTACACGAGCAGCCGACTATGATGGGAATCTGCGTCGACATACGCAGGCGCATGCAGCCACCACTGCCGCAGAAGTTCTTCGGCAATGCAATAGTTGATGTGATTGCAAAGAGCCGCTCTGGGGAGGTGATAACCAGGCCACTGGGCTATGCTGCCTCCAGAGTAAGGGAAGCAATCGACAGCGTGACGAGTGAGTACGTCCACTCGACCATTGATTTCCTGAAAAACCTCAAGGATTTCTCCAGTTTGCAGGACATCCATGCCTTGAGAACAAACCAAGGGCCGTTCTATGGGAATCCAAACCTTGGGGTGATAAGCTGGACGGCCCTTCCGCTGCGTGGCCTGGATTTTGGATGGGGAAAAGAAATTTTCATGGCTCCGGGAACGCATGACTGCGACGGGGATTCACTGATCCTGCCAGGCTTTGACGGGGATGGCTCTTTGACTGTTGCACTGTGTCTTCAATCTGCCTGCATGGAAGATTTCAAGAAATACTTTTATGAAGACATTCAAGCTAATAATTATGGGTTGACAGCTTAGAAGATTTGGTGCTCCAAGACGCTAAAAGAGAGAGGAGCCAAATAATGAAAATGGTTATACAGCAATAGTAAATCAGCTGAAGTGAAAGCTTAAACTAAATTCCCTTATGAAAGAAAATCTACAATTGGAAGAAAAGTGAAAACGATCTGTTGGACTAATTCATGCTTTGACACTAAATATGTGAATTAATTATAGAATCCATTTTTTAAATGTTTTTGTATGAATAGTGCAGCATTTTCTTCACTTCTCACATTGTCTCGTGCAACGGAGGATAAGTCAAAATGGAATCCATTCCCGATTCGATATGGAAGTAATGAGCAATAGGAATCTTGGCATGAAACAAAACGACTCATTTGAGATATCAAAGTGTTGAAAATGGAAAATCTTGTATAGAAAATGTCTTTTTGTGGAAGAAGTGAGTCCGAGGCCAGGAAGTGGGATTTTGGTGGAAGGTAATATTTGGTGTATAATATGTTTGATGGTATAATTTTAATTTAAAAATTTTTATTTATTTGAACATGCGGACAAAATATATAAAAATAATAATAATTAAATGATGTTTAGATAGTATATAGGGATAATGATTAATTTATATAGATAAATGTGAATATATATTTGATTAAAAATAAGTATAATAATAGAGTAATAATTAATTAGTTAAAGAGGATTTGACAGTATGTATTGAACGGTATATTAATGTTAAAAATGAATTCCAAAAATAGCCCAAGGGGGAAAAATCTTTTTTATACGCGTCCATGAAGATGATAATGGCCGTCACTCGTCCTGTTGGGAAAGAAATTGGGCAGGGATTGAAGTCAAAGTGGGGCGGCGGACAGGGAACTTTACCCACGCCCCATCCCCCACTCAGATAAAAATACACACGCACTAGCAATTGGGCACAATCAATGCCGCTGCTGAAAAAATTGAGTATCTATATCTATAAATATATACACGAAATTTGTATTGTTGATATATAAGATAAAATATACATATATATAGTGAATGTCATAAAAAAAAATTATGAGGTCATGGTCGAGCTCTTTTATATTCTTGAATATTGAAAGTTCCTCTTGGAGGTGAAAAGTGAGTTGATATCTAAATGAAATGGAATTAGATATTACCATTTTAACTGATATAAATGAGAATGGCCTATTGAATATTGAACATAATTAAGTAAATTGAAAATTGTTGTTAAATGTGTAAGCCTCAAATATGTTGGGGGTTTAATAACTGCCTAACACCGTATGATGCAGTAATGCTTCTTCCATTCTTGGGATGGGTGTGATGGCCAAATAAGCTTTGCTTTAATGAGTTGAACCAGGTATAATTAGATTTACCTTAATCTCAAATCTATTTTCTACATGATGCTCTGAAGAAATTTTTCTCACCATATTTTATCTTAATTTCAAATCCACTTCTTACTGCATCTTCAGATCCGGTTAGTAGATATGTAAATGGAAATTTTTACAACAACAAAATAATGACTGAAAAGAAAGTGATGATTGAAGTTAGCCCAGAAAAAGGAAAAAATATCTCTTGTACACAATATTTGGAAGTAGGATGGAATGGCTCTAAGCATGGAAAGGGGCCTCTGAATAGGGTTTCTTTTCTCTTGCCTGAAGTTGCTGCTTTTCCGTTCAATTGTTTGGATGGCTTTCCCATATTTTTGTTTCCTTTTTCTTACACTAAACTCCTCAATAAACCACAGAAGCAATATTCATAGTTGAGAAGAATGGGGTGGATTGAAAATGAAGGGAAAGAGAAGCGATGATGACACTCAGTTGAATGTTTAAGAAACGGGGTTTAATGAGTATGAAAGCAGTAATATTTTTTGTTCAGTGTATATAATGAAAGAGGATAGTTATATGGTTGCTGTAGAAGTTACGAGAGAATGTGTCGGGAAGAAGTGGCAGAGAAAAAATGGGAGGAAAGTTGGTGAGTGAATTTACGTGTTAGTACAATGTTTATTGCAGATAATTCTAAACAATTCATCTTAATTTCTAGGGAATTTGATAATGAATAGGGATATTAGTGTAATTCTACTTTCGACTACCAAAACAGGGTTTCTAAGGTTCTTAGCCTTGATACACACGCACCCAATATTTTGATTATAATAAATTGTTCAAATTACAATTAATTACATTATATATTTTGTAATTAACTTCTAAATAATTTTTATGTGATCAATTTGCAAGTCACTTAATTAGATTTCTAGTTTGTCTATTCTATAAAAACTAAAACAAAGAATTTTAAAATAATTAATTATAATAGAATATTCATTTTAATTTCATTTAAAATATACATCTTCTCACAAAATTAATATATTTTTGACAAAAAAGAAATTGTATATGAAAAAATTAAAATCATTATTATTTTCTTTCCTCAATTCTACCTTTTCATCTTTCATTTTCTTGATTTTTTGTTTGAACATGAAATTCTTTATGAAAATTTCGTTTTTTATTAGTACTTTCAAAAAAAAATTAAATTTCATCGTATGAATCGTGTTAATATAATGAATATATCGATCACTAAAATTATTTTAAGCATGTTAATACGACAAATACTACATGTTTATTAATAAAATTAATTAAAATATTATATTTTTGTTAGTTTTCATGAAAATAAATATAATTAAATTTTTACCTTTTAAATAGAATCAAACCCTTTTTTTTCTCCTCTTATTGGGCGCAAGGTATGTGGTAGACGGCGAAAGTATCCCCACGCGTGCACGTGTGTATCTAGTATAGTGATTTTAAAGGAAAAAATATGTGAAGTTTATTGTTGGTTTTTTTGGTTGAATTGGTAATGGAGAAGAAAAAAAAAATTACACTTATAGTGTTGATATTTTAGTATCTATTAAAATTTAATTTAAATAGAATTTTTTAAAATTATTCTAGTATGCTAATTTGTTATAAATTTTGAATAGGAATATTTTAAAATATTATTAGTTATATGCAATAGGAATTTTAGCATGAGGGGGGACCCACTTGACGTCTCTGAGATGGAAATCCAAATTGGAAATCATTTGGACGGAGCAATTCATTCTAATATATTTATATGATTTAAAATATAAATTGTATATTATTATTACAGTTAATATTTGGTTTGTTGATTCTTTTAAAATGAAATATAAAAAAATTTTAAGTTTAACCTCAATCTGTATTAATTATAAAATAAATAACTGAGAATAAACTTTGCACGCATAAATTTTATATTTTTACTAATTATAATATACTATAAAATTATTATATTTTGAAAAACAAAAATAATTCTTTTGAAATTAAATATTAAAAATTGAAGGAAAAGATAATATCAAAGAGAATTAAATGCCAAACATTAATAGAAAAGGGAGAACAAAAAAGAAAAAAATTAGTTAGTCTAAAACCGTCAAACATAATTTAATGGTATATAAATAGTTTAGATAAAATAAAAAAATTAATAAGAGAGATAAAATGAAGTAAAATAATGCATAAAGAAAAAATTTAAAAAAGAAAAAAATATATTAAAAGAAAAATGAGAAATAAAAAAATGTTAAAAAAACTCAAAAAATAAGGATAATTTAAATAGTCAAATGGAAGATAGATACAAAAAAAAACATATAAAAAAGGAATAAAATACTTGAAAAAGGCAAAAATATACAATAAGAATAATTTAATAATTTTATGTCTAGGTAAGCAAAACGTAGGCCATATCTTGAATTATATACTACACGTGTCTCACATACTTATTAAATTAATTTAACTTATGTATATTTCATATCAATTATACAGAATCAAATTTGAATTTTGCCAAAAATTCTCTGCCTTAATAAAGATTTGTTAAATTTTAAATTTATAAATATGATTCTCAAATTTTATTGTTAGTGGTAGTAATCCATACAACTATAAGTTTTATTATAATTCTCAACTCCAAAATTTTTTTACATAACACTACCTAAGTTCGTGGACACAACAATTAATTTAAGTATTTAACATATGTACGTTTAATGTAGTAATTTTTTGAACACACACACACACACACACATATATAAGGATTATTGCGATGTATAAGATAGAAATAATTTTATGATCATTGAGTTTATTTTGGGATACATTAAAAATCCATCAAAGATATATTTTAAAGAATTTTTTTTAAATATGCCTGATAGTTATAAATCTTGAATAGATATATTTTAAACTGCGCATTTTTTAGATTGACGTGTTATTCAATCACAAGACTCTTGCAGTAAAATGGAGACTATATTTATTAAAATAAAATTCTATTTTTTCTAAAGTAGCAATATTAATTAATATAATGGTATTAATTATTAAAACTCACTGACAATTAAATAGAACAAATATAAACAAAATTACCAGAATCCTTAATTTGGTCGAAATGGAGGGATTGGGGACTAAATTCTGATTCAACGATGTTTGGATGTATATTTGGTGGAAGTAAAATTAATCTAAAAATTTAAAAATAATGTAAAAATATAAAATAATATTTTAATAAATATATTTAGAAATCTATGTTTGTTTTGAAATTTGAATGTGTATTTTTAGTTATTTATATCACAAAAATTATGTAAAATAAGAGAAAATGATATAAAATTTAAAAATATAGATTATGTTTGTTTTGCTTCATACACTGTTAAAACACTTATTACAAGTTTTAAATTTTGTCTTTTTTCTTTTCTTATTTTTACAAATTTTTTTAAAAAATACATACCTAAAAATATAAATAAACATAATCATAATAATTAAATGTGTGTGTGTGTGTGTGTGTGTGTTTTTTCTTTGGACTAAAATTCGAAAACAAAGATAGGAAAATAGGTGGATAATTTGTATTCCAAACAAAGCCTATTTCAGAAAGGTCATTCTGGTCCTTTCAGACTGACTTTCCCACTACCATCAATTTTGACAAAATAAAATGGTTATTAAATATCTTCTAGGGCATTCGTATTTAATTCATCAACGTTCTGGGGACGTCCGACGCAACAACTGAGAAATTTCTCAGAGGGGGCAGCCGCAGATCAGTCAGCAAGAAACAAAGCCAAGACACCGTTCCAACAAAATGGCTTCGAGGCCGTCTCTAAAGGTGGGGAAAGGGAAGGTAGTGAAAAAGTCCGCCGCGGCGGATGAGGAGGAGGGATCCGTGGCGGCGGCGGCGAAGTTCGTGAAGGAGTGGAGCACCTGGGCCATGAAGAAGGCTAAAGTCATCACTCACTATGGCTTCATCCCGATGGTCATCGTCGTCGGCATGAACTCCGACCCTAAGCCATCTCTCTCGCAACTTCTCAGCCCGGTCTAGGAGCATTTGATGTCTCCCTACTCTGTTACGTGTATCAGTCAACTTCGCCGTTACAGATTTTGGGCCTGTCCTTTTTAATCTAGTGTAAGGGGTTTTGTGCGAGTGTTTTTTTAGATACTGGTTATGCGATATCGATTAATAAATGAAATTTCTGTCAGTTATTGATTTTCTAATAGTGATGCTGTGTTTAGTTCAGATATTAATACTTGCTTCTATTTGTTTGGAGGGTTAAAATTTGATCTTACATTTTCAATTCATTGTTCATATGAACAATGTTTACGTTTTTCCTATAAATGGTGCTGCCTTTGTCCTTTGTTGATTGCTTTCAACCAGGCACGTCCGTGTATAGGGTTGATAAAGACATTTAATCAAGTTGCAGGGCTCGTATTGCTGAGTAGCAAGGTCAACTGGCCGAGCTCATGTCCAGATCGAGCAGCTTCATTCGTTCGATTATAGATGAGAACTATTTGATGACTCTAGGAGCTCAATTGCGTAATTGTGTAAAATAATAGTAATAACTATTTTAAATTTATTTTTTAAATTTTTTAAAATATTTATGTATTCGGGCTTTATCCAGTGTGAAGCCATAAAAATTTTTCTAGCTCTAACATCTCCAATACAGGCTCATAGGCGCTCTATCAAATCGAGAGTTCAACTAGACGTACAAATACCCCTAGGAACATCTAAATAAGTGATTCTTCATTTGATCATAGAAGCCCAATTTTCTAAGGTTTTTTCCTTCTCTTAATTTGGTTTTTGGTTCATAATCATTATATAGGAGAGATGGTCGAGTGGCTAAAGGCATAGCATTGGAATTGCTGTGTAGGCTTTTGTTCACTGGGGGCATGAATCCCTTCCTTTATGTACCTTTCCTTTATAGACCCATTTTATTAACAACACCAGATCAAATAGCTATGAAGACCCTTATTAGCAATACAGGACCATGAGCCGGTGTATTTCTATTTTGTGAACTCTGTGTTTTAGTTTATTAAAAGGCTGTTCTTGAAGTTTTCTATTCAAGATGTGTGTGTTGTATATGTGCCTAGCATCCATTGATAAGCCTTCTTCCTTGATATCTTGTTGGAATGCATACACTAAGACGGTGTGCATGTATAAGATGTAACTGATGCACCTCTCTCCTCAGCTGTGTAATTTCCTTGGGAGTCGTGTTAAAAGGCTTTTTATTGGATGTATGCCTTCCTGTGTTAGATTGCTGTGTGAAACAGTGTGCTGATTAGTGAGTTTGGAAGGATACTGCTGTGCATAGTGAGTGTTTTGGGATGGTTATAAGCCGCACTAGCATTTCCATAAAATGTCCTGCTATGCTTACAGCCTGCTCATCAAGTATGCACGCATGGGTAAACATCTAGCCGAGCATACACATGGGAAGCATGTAAATAGCTGTCTCCGGAATCACTGTTTGCCCACTAATGATGGCTATGTTTGTTTTAGTTTGCCGAGTGCGTTTTTAAGTGTAATTTTGTTTTAAAAATTGAATAAAAAAGAGAAAATCTTGAAAATATAATTATTGAAGTGTTTGTTTTATAGAAGAAAATTTGAAAATAATAGAATCGCTTTTAGATTTCATGTTTTTCTTTGGAAGGGCTGTTTTTTGGATTGCCACAACTCCTGGGTTGTGCCGTTGTATCTGTGTGTTTCTCCACTGAAAATGAACTGGTCAATCTGTATAATCCTTTTGTCACAATCCTCTCTTACCTTGCCCATGGCATTTCCGTTTCTCTCACCTCAGCAAAGATATTTTTTAAATACGCGGTATTGGGCTTAATGGCTGCCAGTGGTCCATAAATTTTGCAGAGAATAATGTTGGTTTCATTCAGTGTCTGTATTAAGGATTCGGTGTTTGAGTCATGTTTGATACCTTCATCATCCATTCGGGACACATCTGGCATTTCGATCTTACATTTTTGTCTCTGGTATTTTGACCATGGGTCTGTTGTAGTTTGCATTAACAATTACTATATGTTCGGTACTCGGTCTTCATACTTGACATGTCAGCCATATTTCTGCAGTCCATGACGGTGCCAAGGCGGTGGTCGGGCTTTTCCTAAGAATGACTTCGACTTAATTCACCCTAAATTCCCCCTAAATTCCTTCTCATTTGTGGTCCTCTTTCTCATTTTTTTTTCTTTAAATTTAACTTGTGGCAAGTTACTTCTCAACAGGAAAAAAGATGTGTGGTGAAATAGCCGTGAATATGTTTCATGGCTCCTCTTGAGATCACAGTTCCCTCATGCCTTCAGTTATTATAGATTCACGAGAACATATAGTGCAACTTTCCTTTGAAATCTTAGTTCTTGAAGAAATCTAAGTAAAATCACGTCTCGTGTTGTGCATCTTTGGTGATTGTAGTCTTGTCTAGCCATGGTTTCTACAATAATACGACTTTTGAGAGAGGGGTCTGTGTAGGAGGAAAGCTACTCCGATATATGTATGGTTTAGAATTTTTTTTCTTAGTTGACATGAGATGAGATGTCATGCACTTGATTATCTAATTCACTTCTGTGGCCTTGCCATGAGCAGTCTCTTTCCAAACATTTGTGTCGATATGGTTATTTAGTTGGTTCTCCTCGAGCACTTATGGATATGCGTGTCCATAATTTTATTTAGAATGGAGAATTACATTGAGCCAAATTGCTTTTGAACCAAACTATAGAAAAACCTTGGGTGAAGATTTTGATTCCAGATAGAACTTTTAAAAAATAGTGTAATTACCATGATTAAGCACTTGACATTTATTTTGGTATTTTCCCTCAACTTTAATGAAAACATTATGTATTTTTTTCTACTTAAAATATTTACAGGTTGATAATATTTATTTTTACAAATATAATATATAAATAAAATTCGTATCATTGATTCCTTTCTTTACAAGATAATAATAGAAATCAAAATATATAGCATTGCATATAAACCCGTTAAAATTGTGTATAAATCCCGTATGAATTGTTAGAATTTAATTTGTATAATAAATAATAGCAGTTTGTAAATATAATACCCGTCACAATTGGATTAGATAGTGGGCTTAATAATTGTATATTTGTGTGTTCTTTTAATTTAAATTATCATTGTACTTTTTTCCTTTTCAGTCATAATTTATATATTTGAATGAAAATTAATTGTGAAATTATCAAATCTGTAGGTTAATTGAAAATGCATTTGTTCCTATATTTAAGTCCATTTTTAATTTTTTAATCTTAATTATTTTGCACTTTATGTTTGTAGTATTTCAATATAATAACATTTTTTTTATAATTTTGACATAACGCATTTAGATTTTCTTTAAATCATGATATTCTAAGTAATTTGATTTGTGTATAAATGTTGCAAAGAATTAAGTAGTTAAAATTAAAAACATTAGTATTTTTCATTTTTTTTATTTTTAATGCAAATTTTTTATTGAATTTATGAAATTTCTTAAAATTTATATATAGAATTGATTATAAGAGATGTAAAATTGAATGTAAGATAGATAAAAATGAGTTTTAATTTTGTTTATTGATATGAATTTTTTTTTACATAATATACAAGTTAATTAAAACTTCAAAAGTTTTACAGTATTAACTAAATTTACTTTTAAATAATGTATGTCAAATTTATAACTTGCCAAACTGTTAATCCAACTACCAAATAGTATCAAATCTTACAAAAAGAATTAAGTTTGAACAAATATACATTTTAATTGTAATGAAATATACACTTTCTCACAAAACTAATATATTTTTCTTACAATGAAAAATCATAAAATATGAAAAATCAAATCAATTACAATAAATAAAAATATAAAAAAAATTTATTTTAATCAATACAAATATTGAAACTTATTTTTTATCACACTAAACTAGTTAATTAATTAGTATAAGTATAAAATAATATTTTTTATTATAATATTATTAATAAATTTAAATTTTTTACCCCAACAAGGCGGAAACGAGGAGGGTGACGGGGTGGGGGTGGAGAAAGCGAAGATAAGGGATGGGACAAGAGTGGAGGAAAGTTTTTGACAATAAGACAAGGGATAAGGAAGGGATCTCTAGTTACATTGTCATTCACACCACAAACTTTGAGTGAATATATTGATCTAAATATATAAAGCCCAATTAAACCAAGAATTAATGTCCAAAGATAACACTATGGGGAGAATTATCCAGAGCCAACTAAGCTAGTATATTTATGGACATCACATCACATCCAATTCAAAATCTTATGGCATTGTGTTTATGAGTTATTATTAATTACAAACTATTCTATCTTTTTATATTTTCTCGATGTAGGATAATTTATACTGGACGTTTTTTTTTAACAATCTCCTTTTTCAAATACGAGTCCTTCACATTCAAGCTTACTCCCCCTCATCACAAGGTCTTTTTTTTTTTTTTCAAATACACAATCTCACCAAGAGTGTTTTTTAACTCAACTAAATCTATCAATTTTTTGGATATTTTTGAGAAATACTTAACTAAAACTATCAATCACGTTGGCCTTTTCGAAGTCCTTATCCTACCACACTCATTTAAGTCCTTGGGCCTCTTCAAGTAGCTGTATCAAACTTTTTCTTATTCACCATGGGATTAAAACTTGTTTGACTTTCGGCCTCTTTAAGTAATCACACGAAACCTTATCTTGTCCACTATTTGGAGCCAACCAAGTGTTGTCTTCATATTCATGCCGAATTGGACTATACCATTTTCCAGGAACAAGAGTTCAATCACCAGCTCTACTTCAACCTATTGGGCCAAATATACATTGCCCAATTAAATTGGGAAACATCATCTAGACATTACACTTGGGCAGAATCATTTATAATTAGGTGTAGATTTGTGTAGGGTAAAACCCTACTCATACCGATTTTTACAAATATCCATATATATAATACCTATAAATACCCATATCTATATTCTATCCAAAACATCATTAGACCCATTGGGTCATGCCCAAATTTTACCTATAAATTTAAAGTCTAATTAGATAAATATTGACTATATTTAAAATTTTAATTTTTTTATATTTCGAAGAATTTTTATAATTTATTTTAATATTATAATCACTTGAACTAGTAATTAATTTGAATTATCAAATATCGGTTTCAATAAAGTCAATTTTATTATATTTTTAAACTTTCTAATTAATGTTTAATTGCATGACTCAATTTTAATACTTACTTTAATTATTTCTTCATATTATGAATTTATAAAATTAGGCTTGGTCCATTTGGTTTTCCTAAAAATTTATGGGAAGTTATATTTGAAACTCAAAGGTATAACTAATAATACAGCATAAATAATTTGTTATGTATTTCAATGCTTTATAGAGTAAAGGTGTGAATTTTTGGTGACCATTTGAACATGGTAAGGGCATGGCCTCATGGATGATTCATATAATTCTTCTATGTTACATGTCTACACTCCATTAAACCAACACTGCAGCTCTAATTACATTAACATTACCCAATCCGAGATCAAGACCTCACCACACCCTACTCTTCCAAAATATATAATTAAATATTACTTTGAACAAAATATTTTTTTTATGACTAATGCTATATTTATTAGGAGTGGCGACTGGTTGGTTGACGAGTCGGGTCAAGATTTGGGTATTACATTTAACTTATTTACTCGAATCCAACCCGATAATTTTCACACCCAACTCGTTAATTTTGTAGGTTATCCAAAACCAACCCGCCAATCAAAAAACTGTTTTTTAATTAAAATTAAAGTTTAATTTTTAAATGTTTATAATTTTTATCATTTTATTTTATTTTATTAATTTTTAAAATTTATATAAATATTTATTAAATTATTTAAAAGATATTCGTGAGTTCGTAGTTCCGTAGGTCAACTCAAAATTGACTCGTTTATTCTTTTAAAGTTTGTGGGTTTGACTCGATTTTTATCTAAACCAGCGAAAATTTGATCAAAGATCCGCTAATTTCAAGTTAAGTTCAAGCTGGGTCTAAAATTACCACACCTAATATTTATGAAAAAATATTTTTTTTAATTTAATTTTTGGTCAAAAAAATAAACTAACTTGAATTAATAATTTATTTTAAAAATAATTTAAATAAAATGTAAATTATACTTGAAAACAAAAAAATAAAAATAAAAAATATTTAAGAAAACAAAAAAAATTGAAACAAAAAATATTTAAGCATGTTTGCATATTAACACTCATGAGGCTTTGGTCTATACATTAATGATTATTTTTAAATATTGAATTTACAAAAAATTTTAATACTGCATTATTAAAAATGTCCATGAATATCTATGGGTAAATAAAGGGCATAAATACTCATTAGTCTTAATGGGTTAGGGTAAGAACCATACCCATAACTCTAATTTTAATGAGTATGGGTATGGGTTTAGAAATTATATATCATATTAGATATAAGCCTGAATTTAGATATTGTTTAATAAGTATGGATAAAGTAATATCCCTTTCATTGACATCCCTTACTAGATAATAACTATATTTGTGAGCCGAAACCACATTTCAACCCCAAATCTTAAGACATTAAGTTTGTGAGTCATATTATATACTATTCATTCTTTTCATCTTTTTTTTTATTATTTCTTTTTGATATAGGACAATTCATATTTAATTTTTTTTTCCTAACTAAAATTATCCACCGTATATAATGGTTTAGGAACCCTTCTCGTCAAAACATAGGAGTGGTCCTCAGCTCGCGTGGTTAATTCCTTGCAGTGAGATCCTCTCAGGTCACAGCCATTCACGATGTATCATCTTTGTTTATTATCCTCGAATATTCATATTTAAACGAGCTCCATCGATTAAACGATAATTAAATGAGTCTTCTATCCAACTCTTTTAAAGCATTTATATACAGTCTTTTCAAATGCTGATACACAAGGTTTACTATGAATTTACTTTGTTACAAGTTCAATTCAATGTAAGAACGAAGGTTGTCCAATACATAAGTTAATTAATCTAATCACTCTTTAAACATTGAATGGAAAAATTCCCATCTGTGGATATGGTGACTTTGAGCTTCGCTGGAAGGCTTAGGGGCTCATCCTTGACCTCTTAATCTTGTGAAGTTGCATACAGAAGAAATTATGGCTGTAGAAAGTTCCAACCCTAAATCCTTATTTTGAAGACCTATATTCATAAAATATCTGGATATCTTGTTGAAATAGCAAGGATGATCACATCAGACTTGCCCTAGTTCTCCCAAAGGCCCCATTATTGATGCATTAGCATCGGTATTCAGATGTTAAAACTACGGCTATGTTTTCTTAATTTAGGATTTCTGAATTTTCTGATAAGCTGGAAGGTTAGGGCAAAATCTAAATTTGATTTCTGCATAACCAATCCAAAATATGTAGGGCATATTAATTTAAATATGTAATACACACGCAACACATAATATATGTAATAAATATGAGGCTTTTTTTGGCTTACCAAATGCATAATTACGAAATTTGATTTATTTTTTTAAGATATTTTTTCCTCTATCTTTTAATGTATATTGTTCTATTTTTTTTCCTTTCTATTTATTTTCTACATTCCCTTGACTTGTTAAACTACCTTATTCTGTTTTTTAAATTTTTATTTCTCTCCTATCTTTTAACATATTTTTTTCTCTTTTGTTTTTTTTAATTTTTTTTTTCTCTATACTCCATTTGACTTCACGTTGTGTATCTTCTTCATTTTTTTTTTTAAAGTTTTTTTTGTCTATACTATCTATAATATTGTATTATAAATCAGTGCTTTAAAGTAACCAACTTTTTCTTCTTACTCCTCCTTTTTCTCCTATTTCTATCTATGTCTAGCATTTATTATTTTTGATATTTTCTTTTCTTGCAACACTTTTTTATATTTTTTTAATTTTATAATATTATTTTACTTTTGAATAATTTTATTTTTATTATTTAATATATAATAATTTTGTAATATATTATAACTAACACAAATATGAATTTTATAAACAATTTACTCGTGTAAATTTTATCGTAAATTCTCTATTTGTAACTTTGTACTGATTAAAATTAATATTAAAAATTTCTTATATCTCATTTCAAAAAAGTTAGTGAACTAAACATCAATTCTAATAACAATACACATTTCAAATATTAAACTAAACAGATGTATTAAAATGAATTACTCAGTTAAATGTTTCAGTTTCCAAATCTAATTTTACGATGCAAACTAAATGGAGGACAAAACTTATATTAGGTTCTGGATAGATATTGAATTTTTTTAAAAGAAAAAAAGGTGACGATAATATTTAATCAAGAAAAAGTTGTGATAGATATACTCGTAAGTAAATTTTGGCACCCCAATCACGAATACTCTTCAAAATAAGTAGGAATTGCATATTTTATGTGTATATAATGTATCAATTATAAAAAATATATAGCATATTATTATATTTAAAAATAATTTTTTATATTTTATTTTAATAATTTTGATAGCAAAACTAAAATTATTCAAAAATTGTATTGTGTTAAAAAAACGGTTATATAAAAAGGGGAAGAGAGAGGGAAGACTTCGAGGAGAGATAAAATATGAGAAAAAATAAATAAATAAAAACATTGGTGACAAAAATGTAAAAGATGAAAATGGCTAAAGAAAGGAGGGGTGTTTTGGTAAATTAAAAAATGATAGCAAAACTTGCTTACAATATATTCCTTGCTCCAAATAATATACAAGTGAAAATTTCATGTTAGCAAATTATTTATAAATTACCCAGTTTTATTATTTAATAACTATAAAACTATTATATTTTTTAAATAAAAAATTTAAAATTAAAATTATTTGAAAAAAATAAAAAAACTGAAAGAGGAAATTGACAAAAATAAAAAATGATAATAAAGGACGACAATAAAGACAAAAAATAAAATAAGGATATGAAAGCAAATTCACATTTGGGAGCCAAACCAAGCGCCATATCCTAAATGAATAGTATAAGCGTAGAAGATTGCATATGCATAATTATATAAATTAATGACTAATAATTTTTTAAAAAACTTAAATTTTATATCATTAAATGAAATAAAAGAAAAAAAATAAGAAATTGTGAAAGGAGAAAAATGGAAAATATAATAAATATAATTTGAGAGATGGTGAAAGAGGAAAATATAATAAACTAATGTTTGGGGATCAAAGTCAAGTAAAAAAATATAAAATAAAACAAAGTTAAAAGAGAAATTTGAAAAAAAAAATATTGAAAATGAAAGGTATTGAAAAAAATTCAAATTTTGTCAAATACTCAATAAAAAATGTTAGTGATAGAAGCACACATACATGCACATAATTATATGAATTAATAGTTTTTTTGAATATGAGTTTTGCATGTTTTATAAAATATAAGATATAAAATTTTGAAAAAAAATAGAATTAATAAAATTTAGGGAAAAAGTAGAAAGATAAATTAAAACTAACAAAATATATAATATAAAAATAAAAGCTATTTAAAATTTTTCATTTTATGTGAGTGAATACTTCATAGTATATAAAAACTAGAAACAACAGCATACGAATTGTATGTGCAAAAATACAAAAAGTAAATTTATATGTTGCTATACGAAATACATATAACCAAAAAATTAATAAAATATCGATTTTTTTCTAAAAATATATTATTTATTGTATTTTCTGTTTTGTGCATGAGTTAATAACAACGAAGAGTAGTTATAAGGTCATTTAAATAACTAAAATCAATTATTTTAAATTCCTCCTATAATCTAATATAGTTTAAATATATACATAACAATTTGTATGGATAAATAAGTACAGGCACATATATATACCATGTGCCATTGATAGATAAGTATAGACATATGAAGATAGTAAAAAGCCCAGGCTATATTTTGAGTTTTGAATATGCGTTTTAAAAGTATTTTTATCAAAAACTATATAAAAGTAAAAAAGATAAAAAAATTAAAAAATATAATGATTAAGTATATACATTTTTTAATGAAAAAATGGAACCAAACATAGTGTTAATCCTCGTCTTACTCCACCAATACGAGAGAGTGAGTAATATTAGCACTGCTGTTTGTTTATGAGATTATTCGTTCGGTGCATTGTATTATTCATGGCCCTGGTTTTTATTTCATAGCTTCTTATTTATAAGTTATAAGATCTGGTTAACCCGATTACACAATTTGGCTTTAGTATTAGATCTTCATAATTTGGTTTTTAGAAAAAAAAAAATGTTTTTCTACTAAAGAGATTTTCATAATCTAATGTTTAGTGTTTATTCCTTAATTTATATAGGTATTTCTTTTTAATCTACTATTTATAATGGACCTCGCAAAGTTCAATTTCAAACATTCTATTAAATGCTATCTAAATAATATATTTTATTTTGATGATCGATAATAAATGAATACATTACTCTTTAAAAAATTATCAATATATAAAACTTTAACTAAACAACAAAAAATTTATTAAAATTTTATAAATAAATAAATAAATATATATATATATATGTATAGTTTTTTTTTTTTTTTTTGAAAACCAAGTTTCCATAATCCAGTTAACTACACGTTTTTAAACATTGAAATGGTGACAGTTCATTTTTTAAATTAATTTATACTAAACAGAAGTATCAATTAGCCATCAAGAATAAATAAATAGATAAAGAAAAGTCAAACCCAACATGTCTCGAGCGTTGACTTTCTGATATTATCTCACTTAACGAGATCTATTGCAATGACAATACATGTTTGTAATTGGTTAATGTTGGTTTCTTGTCTTGAATATTAGTGATTTAATTCAAATGCAACATACTATACCTGCATTTATGATATGGAGCAATAATGTCTGCCATCCACATACATATAAAACATTAATTTCTGTATACTTTTGTAACATGTATATATGAAATCAATAAATAGTTACCCAAAAATAGTAACATGTATATATGTTCCCAAAAGTAAACTGCAGACACATAAAAGCTTTGTTTGTTTTGCATTTCAGAACCAGCACCCCCACCAAAAAAAAAAAAAATTAAATAAATAAATAAATTAGTGAGCTTTAAAAGTAACAATACTTCATAAATAATTTTTTTCTTTTTACACATACAAAAATTGAAAATTTAATCATTACATCTATTGGAAATTAAATAATTAATTATAACCCTATAAACAAGTCATTACTTCTATTATTGCATAATCTAATTTTTGTATAATATTATATGCGTGTATATAAATATGCATAAAGACAGTTAACCAAGCATATATTTGTTATTTTTATATTATTTATAAATATTCAAACAAAAAAAACACATATTATTTTTATTTTCAAAAAGAAAAAACAAAGGTATAATTATTAAACATCGGTGAAATGCATTGCAACTAAAATATTATACAATGATTGTGCGAAGAGCAGAACAACCACCAAACATTCTTTGTAATAAAATTTTCATCTAAGTTCCAAGCCTAATTTTCTATTTCTTCTAATTATTTTTTAATTATTATATATATTTACAATCAAATTAATATATATAAATATATATACATATACACTCTCACATTAATATTTGTTAGGTTCTAAAAATTAATTGATAATTTTATATACTATCAAATCATACAATAATTTTTATTTATTGTATATATATTTAAATAAATTAAAAATATTATAATATTATAATATTATAATAAATATTATATATATATATATATATCAACATAATTCTCACAAAAATATCGTTTTTCAAATAAGATGGTTTTGAATATAAATATGTAATACATTCACCAGCTAACGCCTTCTCAAAGAATATTCCACTTTAAACAATAAATGTGTCCAATCAACAATAATGTCTTAACCTTATTTTTATGTTATTCCAATTATATCCTTCATCCCTCTGATGTAGCAGCATCTTGGTCAAATGCTTGTAGTGTAGTTTCCAATTGTTGATTCTGTTGGCCTGTGTAGTTTATAGGTATCTGCCTGTTGTCTTTATCCTGTCTTTTCTCTCACTTTTTGAGGAGAAGAAAGCGTCTGCAAACACTCTACATACAGACACTTATTTGATGAAATGAAGAAGCATATTACACACACACACACACACAGAATTTTCCATGCATAATTGCTTTGAAATCGTCAACTGATCAGGGGATCTGTTGTTAATAGTCGGCTTAGATCTCTTCAATCCTCGTTTTTGTAGGTCTGTATCCTTACTCATACTTTACATTTATTTGTTTTTATTTTTCTTATGCAAATACATGTTTATATACTTAGATGTGCGAATTTGTTGGGGGGTTTCGTACTTCCTGCATGTGAATCTTTGAAGCTCAATACCAAGATAGGATTTTCTTTATTTATTTACTTTTCACATTGCATCTATCTTTTGCCTAACACATTCTATTTGATTTCTGCTAATTTGTTCGATTCTTTTAAACATGGGTTTTGCTTTTCATGTCGCCTTTGCTGTGCTTTTTAAATTTCTAATTCTTTTGTCTTAATAGATTGGTAAAGGGTTCTGTTTTGCAAATTCTTTGACCTTCATCTACATTTTCTTGGGGTAAACAAAGATGATTCATTTTTAGGTTGTTTTCTTTCTATAAAAGGTTAAAGCTGAGTATTTGACTTCCAGTGTTTAAATATGTATTTATTATTTCTCTGTTTGTGTGCCTTAATAGATGGGACACTTATCAGACAATGTATGTGTAATTTTCTAGCATTTTCTCATAGCTTTTGGATTTGTAAAACTTTTTGTGGCAGGGTTAATTAGGTTAAGTGAATACCAAAAGGATCAACTGATTTTTACTGGGTGCTTTACTATTCTTTGGCTTCATGTGCTGCTGGAAGCAAAGGACGCTGACAGAGCCGATTTAGAATCAAGCATAACCTCAACTTTGATCTCCGGAATTTTAGTTTCTACCTCTATACTGCCGCAGTAAGATACTAATCTTCACATAGTTGTCTGCATGGAGTAATCTTTGACATATACCAGGGTTTTTGAGTTATTTTTTTTGGTGTGGTCTAATTTAAGCATATATAAGTATATGTATATATATATTGAAGCAGCATGCTTTTGCAGTACTCAAAAATGTAGCTGGTTGAGATAATCCTGATTGTAGAACATGTGCCGCCTCTATTTGGTTTTAACAAAAAGCTTGATTTTCTTTCACATCACCAGTATGTCTTTTTTATGATATTTTTTTGGGTGCAAGAGTTCCAAATTGCCAAAATTGAAAGAATTCCCTAGATGTAGAAACCTTTCTTAATGGCGATGCTGTTGCGTCCTTTAAATTTCTTTAAGTTCTAACCTAAATGATGCCAATGACTTTAATGACTAATGATTCTTACTATTTCTCATTTTTGTTTCTCATGATGCCTCTAGCTCCTTTGTTGTTGAGAGAGAAGGATTTGGACCGTATCATCTTGTCAAATGCTATTTAATGCCATCATATTTCTGTATTCTTTCAGCCACCTATGCACTACGTGTCAAATCATGTTTTTATTGGAAAAAAATTGTTGTCATTAATGTTATCTTGGAAATGGTTGTTAAAATTCAGATTTTTTGGAAGGTACCATTGTTTCTAAAGCTGTCAATATTCTTTTGTGATTCGAGATAGAATCTTTTGCCAAGTGGCGAATAACTAGCACCAAAAGGCTGATGTTTGGTTTATAATAGTGATTTTCATTCTTGAATTGCCACAAGCTAGTACAGCAAGTCATTTTAACATGATTTTTACTTTAAATACTGCCTTTTGCATTGAAGTGGGCGTGTCCTACATTTATTAGGGCTTATCTTATGTCTCAATACATCAAACACTGTCATGCATTTTTGCAGCTAAAGTTGCGAAATTGTGAGACTGACAAGTTTACATTATAAACTCCGATTTCACTAGTTATGTTTTTGCTTAGTAGAGTTATTGTTCCAGCAACAATGACAGAATTTAAGGGGCAAAAACATGAAGTTATCATTCTTCTGTTCATGTACCATGTTTCCTGCCTCCCATCGTCAACATGTTTCTGATTTTCAGTCTTGTGGGTTATTAAGCATCCTTGTTATCCTTTCTCCTTGTTGACAACCTGTTAAATTCAGTATTCTGAAAAATAATCACAGCTAGCCCCCAGATGTCGTCATTAAAAAAAATTGCATGCCTGGCTATTGAAATTTCCCTTGCCAACTTGTTATTTATTATCCTGAATGGGATATGAATGTACAATTCTTCTTTGACTTATGGTTCCTCTAACCTTAGAATTTGAGATTTGTTGAAGTAGTGGTTGTGGATGGAAGCAATATGTTAATTTGGATTCCTCCCTTTCGTTGGTTGTTTACACTAAGTTCTGTTACAAGTATGATGCTTGTGGCAAATAAATTGTAGCCTGTTATTTTGTGTATTGGCAGTTTTGAATCTGCTTTTGGGATAGAAAATTCCATATGCACATGACTTTCTAGTAGGTTAGTTTATTGAAGGTTTTTCAGCTTTTTGAAGCTTATTTCAAAATTATGGCATGTAGTTTGGTGATCGTATGCTAGTAGCTCAAGGTGATGATGCATCCACAGCCATTAAAGATTACCATCAAGTTGAAGAGTGAGAAAATTGTTAACGAATCTTTGACTCCTGCTGATCACTTGAATAATGTGGAAGGGGAACCCAGAGCCTCAAATAGTTCTAATCTTCCTGACAGTCTGGTGACCAATTATCAGGATAAAGTGAATTTAAGTTCTGCAGGAGGATCAGAAAATCACACCACAGAAGACAAAGAAAATCCATCTGAAAATTCCCAGTATCAGTTGGTTCTTTATGATCCTACTGTCAATCGTGCTGGTGAAACTGAAACAATCCTGGATCCGGTTTGTTATCGACCTCCATCTTTTTCAAGACCACACCCCTTTTCAAATCAGACGCCAAGAGTGTTGCCATATATAGGGGCCTTCACTGTTCAGTGTGCCAACTGTTTCAAATGGAGGCTGATTCCAACAAAGGAGAAGTATGAAGAAATACGAGAGCATATCATGGAACAGCCCTTCTTCTGTGAAACCGGTCGGGAATGGCAGCCTGAGATATCATGTGATGATCCACCTGATATAATGCAAGATGGCAGCAGGCTTTGGGCAATTGACAAACCTAGCATTCCTCAGCCACCTCCTGGTTGGCAACGACTTTTGAGAATCAGGGGCGAAGGAGGTACCAGGTTTGCAGACGTGTATGTATTCTATTTCCCTGTTTCTGTGTTTGTTTCATCTGTCTGCCTGAAAGTTTCCTTTTGAGGTGTTGATCTGTTCGTGGAAAAAATAAGGTCATGCATTGCCAGGATGTTCAATACTTTGGTGAAATAACATCTGGTACATATCCACAAAAATAGGAGAATATGGGAAGTTTAAAATAATTAGCGTACCCGGTGAAAAGCAATATTCATATAAAGTATTAATTTAACAAGTCGAAATGTTTTGTTCTCTGTGTGATATTTTGAACTGTTAGAAAGGAATACTGCAAAATAATATTGCAGTCACACCTTTTTCTAATCATGGATAAGCTGCTAACGGCCTTGCAATATTGCAGCCTATCTTGCTGACATTAGAGACTCGCTAGATGTGGAAGTAGGTATGTAGGCTATAACTGTTGATTGGTTCAGTTAAAAGGTCAAACCAGGTACCTAAAAAGAGGCTTGCATATGGAACGTCTGTTCTAGACTTTAACCTGTAAATAGAATTTCTGTGGGCATAGATAAGAATGGAAGAAACAAGCTAGGCTTTTGATTGATACCCTTGTGGAATGGAAGCTGCTCTCTCTCTTTGCTGCCAGAGTAGTGTGACCATACTTGGCCTTCTGATGGCTAATTCGCGTAAAGTTCTTTAAATATATTTAAGGGGGCTAATTTGCATGGAGTTCTATAAAAATATGTAAGGCGTAATGGATAACCAACTTGAACAATTTAGGTTACCATTTTATTAAGCTTAACTTGATGGAGAAACCTGAATTTTCTAATCCTTTAGACTCCTGCATCAAATGTACTTTTAATTTGATTCAAATAATTTTTCTTATATAATGTTCTTGTGTTCAATATTATGGTAAAGATTGATAATCACGAATCTTTACAGGTATTATGTTTCTCCATCAGGCAAGAGACTTCGTTCCACGGTGGAAATTCAAAGGTATAATATCTTCACGACTGCTATGAAAAAGCTGTGTAGAAAATGAAGGCATCTGTATGCTATTAGCAATGTGGATCAATAGTTTACTCATGTTTCACTGTGGGATGTCATGATGCTCTCTTTCAAGGTACCTCGATGAGCACCCAGAGTACACAGCAGGCGTTAGCTTGTCAAAGTTTTCCTTTCAAATACCTAGACCTCTGCAAGAAAACTATGTTAGGAAGCGTCCTGCTCGCACTGCACCTACACACAACTCTGGTGATCATGGGATGCCAGGACCTTTTGATCCTACTGAAGGTGACCTTGAATTTATTTAATTTTGAGGGCATCAAATCCGGTAATGATTATGTGTTCCACATCTCAGTTTCCAGTCACTAGACACTAGCTAATCTGATGAACTTGCATATGCTTATGGTTCTTCAGTTCAATTGTAAGAATGCTTACACATGGTTCTGGCCAACTGTTGGTGAAATGCTTGTATTTTAATGGTTAATCATAGAATTTTAACTGAAACCTAATGTGTGTTTTGTATTAACAATGGGCTGGAAAGGAAAGTCCAAATACATATGGAATGAGAAGGAAATGAAATTTCAGTCAGACTTGATTGGAGTAGTGGTTCATATTCAAGTTGCTTCAGTTATCCATTGTTTACTTCCTCTGAACTATTAGGTTGGAGAGGAATCATATGCAGATGAGTGGACAAATATTATAGCTATATTCTCAGTTTGATCAAGATTCTGAATAAGGTTTATTTTCTTGAATACCCGAAAACTAAATTTTCTGCGTCTGTTAATGTTCTTGCATGCTTTCTTTGTTCTTCCGTGAACCGGCGATTCTTTTTGTATGACAAAGCCAGGGGTCGGTTAACAATGCTCCTTTTGTTTTTTTCAACGCTGCAGTTCAACCGATAGCATGGGCAAGCCCTGATGCGGACACAGGCTCACAACTTTATGGATCAGGGCCTTCGACCAACTATTCTGAGTCTCCTAGTTTGATGTCTGAAACTCAGTCGGTGAAGAAGAAAAGGGTGGCAGCCAGCCGAAGGAGCGTTGTCATTTAGTTTACAACCAGAATGAGATCAATTCCCAAGAATCTCTTCCCTTTTGATCACTTTTTATAAAGTCTGAGTACTAGTCATGCCAAATTTTCAATGTTCCCTGCACCTTACATGCTATGCAAGCTGGCAAGTGGAATCGATATTTTGGCCAAAAAAAAAAGGGTTAAGAAGACTTCAAAGAATATGTGAAGCTTTTACAATTTTGTACTCACCAGATGGGCGTGGGTTGTATAAACTGTGGAGTTTATATTATGTTTAATATATGTTGTAAATAGGTAGTAAGAAAACTACATCTTAAGTGATTTAACAAAAACCATGACCACTATATTGTACTGGCCTGGGAAGGAGTGACGCCACTGGTAATATTCCGTTTAGGTTAATATTCAGGAACCCTGTACTCGAGTGCCAGACCAGATAATGCCATGGCAGATGTTGCAGAGCTACGAGAGTTTTAAGGAAGAATGACAGTGTCTCCTGGCAAACAAGTTGCCTTTGTTGCTGTCCCGAGCTCCATAAAGTTCAGATGCGTTTCTTTTCCGTGCTTCCAAAGATGTCCATAAGGAGGAGACTGTCGACTTCTGGAAGATCTGGTACATGCCAAGTGAACTAGATTCAGGCATTTCACAAACGCCAAGTACACGTCACAGTGGGCACCGAGGGACTCTTGAACCCATTGGACATTCTAGAAAAACATTGCGCAATTGATTTATCAAAAAAGAAGTTTTAAATCTTGTGGATTTTTTTGTTTTTGTCTTTTTTAAATGAAGATTGAAAGGGCACAATTCATATTTTCGAAAGGAATTCAGAATTTTATTAAATAGATAGATGTATGTATCTAGGGAGGATTGGCTTGAAGGGTTTAGGTTTTATAATACTCTTTTTTATAAAATTGTCTAATATGATATTTATTTTTTAGAAGTTATTTTTATTATTAAAATTTTAAAAAATGTAACAGATTTAAGTTTTGTTATCTTAATTTTAATTTCAATAATTCGCTTTTATTAATTAAATTCTTAAAAATGATGAATTTATACTTCTTTTTCATTAATAAAAAATTGCACACACACGTAGGATAAATAATGTCGGCTATATAATAAAAAAAACAAACTAATAAATGCGTGTGTGTGTGTGTAATATATTTTGATATATTTATATAATAAAAATGAAATTTTATTTGTGATAAGAATATTATATTTTTAATTAAGATGCACGCATATTGAGTGTGCACCTGAAACTATTATACAAATGTGTGTGTGTGTGTGTGTGTGTGTGATCCCGTTTATGGACCGGGCTTCCATAGAAGGAAATTTTTATCCATGGCCCAATGTTGACAATTTTCAGAAAATACTTTCGTGGTAAAATCCAGGACGTAGTTGATATTGTGTGGAATTATTATTGGGCTTCAATTGAGAATTCTTGCTTGGGTCCAGAATTTCAATGAATTATTAATGGACACTAATCCAAGATTCAACCCTTTTATGGGCCTTTAGGGGCAGATGGTTTTGGTTCCAAATTCTTTCCACACAAAAAGCAATGCCCTCCAACAGATATTTGAGGATGTTTGTTTCAAATTCCAAACTGGTCATCGTTACCCGTTGTGATCATTCTATCCATCGGATAGGGACAGAAAGTTTTTTCTCCTTACGTCTGCATCTCACATAATGATCATCGGCAAGAACCAATACAAGATGATCAAATAAATTCTCAAGGCAAAAATTTGATTAAATTATGATGCTCGTTTCGATTGGTTGATCAATAGCACGCCAACGTCTGATGCATGTTTAAGAATACCTTAAAGCTTGAGATCACAGATTAAGCCTCGTTTCAAGTGTCAAAAAGAAAGAAAAAGAAAATTCGAGACTTGTTATTATTATAATAATATTATTATTGTTACAGTTATTACTCTGAATAATAATCCTGCGATAAAAGTACTACATTGTTATTATTATTATTAATTTTATTATTCATATTATGATTATTTTTATTATTATTATTTGTATTATTATTAGTATTAGTGTTAGCATTATTATAGTTGTTATTATTATTATTATTATTTTATGATTATTATTTTAGTATTATTAAAATTAGTAGTTGTAATTGTTGTTGTCACTACATTATCCATAGTTTTTTTTTCTCTTCTCTCATATTTTTTATTTTAGTTTTTCCTATTTTCTCTTAATATAAAATCGTTTTGTCTCCTCTACTTTAATGTCTTCTCTATTTTATCAATCTTAATGCAAGTTAATTTATGAAAAATTTATTTTTATAGTTAAAATATAATCAAAATAAAATGCATTTTATTTTAAATATAAATCCATACAATTGATAAATTTTTAACAAATATGCATACACTTATAGTGTGCAATTTAACCATTTATTATTATGGCTATTACTTGTTATTATAATTATTTTTATTACTAGGAAAAATGTTGTTATTATTCTGGTAGTTATTAACTTCATTTCATATTACTCAGCTATGTCAATTGTTTTACTTTGAAGTAGTCTGTCTTTCATTCTTAAAATACGTACTCAATAAGCACAAAAGAATAGGCAAATCATGAGAACATAAGTCCAAATGTAAAAGTGTATAATAAGACAAGTACACATACATACATGAGTAGGAGATTAGCAAAAGATGCAAATCATTAGAACATAAGTTTAAATATAAAAGTACACAACAAGGTAAACATGCACACATACATACATGAGTAGGAGATTAGCAAAAGATGCAAATCATTAGAACATAAGTTTAAATATAAAAGTACACAACAAGGTAAACATGCACACATACATGAGAAGCAAATTCTCAGAAGTAGGGGTATCATGATAAAATAAGTCCAACTGTAGAAGTACACGCTAAGGCAAACACATACATAGACTTGAGCATAGGATTCAAACAAAAGGGTAGCATCGTGCAATGAGGTATGGAAGCACTCATATAATGCATGGCCACTCAATGACGTTGCCACCATCAGGATCCACGTCTCCAGTTTGGCCATCACATTGTGCTCTCCAATGTGCCTTTCTATTCAGCACCCTGATGGCAAGAAGCACGCTGTTGCTGCACTGCAACCTTCCACGAGTCCTCTAGATGAGGAACGAATGAGGAGGTGACTTGATGACCCAATGTCAATAACATCATATAGTGAAGGGGGTTGCATATTCGGGCAAGTGTTATGCTGACTTGATTCTGTATTGGAATCAGATCTGAAAATCAACTCAGGATGAGGATTATGACCCTATGGCTCAAGGGCATTCTGTGGAAATGCTAAGGCGGATAACAGTGTGTGAAGTATGCTATACAATGGCTCCCTTACAGTGCACCATCCTCTTTGGTGTCATCTGTCTTGTGAAGTATGCCATACTTGTACAAAGTTAGATTATAACATTCAATATAATATGTCAAAGTGCAACTCAAGAGATATATAAAAAAATTTTAGTGCAAATTGGATATTAATTACTTGTCGACCTCCTACCCAATATGTGGGCCCCACTCGAGGCATTTGGGTCTGTGCATTGTAAGTTACACTAGGAAGCTCCAAGAAATGAAGGAATCCAGCATAATGAGCCTGAAAGTGGGCTAGTTGTGACATCACCTAGAAGACAGTGAACTCATGCTTGAATTGTTGAGTGTGCTATCTGGTAAAGCCTACACAAATTGAGTACATATCCATGGTACGCATTATATTAAGGTGTGGCCACTCCATTTGAATATCAATAAGTGCATTAAGTAAGGCAGTCTCATTAGGGATTGTCCACTGGTCTTTATTAAGCCTTACGGGGGGTAGTGTGGGTTTCTTTTGAGTAGCGTACTCTTGTAGTTAAAAGTTGGCACTATTTCAGTTGATGTTTGCATGTTGATTCAACTTAGATTTTATAGTGACATGAATTCTATTTGTGATGTGTAAAGTTTTTTGTGGTGAATTTAAAATGTACATGTTTTGCAGCTGAATACAAATTGAGTTGTAAGTTACATAAATTTATGTTCGGCTTTGTATACTTATATTTATTAGAGAGATGACTAGTTCGAGTAAATAAAAATCCTATTTTAAATATATTTATGTTTAGTGGTTGAAAAAAATATGTGAATGTCCAATAAAGTGGAATACCTACTCGATTCTACTTTATGTAAATTGGTTGTATGGTTTATAGATGTATGTTTCAATACATTTAATGTAATAACATAAATTGAAGCTCATTTGGTTTAAGTTTCTAGAAATGTGGCATGTATGCATTATACAAGATAAATACTGATTTTAACCAAAGTAGTTTACACATGGTAAAAACGGCAATTAAAACATACATAACTCACACGATACAGCATCCATGATACAATAAATATAATAGATACGAGCATAAATAATAGATTCCCCGCACAATGCAATATGGGAAACAATAAGTTATTATGCAATGTCAGTCCCATTGGCTATCCTAAATTTGCTGCTTCATTTGGTCTCTCATGAGATTTCCTGCCTGGAAAGCATCATCAGATAAATCTAGCATTAGAACTTCTTTTGGCTTTCTATGCTTGCGCATCATCATTGACCTAGTTAGGGTTTGCTACCTATGGAGTGTGTTTTTACAAAATTATGGATAACACACATTGCAATAACAAAATTAGCTTGGGAATCCATGCCATAGTTCGGCATGAGTGCTCATAGAATAGGAAAGCGCTTCTTTAGCACACTGAAGTAGTGCTCGATATGGTTATGAACAGTTGAATAGCGTCTCTTAAAAAGTTCCCTTACCAAGCTCAAGTTTCAATAGGCACCATGCCACTCAGGGATGTGATAGTGCTCTCCTCGATAGGGCACTAAAAATCTAATAATATTTACATACTCTGCATCAGCAAAATAGTACTTTTCTGTCATGTGTACACATATGGTTCAATGTTAGCATATTACAATAAAATCATAAGTGTTTAAGTAAGACACACGATAGTTTTTAGTGGCCATGGAAAGTTTACACAGGATTTTGCAATACTTCCTGCAATGTACGTGCATTGATTGCACTCCCCTCCCACCCTACAACTACCAAAGTGAATTTCAAGCTAAAGTCACATGCTGCCATCACATTTTGTCTAAGTTTACCCTTTCGATTTTGATACGAGGGGGTTGTAGCAACCAGCGCCCAAGCGGGCACATGTCTTCCATTAATTGCCCTAACACAGTCCTACAACACATTAACAAAGATAAATTTTGTATGTGAAGGGGAAACCTACTTGATGTTTATTTGAGGCTTGAAATGTATTTATTATTAACTTTAAAGTAGGGGTACTACTGAGAGTGGGCAAGAATTTGCTTTGACGCAACGTTCATGTTTGGTGCCCGAATATACTCTACTACCATAGTGTATAATGCCTCAGACATTATGTGTATGTGATGGCTAATAGTCATTGGCAAATGCTAAAACTGTTCGAAAGCATCTTGATGCCAATGGTGCATGGTGATGCACCAAAAGAAAATGGCCACAGATTTTTAGGGCAATAGAAAAACCCTATCATGTTGCGGTAATGACCTGTCTGTACAACTTTCTCCGACAACAGGCTAAAAGTTGGCTTCATCATGTGCAAAGTGTCATAAAATGATCATCGTGATCAATGAGTAATTCATTTATCCAGTCAATGCTACGAAATTGGGAATCTTGAAAAAGACACTTAAACATGTTTGCGAATGACCGCAGGGCACCCACATGATAGAAAAATGCAAAGTTTTGCATTCATCGATCCACATGGGCCCAAGCGTTGCTGCTTGATCCTGCAACACCACTGCCAATGTCGTTGACAACATCGTCCACAACATCATCATCCTTATCAGCATCGTACCACCTAATACCATGATGATCCATATCCTGGAATCACTTAGGTTAGAGTGAGATTTAATTGCACCCATTATGATTTGTTGCAGTTTTACAAGAATGCTGAATGAAATATTAATTTACAGACCTGTTGGTATCCTGAGCACAATATCATGAACATATTATTCTTAACGAAAATGTGTCACAAACTATGCATCCCAAAAATAATTATTTCAAAGCGTATATGTATTAAAAATATGTACATGTCCAGTAGAAATAAACATAGTTAATTAAGTGTATATTATGTTTCATTTAAATAACGTGTTTAAATTATATTTTTAGTTGCCTTTACCAATATGCATATATGTTTAATTAATATATTTATGTTTATCTCAAATAAGCATATATGTTTACATAATATATTTACGATATATTTAAATAATATGTCTAAACAATATATATGCTTCATTTAAATAATATGCTTACATTATATGCGTAAATAATATATTTAAGTTTCATATACATAACATGTTCAAATTACATGTTTAAATGATCGCAATTTTCATTTAAAAAATTTACATCGTATATTACATTATTGATTATCTAAATATTCATCTCGAATTTATTTAGTTACGTGGGGAAGTTGGCTACTCCACATGTGTTTGGAAATGATTTCAAGACGTTGCAACATAACATATAAATTCATACGTAGTACAAAGTCCAATGAGGTGAAACGTCCCCTAGCATACCCAGCTTCAATCAGGACCACCCCTCCTAGCATAGCCCATCTAAGTATGAACGTCTCTTATGCGTCGGGAGCACAAGAAAAATGCAGCAATGAGTATCATCCTCAAATCTCTCCAAAGCTTTAAAGTGCATGTCTCTAGGCAGATTATCTATCTCATCTAGTGCAACGACACGCATCTCAATAGTGGTCATGCCAGTTGGGTCATTGTGGGATGTAACCATCCGGTTTGCCCTTTCACACGATTGTAAAGCTGACATTACTGCAGGCGGTGTCAGCTTCTGTGGTCGGGACGAAAAGGGTGTACTGTTGGTGGAAATGTGGCCACTATATGACTACGAAGCATGATAGGATGACTGTGGAACATTGTCTAGAACAAAGTCTTCGGTGTTAGCTTCACCCGACTTCTCATTATGAGGACACCAGAGTTGCGGTGGGGGTAGGGGTTATGTCGATGTACACACCCTACTACTAGCCGCAGTGTGATGTCTAAAGATGTCAGTGAGGTCACGATACCTTAAGAGACCCTTCTCCCACAACTTCACGTCACCAGAGTTTATTTGTAATTAATAAACATCGTGACAATACAATTTAAATAACCTTTGATTCCACAAAAATATAAGAAACTAGAAAAAATATAAAATCCACTGTCAACAATGTCCACTAAACCTCATTCATCACAATGACCATGTCATGCTTATAGTCCTATCCAAATTTGATCTCAAAATTCACGAGTCAATAATATCTCTTCTACGTCGTCTTCAATTTATTTAATTTTTCATATAACTACTTAGTCATGTAGTTATAACCTAGGCAAGTCGCCTATATTCTAATCACGATGACATTCCACTTTGACACACTAAACGCTGCAGGCATGAGATTGACGCGCTACACTTCATCATACATTATGTCAATAAATGCTTTCATATTCAAGGTGGGCCCATGTGTGTCATCAAAACCCGTACCTGTATTCACAATGTAAGGTTGGGCATGACGACATTTACGCCTGACACAACAAAATGTTGAGCATCAAACGCACATCTCCACATTAGAAAATAAGTTTTATAAATTACACTCCCATAGGTTTAAATGCAATGCATTATCCACTATTAATTGTATTCTTCTTATGACCGAACTTCGATTACCACACGAGTCTTCAATTTCTACCAACAGAATTAAATTGTTGATTACATGAAAAATGGACAAGACATATTACCTAACATTTTAAGTAACAAAAGAATTACATAATTGAAAACCATATTGATTGAAAATAATTAACAAGTTTATATAAACATTAGCAAATTGATTATAATAATTACCAAGTTAAAATAAATACCATCAGGTTCACATAAAGATTAGTGTATTAATGTATTAACAAGCTTTTAATTTTAAACTTACTGTAAACAAACAAAGGGTGGGAGACGGGGCAGCGCTGCCATTCATGTCTGCAACTCATAGACGCCACAAGCAGAAGCCACATCAAGCAAAACTCGTAACATAGGGACTCACTAGAGAAGCAGACAGGGTAGTGCTGCCGTTCACAACTGCGTGGGCTTCATGATGGCTGCCAACCGCCCACTAAACCCTAGAGAAATAGGTGGGAGCACTCGGTCACCGATGTTCATTTCCAATGAAAGAGCGACGGTTCAACTGAGTTTCGATGGTTAGGGGAAGTGGGGGTCCCAGGGAGAGAAAAGAGGAGGGAGCTCTAAACAGAGAGTGAGTAAGAGAGAGTGATGCGAGCGAGTTGGGTATTGGGTACAAAATCAAATGGGCTAAACGGGAAACATGAGAAAAGCGAGAATAGTAAATTGTCTATTTTTTCACAAAAAATACACGTACAAGTCAATTTTTGAGAAAAAAAATTTAATTGAAATGAGAAATTTTTCAGGATTGACCATGCAATCATGGCTTAACCTTCCGTTGCTACTGTGAGTCTACAACGACGGTGTTGTCCTTTTCGACGCACAATCGAAGTTTTGTCCTCGTCAAATGAAGGACAGACATAACCTCTCAACGCCCCTAAATCTAATGCTGCCCTACTTAGGAAGGGTTGTCTGGCAGTGATTAGGATAGTTTGTCTATTTAGCTGTCTAGCGGGAACCCATGCACGCAGAATAGGTCATTGCATTTAAAGACACCTTTGGCTCTTCATCCTAAGGCAAATAGCGGCAAGCCACGTGTAAATACTTCCAGGGGGTTTCAAGTCTTATAGGCATGTCTGTGGAGATCTCGATAATTTATTAATATAAAATATGCATGTTGATTATTGATCATAATCTTTTCCGCAAACTTGTGCGTTCCATTAATTTCGCACCCATCCAAAATTATCTCTATTACAAATCTTGCGTGGCTTTCTCTGTCGTCTGTCAACTCAAGCATAAATATGCAAAAAGTGGATGGAAAACTCCAAACTTCTTTATGAAGTGACCTCGAAAGAAATTAATATTATAGTCCAAGAATGACCAGTGACTAGACATGTTCAAGCCGAATTCACTGCATCTCAGAATAAATTCCAATATATTTTGGAATATTGATTTGCCAAAGCACCATATCTTATCATCAGTCACCAAGTCCATTCACTCTTGTATCGTTCGATTCCCTCTTGACGAGAATTGATGTTAAATATTATTCAAATTATCCTTATTAATCCAAAACCCTTGAAGAAATGGAACTTTTGCAGTAATGCATCGTTGAAGTGAAGACAGCAAAAAAAAGACGCATTAAAGATCTTTTTTTTTTTTCTATTTTGAATATATATATATATATATATATATATATGCAGTAATGCATCGTTGAAGTGAAGACAGCAAAAAAAAGACGCATTAAAGATCTTTTTTTTTTTTCTATTTTGAATATATATATATATATATATATATATATAATAGTTTGTTTACATGCTGTGGCAGACTATTATCGAATCATTCTTGTTAATGGTTAAAAAAAGCAGTGCATGCATGAGAACAATTAGGTTTACTTGGCTGTCTCTCTCTTCTGGTCCATCGAAGAATGGTCTAAAGAAGTTCAACGGACAAATCTTTTTGTTTATCTTATGAAATAAACATCCTTTTGCCATGATCCAAGTTGATTAGGGTTAGCAAAAAGAATAAGAATTCGAAAAAGTTATTTTGCTATGTTTGTTTCCATTTTACAAATTATTTATCACTATAAAAAAAATCTTGCAAATTAAACATTTTATTATACAAATTTTATTCCAATTAAAATTCAAAATTTTCGTTTACTTATCTTTTATAACTAACTATAATTTTTTAATCATTATACCTTTTTACAGTCAAATCAACACAAATTCTTACAATTTTTTTACTCATATTCATTTTTTTATTATTTATAAACCTGTATATTATCACGTCCTTTAATTATTATTACATGTTAAATATATATATATATATATATATATTTCCAACTCACTTAAGTCTTATCAACCAAACATAATTTTTATCCCCTTTCAAATTATTCAAAATTTCCTCTCCCATCCAAATTAGAAAACAAACATGGGCTCTACTCTTGAATTAGCTGGCGATGATTTATCGATAGTAAGGATCTTATATGGGTCACCTAAAAGATTGTGATGTCGGAAAAATATTGGTAGGAGTCTTGTTCTTCCTCTATTTACCAAATAATCTTTTTAATGAAAGGATCACTTTATTGACTAAGCTTTATTGTGTCAACAATTTTTTTCGAAGTTCTTTTCTCTGTTTTTTGAAGAAAAGATTATTAAAAATAGGATAAATGTAATTTTAGTCTGACATGTAGCATGTATTTTGGTTATTGTTCAACATATTAATTATAAACATTCAATGAAGTTAACATCACTACATCTGATAGTTTCTTTGTTTAAATAAATGCTTAAAGCTATTTTTAACATGTTTACTTGTTTCATTACATAATAAGTATAGAAGCTGTTATAAGTTTATTTATCCATATGAGAAGTAGCTTGATTAAACCATTTATGTGGTCATGGTCATGTTCATGGTCATGTCATGTGTAACATCGTTTCTATAGCAAACATGCACGCATGTGCTTATGTTTATTTGATTAGCTTGGCATGCATATACTTAGAAATATCATTCTTAACAAGGTCATTTGAGATGCCATTTAATTTATTCTTTCATTTATTTTTTTAAATGATCCAAGTTAACGTAGTAAATTCATTTCTATGGATTTAAAATTCTTAATTTCTAAGACCATCTAAAATATTCTTGATTATTTTCTTGACGGTCATTATCTAGAGGAGCAATCGCACCAAATTTTCCCTTTTCCCAAATATTAAAGCCGAAACAGTGTTTGGATGTTGCTATTATTACTTGTACATTCTGAAGTCAAACACCCGCCCCGGATGCCAATGCCAAGTCGTGATCAAACGCGGACTAGTGGTCCCTTCCATCGCAATCACGCACGACGAGGCACATGCACGTCGCCCTACAACTTCAAACGTGGCCTACTCCCATTGGATAAGGGCCGGCTCCAATTTTAGCTGAGGAGATACGGTCAGACCACTCCAGTCAACAACGATGGGTCCCACAGATGCCTATTGCAAAGTCGAAGCAAAGGTACAACATCTCCCCTCCTTTATTACACCCGCAACACCATATAACCCTTTCTTCTGTAATCACATAATAATCTAAAAATTATCTCTGGTAAAAGTAGATTATGCTTCTATTTCTCAGTCATGAGGAAACATTCATGCACACTATTTTCTTATGGGATAAAACGTAGTGATCCAAGTAAATGAATATTCTCACAAATCCCATGCAAAAACATAACAGTTAGTACTTTGGTCCCTAAAGTTCTACTCTTTGTGGTCCTATTTGAGTTTCTTACATCAATTTCATCTTTTTTTCAACCCCATTGAGTTTTTATCATATGCTGACCTTCTTGATTAAATAAAATTATTCTAGATTACAGTAGTTGTCCTTCTCATTCTGTGTAGCAAGGATCTCAGTATCTTTATAAAATTGGATAGAAACAAGACTTCATAATAATTGGCATGACAAGGTGGGATCAATACTTAAAAGCAAACCCAAGCATTTGTCTACAAATTTGTCATGTCCTTATAATAATATGTGGACTAAAATTTGGAGAATGATCTTTCATGAACATTATGATTAATAGCTAGATTAGAAAGTGACGAGGTATTTTCCAATGTTAAAAATGTAGACAAGTGAGACGTTTAAAGCCTAATTAGGAAGGAGGATGACAGATAATCCTATGGCATTCAGCAAAAGGGACCAGATACCTTTTCTCTTCTTTTTTCTCTCTTTTTTTGGTGTGTAATAATATACATTTCACAACAATTAAGATTTCTTTGTAATTTTCTACTTCGCTACTTTACCCTTAACTAATTTTTGAGTTATTATTTTCGTCGTATTGGGGAAGAAGTAACTACCCACGGGACCTTAGGGGCTTCGAGGTCTTTTGATCACCTCTTGGACTAGGTGATATGTACCAAATATCTCATAATATGATAAGTATGGATATTTGATTTTTAAAAAGAATCAATTTTATAGAGTTTGAAATTTAAAAAAAAAAAAACTCAAAATTTCCATTAGTTTCTAAAATTTAAAGTTCACCTCATCATATGAATATATAAGCACAAATATATTTTTTTCTCTAATTGCTCTTAAATTTTTTTATTATTAAAAAATAATAACTAATAACAATAATCATAATAACGATGATGATTATAATAATGATGATGATGATGATGATAAATAATAATTATTAAAAAAAAAAAGATAAACACATTTGAACCTAACATGCTTGGCATAAAAGCCACAAATTCCGTCTAATTATTTTGTTTTATTGTTTTCACATGAAAAACTCGTAAGACTAATTCTTACTTGAATTTTATAGCACTGCCATCTGCAAGATCTACCTTTAATTTTAAGTATGCCTTAACCTAGCCAGCTAAGGCACCGGCAAATAGTCTTGCAGCTGCCCAATTGTATATACTAACAGAATTGACATAGTACAAAAAACAAGTAAGAAAGTTTATTTAATAATATAATAGAGTTGTAATAGTAATTTAATATAAACACTGTACAAATATCAAGTTCAATTTATTCAAACTTTGATACAAAAATAAAAAATTTAGGTCATGAATTTTTAGAAATACAAATACATAAATTACACTATATTTAACATCATATATTCATTGTAGACAACAATAAATAACTTCGGCTGTTTTGAGAATAAAAAAAAATTAACATGATTTTAGAATAATAAAAATCATTAATTTTCAATTCAAATTTGAAAAGAAAATATGATGAGGCATTGGTGTTCGGTAATTAATTGAGACAAGAGTATAGTTGGTACAAAAAATTAAAAGATTGAAGGTGACTATTACAGCGGGTAAATATTTAATAATTTATAGAATAGATTAGTTAAAAAAGATATTTAAAAGATTGAATAAGGCCTTGACAATAATATAATAATACAGAATGATACATCAATTTTTCTTTCAAGGCTATTTTTAATTTTTAATACCAGTAATCATTAATTTTATGTGGTTGGTTGGATTCGTGTACAATCTTACGATTGGGACATCGCCTCAAAACCTTCTGATTGTAATTTTAATTGTTGCTCCAATCCTTGTACAGGGTCTAGGTTTTTTTGCCCTTTTGAAAATTCGTGGGAGAAAACCTTAATTCTGCCTGGATTTAAAGGGTGTTTTGATGAAGTTTTAAATTTTTTCACTATATTTGAAAGTTTAAAGGTCACACTTGAAGTGTTTGGAATAATCTTCGGGAGCTGTATTATGAATCCAAAAAACAATATTTTAGTGTCTTTTGAACTCCTCTTTTAATAAAAGAAAAAAGAAGAGAATAAAGAAGAGGATAAATTATTATTTCTTAATTTTAATTTAAGTGCTTAATCAAAAAAAAAAAAAAGATTGCTATTTTTTTTAATAATACGGCCCCACAATCACAGATCCGCTCCATGGTCTCAATTCTTGTGTATAATTTCACAACAATATAGACATTTTTAAATATGCAAATTCGTCGGAAAACTCGGCTATGTTTGTTTTTGTTTTTTTTCTTATATCTCTTACTTTTATATAATTTTTTAAAAAATATAAACAAAAACACAGGCTTGAAAATGAAAGCAAACGTGGCCGATATAATTTATTTATTGATTGGGTTAGGTAAATTAATTAACTTGAGTTTTGTGTACAGAATCACTGTGGGATGTCAGCAAATTCTAAATTTGTAGTCCACCACCAGAAATTAAAAACAACCCGAAGTGCCTGTTTATAGGTCACCATATGGTTTGAATTCAAAATACACACACACACACACACACACATATATTATTGAGTTTTAATTTTATTTAACTAAAATGTATTGGGTATATAGAATTTACATCAATTACATATTTCAAAAAATGAGTAATCTCCTTGGTTGGATGCTAATTAATTAAAATGCCCCTCTTTTATCCTTCTATACCTTCTAGTTTCTTCTTTTTTATCTAACACATTTTATATCTTTTACTTTTCTCTCTTAAAATTTTTTCACTTTCTTAATTATTTCACACAAATTTTTAGCTAAAGTTTTTATTTTTAAAAATATTATTATCAAAACCATTAGATTTTTCAACTATATTAACAAAATTATATAATTTTTAGTCATGCATACGCTATCTATTACTATTTATAAAGAATCTGACCCCTAAAGCAACTCCCATGGTTGTCACTAAGTTGATTTATATGTATACCCTTTTCAACAAAATATTTATAAAATTATCTTTCTTTGTTAATATTTTTAATTTCCTTCTTATTTTTCATTTTTCCTAAAAATAATGTTTTGCATAAGAATAAAAATAAATGTTTCAATAATAGAATATGCTATAAGTAAAATATATTAAATAACTACTTTTAATTTTATATTATCTGTATCTATGTTTATCTATGCTGTATGATTATGTTAATAAAGATTTTTTTTGTTATGTAAACTAAATTTACACAATATTCATTATGTTAAATTCATTTATTTTTTCTATCATTTTTTTAACTCTTTTAATCTAACTTAAAATATATATTTATGTTTTCTCTTAAATTTTTTCAATTTTTAAATTCTTTTAATCCTTCTTTATTCTCTTAGTTTACATATTTTTGTATTGTGTAAAATCAAACAATTTTATTTTTTTTTTATTTTTTATTTTCTATTTTCCATTTTCTTAACTATTATTTGTATCTGTATTTTCTCTCAATTTTTTAAATTCTTTTTTATTTCTGTATTCTGTTATTGTAAATATCATTTATACTTTATATTTTTACTAGTTATATATTATGGCTCCACTTCGTCTGATAACTAACTTTGATTATTTTAATATATCTCCAAAAATACCCCCTCTTAATAAATCAATTCATACCATCTAACAACCACTTTTGATAATGAGAATAAATTTATATATTCCTATACACAAAGCACCACACTTACAGAATAATTGCCTTTTGTCTTAGAATATAATTACTAAAATACCCTTTTACCCACAAAATTTTATTTATTTATTTTTAAACATTTTCATCTAGTAATTTTAATTCATATTTTCTCATCTTCTAATTTTATTATTCTATCATCAAATTTTTTACTTTAAAAAATCTTTGGAAATATATGAGAGATTGTTGAAAATATTTCACAAGATTTTATCTCTCACGTAATTTATTCCAAAAATTTTTTAAATATTTTTCAAACATATTTTTCGAAAAGTTATATCTTTTTTAAATGTTTTTTTCTAAAGTCATGATTCTCCAAATAGTTTTCTCCAGTAGTCACATTTTTTAAAATATGTATCTTTTTCAAAAGTCATGTCTTTCAAAAAAACACCCTTTGAAACCTATAAATAAAGAAGTTTAGATATCGATGAATAATTGTTCTTTTCTTATCTCATTTTTTTTCCATTATTTTTCCTACTAATACTATTGAATGAGAAAATAATTTGTTGATTTCTAAGTTGTCTTTTCAACAGAAAAGATTAAGTCTTTTTTTAATTTTGAGAGAATGATTCAAATTGATGAAATAATTTCACAGTGCTCCGTACACCATTCAAGCTATTGTTTATTTTTCACGCTTTGCATGGAAATTCCCCAACAATAAATAGAATGTGCAAAAGTTAGTGGTTATTATATATTATATATTAAGAGGAATAAGCCTAGATTAACCAACCTCTGGTCACCAAATGTTTTTTTCTTGTATGTTTAATTAATATATTTATTTATTTTGGTTCTTCTCTATTCAGACCTTTCGCTTTGTCTCTAATTTTACAGAAAGGTTTTAAAAACAAATTTAATTTAATTTATTTTTATTTATCATTAGAAATTATCCAAATTTATATTTTAATATGCTATCAAACATAAGATTGCTAACGGTATGAACAAGATAGCCGGGAAAAAGACAATGGGTATATTTGTTTTTATTTTATTTAACATAATGCACATTTCAAACATTGAATATTTTAAATATCATCTTTTTTTTTTTTACAATTTTAAAGAAAATGCTCCTAAAAAACACACAATAATCTCTTTAATCTAATTAGAAAACGTAAAATCCGAAAAGAAAAGAAACGAAAGCCATCTTCAATCCCAAGATTGGTGCATGGATACAATATTTTATTTGTCACCGCATACACGTATGTATGAATTCATTTCACATATAATTTCAAACTGAAAAAAAAAAAATAAAAAAAATATATATATAGAAAAAATATTATAGTAATTAATGACATTTGTATATAACCGTGAGGATAAGAAGATCATTCAATTATAAAATAGTAATATTTATTGTTAATTATTCTTAATTCGCTCTGTTTTTGATGACGTTTGGAATATGTTTTGTCAACAGCATTATTTTATTTATAAAATTAAAGGCAGTTCCATTAAACCTGGCGGGTTTTCGGCCTCAAAGGGCACGGCTCACCAACTCCACCTCCTTTTTCTTCGTCGTCAGATAAATAAATAAAAACACTTTAAAAAAATAGCCAGCAATTTTATTTTAAGAGGGGCATTTTGAGGGGTCTACACCAGGATTATTGTATCTTTTTGGATTTAGTTAATTGGCCCAAACAAGTGTTGCCCTAAATTAAGTTCGAGTGTCAAGGAAATATTTAAAAATTATTAAATTAAAATATTTTATTAGATGCTTATGTGTATTGTTACTATCCATGTCAAAATACGCTTCTTTAATGATATTGATTTTCTTTGTTCAATGTAGAATGACAATTGAAAGTCCAATAACAAAATTTTCGTTACAAGTAATTTAGGCGTTGTGAGATTTTGTAGAAGATGAAAGTTATGTTTAATTGTAAAATTTTAGGAGATGAAAATTTTAATTTAGTTGAATATTTATATAATTAAATATAATATATAATAATAATTGAATAATAAAATAGTATAGATGAATAATAAATTTTTATGATGTAAATATACATATATATGTGTATGTATAAATGTGTATGCATACGTATTAATTTTATTGTGAATAAGTGTAGTTATTAGATTTTGAATATATGTATATATATATAGATTTTAAAAAAAGTTTAAAATTAAAATTTAAATAAAAAATTTGTGACCTTTATATTTGAATTAAGTTGATTTTGATAGGATCAAAGCGAAACAAAAAAAAAAAAAGGAAAACAGGCACAGCCTTAATAATTTATTTAATATTTTAAAGCAAGTAGACGATGCTGTTAGGTTATTCTTAGACGTATTTTTTAAAAATTATATAAAAATTAAAAAATAAATTTAAAATTTAAAAAAAATAATAATTATGGCATATATTTTTAGAGTGAAAACCGAAAACAAGCATAGCCAGTGCTCCGGAACACTTTACCGCATTCGATCAATCCAACTGCTTCCCCTGTCGTCCTTGTCATATGTGTAATGGCGAGAATACCCTTCTCCCTAGCGAAGCGTGAAGTTGAATCTCGATTCATAGTGGACAGTAATGTAATTGAGCAAATCATAAGGGCTGACCATCACCACGGATGATACGAACACGATCACAAGCTCTGGCACACTCGTCCAATAGCCAAGTGCGCTGACCACCTGTAGCCACTGATTTGACGGCCGACTACCCCAAATCGCCAACCAGGCCCCCAGTTGTTCCACGTCAGCAGAATTTCTTTGCAGTGTCCGGGAGCCACTCACATCATATCGTCCAATCGGTGGGCCCCAGGATGCATGAAACCTGGATACAGTGCCTGTGGGCCTTCAATGCCCGGCCAATGGGAATGAGACACAGGGACAGAGTTAATTAAGTTGCAAATGGATGGACACCCGTTCCACAGTTTGTTTTTTTTTTTTTAAGAAAAAGTGAAAATTAGAGAAAATTTTTTTAGAGAAATAATATGTAAAAATGTAAACTTTTATATGGAACAGATGGTGTTTAAAAAATAAAAATATATGGCTACAACGATGTGAGGTGTTTATGAATAAATGTGCTGACGTGATTTGTATATATAAGTAGTAGTTATATGAAGATAAAATATATTATTAGTGAAATTGTTTAATATAATTAGAAGTGACAATATCATTGTTTCTTTAGATTTTGACAATTTATAATATTAATTTGTATTAGTCTAGATGCTGTCAGTATTGTATGTATTCAATTATAGTTCTTATTATTGCTCTAATTATCAATAATATCATTACCATTTTTATTAATTTCATCATCATAATCGCCATTATTATATTATTATTATAATTCATACTAAAAACCATAATTAAAAACCTTAACATATTTATTTTTCTCTATATACATATATCCATATTTAAAACTCAATTATTAAAATTATTTAAAATCAAATTATTAATTATATACACACACATAAACATATAATCAAACACACACACACACACACACATATATATGTATACATATTTATTTATATATATTCTTATCAACCCATTTTATCCTATTTTAAAGATACAATTTAAACATACTGCACTTTCAATATATCTTTATATGATTCATAAAATATTTTTTGAAAAAAAGCAAAACAAGATAAAATTATAAAATTAAATTAATCCTAAATCATTTCACTGTTGATTGTATTTATGATAGTATATGGTCCCATACAAGAGCATAATTTTATTTTATTTTATATTATAAGCAACTTGTTGCTTTATACAAACAAATAATTATCATATTGAATTACAATTATTCACCAAAAGATAAGACTTATTTCACAATTAAGGCAAAATGTGACATCATTGCCCAGTTGGCCATTCATAACACTTCCAAGGAAAGTTCTTTTTTCTTCGCGGCACCAACAAAATTGATGTTGGAGAGTAATGTGAATAAATTCCTTATGAAGCCACTGTTGCAAAACCCAAAGCCCATGTTCGGAAGAGGGGTTTTGACAAAAGATAATGTTTGGCTGTAATAATATGTTTGATTGTAAAATTTTTATATTTTAAAGAGTTTAATTTATTTGAATATATGTATAAAATATATTATAATAATTGTATGATGTGAAAGTATATATATATATATATATATATATATAATTATTAGTTCATATAGTATAAATATATGTATAAATATGAGTGCATGTATATATAAATATAAATATTAATTTGACTGTAAATAAGTATAATGATTAAGAGAATAATTAGTTAGTTATATATAAACAAGAAAAGAACATTTTGAAATTAAATTAGAAAGAAAATTTTGTTGAATTATAAATTCCGAAATGTAAAGTTGGATAAAATATTGGTAGTTGAAATGGGTTCCAAACATAGCCACAGAAAGCTCCAAGTCCCTATATGAATTTCTTCATCCACCATCCAAAACCCCACAAGGAAGATCAAAACCCTTTCCCTCATCTCTAGTTGCTGCATAAAAGCAACAATAGGTCAGGAAAATGTCTTCGCCATAACACCCATGTCATAAAACATCGGGCAACTGGCCACCACACACCTCAACCAAAATCGAACAAAAAATGACTAATGTGGAACTCCATTTGAAGCTCCAAGAAGGGAGAATTTTTATTTGTAAAAGAGGAAATAAAGTGGTGGGGGTTGTGAGAGAGACATGGCTAAGAGTGAGGGCCTCCATTTTTTGGAACGATTGTGACTATAGAAAAAAATGAAATGCAAAGGATGGAGAGGAGTCTGATGTTGGAGGTAAGGGAGAGAGAGAGAAATGAAATAAGATGAGAGAGTGTTTTTTCAAAAGAAAGCAAAATAGAAAAACCAAAATGGTACATTTCTCTGAGAAAATATGTCAGAGAGAAATCAGAAATGAGATGCAAATAGCCATCTAATCACACCATTAGAATTTATCAGAATTTTATTTTCTTTCTTTGTTTAATCTATTAATTAATTAACATTAGGTCTAATCTTGTTTATTTTTATTTCCAAAATCTACCTTTTCTATAAGTATGAAAATAAAAATTTACTTATTCTAGACACTCTGACACATGGAGCATTTATCAAATTTGCATGGGTCTAACCATTTACTTTATGTCAGTTTATTAATATTAATGTCTAGGATAATATCGTTAATTTGTAGGTTAATGTTTTATGCAGTAAGTTTATAAAATATGAATGAGTAAGATCAAAAAATATATGAATAAGCGTAAATTCTATTTTCATTCAAATGATGGTGAAAATAAATAAAAGAGGTGTTTTTTTAAATATTTAAATTGAAAACATGATATTGAACATAGAAACAAACAGTCCCTTGTCACTTATCCTATTTAACACTAAAGTAGTAACCTATAGACAAAAATTTATGTGGATTGGGGTCAGAGGCACGCGGCATTCATCTCGGTTGATGGTACAATGATTAACAGGTATCACTCTAAATGATTATTTTATTGTACTTTTGATTGTTTTATCTAAATTTTTAGTAAATTTATATTAAACTTTTATTTTATAATAATGTTTTATTGCCATACAAATAATGCAATCAATTTAAATAAAATAAATTATTTAACATATTTTTTTAAAGCGAACATGATTTAAAAGTACAACCACCAAAAATATCTGTCGAGTGGTGGGCTCATTAGCCACATCAGCAATTGGTATTATTTGCCCGTGAATTTTAAGCAAAAGTTCTTAGACTTCTTAAATGCCCACTTTCATTATGCCAATACTTAATTATTATTCCAAACAAGATAATTAACGTTTAAACTAATAATAATTAACTTTAGAGAAAGGGATCTGTCCGTACAGTGCGCGTGGGAGCACAAGTGTTGAGAGTTAACCCTCTGGTTACTTCAAAGGTTGGTCGAGGCTTTAATTGCTTTCTTGTAAGGACAATATTACCCTTCTAAAGTTCAAGTAAATCGAGCAAAAACCCTCTTTTTTTTTTTTTTTTCCTTTCTTTTTTCTAGTTGGAATTAGTCAAACTGCATTGATGTGGTGTCATTATCAAAAAAATATATAATTCCATGCATTTGTACTATCATTGCTCATGACCTCACCTAATTATGATCCAAGCACGATGAAACATCATGAGTGCATTGATCATTGGTTTTGTAAATATTTCTCTAAAATAAGGTATAATTATTATTATAAATATATATTTCAAATAAAATATGTTGCCTTTTCAATTACAAGATCAATTTTGGAAACGTTCATTCAAAAATTTAAACTGAATTTTGCCTCTCCAATTTAAGATTTTAACTTTTCATGTGCTATTATATTTGTCCCTCTCACAGACTCAATGTTATTTGTTAAAGTCATCTTTCCTTTATTTTTCTTGGACTTTCTGTTCATGCATCGTTGAATTAAGCCTCAAAATTAATTACAATTGATTATAACCCAAACATTACACAGTTTTTCCTGTTCTTTTCCTTTTCCATTTGATGGAATATGATGATGAAATACTTGACTATTTTCTAATTTTGAAAAACGAAAGTGACGACACTATTGTTCAACTTTATTTCCGTGCGTTTCATCAATTAAGACATGAAATCTTTATTGCGCAATTAATCATGTTAAATGTCTGTGTTGACAGTAGTTTGCATCTTCTAATTCCTTTTATTAGTTACAAATATAAGAATATTAATAAATTAAATTACTTGATTTGAGTTTAATTAGATTAAAAAATATATGTTTTTTGTATCTTATCGTGTTCAGTTTAATTTTGCTAACTAAAACTTGAACATGAATTCAACTTATTCAAAAAATGAGTCACATTTAATACGAACAGTTATCAATTTCAAATTGCTTTTTTGAAATTTAAAGAATTTTTACCATGATTGAAATAATTTCCATTTAACAAAATCGAGAACTTAGGAAATTAATTAATTTTGACTTTAAATTAGAGAGTTGAAAACTAATTCCTCCCAAATAGTTGCTCTATCATATTTTGTTTCTTTTCTGACATTTTTGCTGTTGCTACATTTTTTTAATCTTAGTTTTTGTCTATTTAAAAGATATTTATGGTTTTACTAAAAAGGTAATTCAATTTCAACTAATTAATTAATTGTAGCAACGATTTTTTATTTTTATTTTTAAGAATGGATGCTGTTACTGCAAACCTAAATCCTTTCTCGTTTTATCATATAGTATTTATTAAGGAAAGTTGCAAATTATTTGGTGATGTGTATATATATACGCACATAGATGCTTTTTTGACATAATTAAACGCATTGTTCCAAAAACATGGAGCCTTGGAGATGAAAGCAGAATCAAACTTAATTCATATACCATTATGCTCATAAAAGCACAAATTAATAGCCACACACATGTGTGTGCCATTTTATTTCAAGTACTTTTTATTTGATTGATATTTCAATAATATTAATAATTTCAATGTAAATTTCTTGATTCCTCAAAAGAAAAAGAGAAAGAGGCCTCACAAAATTCCTCAAAATTCCCCCATGTATTTACACAAAATTAACCTCACTTTAATTGTTTTCATTGAAAATGTTTATAGGAGTAAGATAAATTGCTATTTTTTGGTTGAAGACTAGAGATGACAATGGAGAGAAGCTTGCTTCGGCCCATCCACATCTCAATTTCTCGCAAGTGCTTCCAAAGTAAAAGGCTTAATTTTATTTTAAAATCTACATAAAAATAAAGATAATAAGTAGCAATATTCTAAATAAGTTGTTCATGCAATAAAAACATAACAACAAATCAATTAAAACATAGCAAAATTTGATAAAAAAATTAATAAACAATTACAAGTAAAATTAGATTAAATTTCTAAATTTATTTTTTAATATGATTTATCTTTTTCTTATTTGTCAAGCAATGCATAACTAGCAAACAATCTTCCTAAAGGAGAACAAATTGCTACATAAAAATCAAGAAATAAAAACGTATTTGGGAACCAAAAATATATTAAAATGTGATATTATTTTTAAATTAAAATTAAAATGTTTATTTATCATATAATTTGCACTTCCAAAAAATTTGATTTTTGGGATGGCATTTGGAATGGCTAATATTTCATTCCTATTTACTTGTCATTAAAATTTAGGACGGCCAAGACAGAGACGACGGTTTTAGGACGGCTTATTTTAGAACAGTTTTGGGATCACTTTGGCATGACTTTAAGACGACATTTTTAAGACGACTTTGGGACGGTTATTTTGGAACGGTTATTTTAAGATGGCTTTGGGACAACTCTTAAATGTAATTTCGGACGGTTTTGAGATGACTTTGGGACGGCTTTTGCATTAAATTGGAGGGAAAATTCTATTAAATTTATGTTATATTCCTATCATTCTTGTATAATTAATTACTAAATTTTATACACAATTTTTTGAAAAAATATACAAATACGTAATGTAATAATTTCAAATCGGTGAAATTGTTTACATACAATAAAGTCATAATTAAAAGTGTTATACAATCCAATCTTTTTAGTGAAATAGAAAACATACGAAATGGGAAATGTTGGGCAAACAAGCTATAAATCTAGCTATCGAGGTCCTCATTATCTTCGTCACCTTCATCGTCATCGAAGCATCCAAGGCCAAGTTTTTTAAAAGCGAATCGCATAAATTTATTTAATCTTGCCTCTGTTTGGATTAATCTGATCTTGTAGTCATCTATTTTTGCATCTCTTTCCCTTAGATGATGTTGATTACATTCTAATGTAGCTTGCATTGCTTATAACTTAAGTTTCGGTGAGGAAGTGGTTGAGCTAATTGACTTATGAGACAATTATTTAAAAGACTGAGATTTTGAGCCCAACCTTGGTAAGCAGCCTTTTTTAAAACCACCTAGTGCGTTGAGGACAATCATATTGCTATTGATTCAACTAGGTGAAGTCCCACTGCTCTCTAACTTTTGTGTCTCTAGGATTTTGGTGGCGTTTAGGTATGCCTATAATTTTTACATCATCTTTCATAGATATATAAAATTAATTAGTAGTTGCATGACATGCTAAGGTATATAGATATAGGCATAAGTAATTGTACTTACCTCTTGAGATTTTGCACGAGGGTTTGCCTATTCACCTGCTGCGTTCTTGTAATTCAAATCATTGTGATCAACTCAACTAAATGTGGAGAATGTAATTTGGAACAAACATAAGTAATAATACGACATTGATAACTTTTGTAAGTATTAAATAATGCTACATTATCAAACACTTAGATGTGTAAGTTCAACTTAATAGTAACCTAATAAATGTAGAATGAAAAGAGCATTCATCAGATCATATAAAATGAAAAGAGCTTGTAGCAAATTCATTTAAACTTGTTCAATTTATGGTATCAATTTTTTTTGGCTAAAAATGGAAGAAAGTTGGAAGCAAACCATTTGATATCCAAAAACATCTTTCAATGGTATTTCATTGAAAGACATATACAAGCAATGACATTTCATCAAACATGTTATACAAGCAAACCATTTGGAATAACATTTTTTAACGGCATTCATCAAACATGTTATGTGTACGAATATAGATAATTAAATTGTCTCAAAAAATTTAATGTCCAAGAATCCACTAAACAAATGACACCAACCTATAGTAAACCTTATTTTGAGATAATATACTAACAAATTTTATCACTAATAATTTACACATATACAAGATTATCATTTAAGTTGTCAATCAAAAGTCATCCAAAATGATATGAATGGGGTATTTCATCAAACACTTGATGTGCAAGTTTTTTTAATTTAAAACTACTCTATTAAAGGGGCTTCAATTCACTCAATATGTAACACCAAGTATTAAAATATGTTATAACATGAATTTCACTTACAAATTTCACCTTCATTGTTCACAAATTTCACCTAAATTTTTAAGACATAGAAACCCCAAAAGTGAGTTTGCATATTTTACTAACATCTACAAAAAACCCCAATATGTTACTCAAGAATCCCAAATTTCACATAAACGAAAATTTTTACAAAAACCCCAAATCTATATAGACATTGAATTTTGACAGATTTGCATAACTAAGAAAAATAGTATTCAACACTTACTTTGTTGAAGTAGAGCTAAAATGAAGAGTTGAAATTTTGAAAATTTTGAACGAATACAATGGTAGAGAGTGCAAGCCATTTGACGCTGGTTTCTGAGAGATTTCAAAGTTTCAAATAAGGATGAATCGAGATATTTGGGGAAGAAGGGAATTTAAATTTCATTCTTGGATTTTTGGACTGCCTTGGGACGGATATGTTAAAGCTATCCCAAAACTCCACGTGGATTAGTACATCGTGGCAAATCGCTGTGTTCAGTGTTTCGACGACTAGCAAGACCTACCTCGCAGTCTACACATTGAGCTCATGTCGCGACGTTGAGCATGACGTCTCTTTTAGTCTGCACATTGCGCCCGACATCATGACTTTGGGTGCAACGAGCAGCCCTAGGTGTCAGGCATCGAGTGTTGGGCGTTGGGTGTAGTCCTGCCCTGAGTGTCTACATGTAGGACGTGGGGTGTAATCAAATAGTTTTGGGACTAATTTAGTTTTATTGTAGTCCAATAATTTTGAGACGACTCTTTTGGGAGGGCTTTGAAACAGTTTTAATTTTAGTGTAGTCAAATAATTTTGAGATAACTTTTGGATTGTTTTAATTTTATTGTACTTCAATAATTTTGGTACAGTTTTGGGACGGTTTTAGTTTTAGTATAGTCAAATAGTTTGGAGACGACTTTTTTGGGAGGGCTTTGGGATGGTTTTAATTGTATTGTAATCAAATAATTTTGGGACAGCTTTGGGATGGATATTTGAGATAGTGTAGTCAAATAGTTTTGGGACAGTTTTGAGACGGAGTTTCTGAGATGGCTTTGGGACGGTTTTAATTTTAGTGTAGTCAAATAGTTTAGAAATGGTTTTAGTTTTATTATAATCAAATAATTTTGGGATGATGTTTTCAAGACGGCTTTGGGATAGTTTTAATTTTAGTGTAGTCAAATAATTTTAGGATGACTTTTTTGGGAGGGCTTTGGGATGGTTTTAGTTTTATTGTAATCAAATAATTTTGAGACGGTTTTGGAATGAATATTTGGGATAGTGTAGTCAAATAGTTTTGGGACGAAGTTTTTGGGACAGCTTTGGGACGGTTTTTTTGGGAGGACTTTGGGACGGTTTTAGTGTAAACAAATAAATTTAGGACGGCTTTAGATACTAAATGGTAAAATAGTCCCAAAATGGTCCCAATTTGGTACGGATTTGGGATGAGTTTGAAACCGTCTCAAATTTGATATGGCTTTGAGACGGTTTTTTTTTTTTTAAAGTATTTTTAGACGATTTTGGAGCAGTTTGAGATAAATTTTTAAAGGCCATCCCAAAGCAATCTCTAATTTGGAACGGAATTTACCCATCCCAAATTAAACATTTTTTGGTAGTGTCGTTTCACAAACAAGTACTCTCTCTCTCTATTATATATATATTGTGTTGGATTCAATTTTTTTTTTCATATTTTACAAATATTCATTGTGAGAAAATTGAATATTTTGTTAAAATTAATTATTTTTATAGAGTTCTTTTTTTAAAATTTTTAGTCAAGTGATCAAACTTCTAATTGAATTGACTAATTTCTAAATTAACCAAATACAAAATTATACATACTATTAATTAATTAATATTACATACAACTAATTGTTGGATTAAGATTTATTTTAATTAAAATAGTATACATTTAAACATAATTATTTCTATACTATTTGACTAATTCATGGGATGCGATGAGTGATAGAGTGAATGTATGTTCTTTTTTTCCTCACTCTGTCTTAAATTAGAGAATATTATGACAATTCATTTTTTTCACCTGACTCCATTTTTTTTTTTCTTGTGGAGTTGGTGGCGATGATCACTCATAGGGGTGGTAATTGGGTTAGATGTGTGGATTGTTGGATTGAGTTAAACCACGGGCATTATACATAAATCGTTAATTAAAATCAAAACCTTTCATGTGCTAGTTTTTTTATTCGAACCCGATCTGCTAATTTTACAAGTCACTCTAATTTAACTAACAAATTTGTGATAAAAAAATAATTTATTTTGATTAAAATAAAGTTAAATTTAACAATTTAAATAATCGATTACTAAATCTAAATATAATTCAAAATTATATAATGACAATGCATTAAAATACATGAGCATAACATTATATAGTTATTGATGTGATGGTAATAAATTTTAGATCTCTATACTCTTCTTTCTTGATGCAGTTTCCATCAAGTAATGTTGGATTGTTATTAATAATAGTGGCATTGAACTAGTTGGTCAATGGCATGTTTCTTGCCAGCATATTGTCTTAAATTCTGCATTACTCAATTGGTAAACAGAAGAACGGACTTTTTTCATGTTAAAAGTTTAGGCATAACTTTCTACAAATTTACTATTTTAACCTTTAGTTTTAGTTACTTAGTTTTTTTTATATATAATTAATAATTTAAAAAGATGAAAAATAATTAGTTAATAAAAATATTATCAAATTATTTTTAATATATAATTAGATTCGCAGTTCCATCCGTTAGACAATCTAAAATCAACTGTTTTTGTTTTGAGTTCATTGGATTCGATTTGCACCTGTTAAGGCTCAAATTAACCTTATTAATTTGGTGTAAGGTTTGAATTATGTCAAAAATTGACACTCTTAATCATCCATTTCGTTGCCATCTTTTGTACGAGATTGAGTTATATAATTGTCATAGAAATGTCCTGTTTAAACAATGACTATTGATAGCTTTTAAGAATTCATATTTATTTTCTACAGCATTATTGCAGCGTCAGCTTCAACTATCACCTTACAAACTGGACCCCTCATTAAAACTAATGACTAATATCCACAAATAAGCACACACGAACGCATGTATTAGTAAAATTAGCATATTCTATGCTATCATGTGTGAAATTATTTATAAATTTTATAAAATTATTATATTTTATATAATAAAAATAATCTTATTTGAAATTTAAAATAGAAATAATATCGAATTAAGAAAATAAAAAAGATTAAAAAAATTAAAAAATGAGAAAATTTAAAAGAAAACACAAAAACAAGACATATTAAAAATAGAGAAACCGAAGTAAAAAAAAAAAAAAAGAATTTAAAGTATGAGACGTGTAAATTCACATCACGCAAGTATTGTATTGGTATACATATATTATGTATATATTACGTATACGTATGTGCGTGTGAGTTTAGTAACTCTCCAGTCATTGTCAAAAAATAGGTCAATAATAAAAGAAATAGATAAAGAAATAAATATTGATGGTAGGGTTAAATGGACATAAATAGGATAATGATCTTGATTAGGATGTGCGTGTGTGAATACAATGGCATTCCAAAGATCTGAGGGATGTTGTCCCATTATTCCAAATTAACGATTTTTTACTTACCGTTAAATTCTGTTAGTTTTAACTAATTATTTTTTTCAGTATAATAAATAATTTTATCAGCTTTTGCAAATAAAAAAAAAAAAAAAAGACCTGCTACTGTAATAAAATCAAGTTTATAGATATGTCAACAATTTTGTGAGGGGAGAAAGAGGATGAAAATTATCCTTTTTGGCGAGATAAAGACCGTATTGGAGGTAGAATCGAACCGAGTCGATCTATCTACTCAAACTCGACTCGAGTTAATTTTTGACGAACTTGAGATCGAATCGAGTTGTCGATCTTAAGCTCGAACTCGAACTCGAGCAACATTTTACAACTCGAGCTCGAGCTCATTAGGCTTGGAGCTCGAGTTCAAATTGACTACACTGCAGAATGTAAATTATGTTTGACAAAAAAAAAAAAAGAATCAAGCTCGAATGATTCGATCGAACTCGAATATCCTCATGAAATACTCTAATTCGACTTGGTGATTATATCGAGTCGAATTGAATTTTGACCGAGTTACTCGACCGAGTTGAGTCGAGCGACCCGTGGTTGACTAACCCACATATACTGTCCACAATGAACTCACTCATTTCCATTTATTATCAATTTTTGTTTAAAATATTAGAATTCAGTCACAATTCATATTTTCGTTTTTTTCTGTAGTTCATTTTTGTTTTTGAAGGAATGGCAATATACATATAGATATACATATATATATATATTACATCATTCGTCACAGTGTAATGAAAACGTTACTAATTTAACAGAGAAAATCAATTGGGGCCTTAATTTTACTTAGCTAAATGAGATTACATTGTTATGTCATAACCTACACATACGTTTGTCCACTGTGGTGGGTAATTAGGGCAACTTAAAATTTGCTGGTCCACTTCGTGAGGCCACAGTCAGCCAGAGTGAGACCCCTCGCAGAGAGAGATGAAGCATGGCAAAGAAGAGACAAGAGAGAGACAGACACACATGCACATATATTAAAATAATCTCATTATGCACCGCACATAAATAGGAAAGGAGAGGCGAAAGCCGAGTACAAGGAGATGCACAGAGAGCAAAGGTATTGGACCAGAACAATATCAACCGGAGAAAGAAAGAAAGAAAGAAAGAAAGAAAGCAGTAGTATATACGCATATACTTACACTTTCATATATATATATATATATATATTTGTACAGGTAGGGTGTGTGTGTGTGTGTGTTGGGAGGTGTAGTTAGGGCGTGTGTGTGTGTGTTGGGAGGTGCAGTGTGTAAGGGGGCAAATTAAAAGTAAAACAGCGGCATTTGGTCCATGCTATCCTCAACATCAGCTCCTTTTCCAAGGTTTTTCCTGTCTCCCCTTGTTTAAATCTGTACACCCTCTCTGTACATCCTTCCCGGCGCCGGCCGCCGCCTAATCTCATCGACCCTTTTTTTTTTCTGCCCACTGATATACCGTCCCTTATTCCATTTCTCTTTCTTGCTTTAACGAGCAAAGAAGAAAAAAACTGATAATTTGTTTTGGCTGGCTGAGGAAAAGGTGGAGCAAGAAAAGTGCTATCCGCCAGTCGAAGAAAAGTTTCATGTTATGTTTTCTGAAATTTTGTTATTGATTCCAGGCCACTCGTTGCCTTATTATTCTCCGGTGAGATGAGATTTTGGTGACAGACTGCGGCGAATTAATTGAGAGGGGAAAAGAAGAGCCCCAGCGAGCAGCAGGGGATTATATACCAAAGAAAATGAAATCTCCAACCTCCGGCCCCGGAGCTTATCCGGCGAACTCCTCCGCCGCTGAAGGTCGCTCTCTTTCAGTCCTTCTTTCTCTACACACAAATTTTTCTGCTTATGCACTCTTTTGGTTTGTTATGTTGGAAAAGAATTTACACTTGCAACTTTTCTCAGCAAACAGATTCACCGTGACATGTTTTTGGGCTTTTGATTTTTTCCTTCGATTATAAAATGCTTCACATGAGGAAAAGGAAAGAAAGCCTCGTAACACGTGTGAAGTGAACTGCGAATGGCAGGCGAGAAGCGCATAAATGCAGAGCTGTGGCAATCGTGCGCCGGTCCACTAGTGAACCTGCCGGCCGCTGGGACCCACGTCGTCTACTTTCCACAAGGCCACAGTGAACAGGTTTGTTTTTCCCTTTTCAAATGAGAAATCCATTCTTTTGTATGCACGGATTATTGTGGTCCACTTGTTTTGTGGGAGCTTCTAGCTTCCCTGCGACAACGTTCAGCCACCACCACCTTTCTGCCCGTGGCTGACTTTCTGCAAAATTTGGTCACATGCGGGGATTCCCTAGTTGTCATCATTAAGTATTTTATTGTCTGGGTGGAGCATCCTTGCTGCTGTGAGCTAGTGGTTGGAATAAATTAGTAGAGTATGAGATGTGGGAATATGACTCTGGATATTTTGGAAGTCTTATTTCTAATGCAAAAAATGTGGAAGGGAGCTTATGAGGTTAAAGAAAACAGATATTTGGCCAAATGCGGATCTTTCCTTTTCCTACTTATTCTCTTCCCTCTGTTTGTTGTTTTCTTTTCTTTTTTTTCCTTCTTCCGTTCTTCTCTTCTTACTATTAATTATTGTTATAACAATCACCTGTAGCATTTCAATTAATGGTGTGCATTTGTAAATTTGGTTGGTTATTCCTTAATGGTGCGCATGGAGCTTCTTAAGCCAAGGAGGATAATTTTTATTGCAAAAATTAAGGAGGTGTTGGTTAACTTGGCTTGTTGTCATGGTTTGCTTTTAGCGTGCAAGAGCAGCACTTCAAGATATCTATTATTGAATACAATAGACTATATCTTTATTCCATAGCCTTTTGCCTTTGAAAATTTATCAATAAACAACATCCTTTATTGCTGCTAAAGTGGACTCTTATACAGATGCGATCTTTAATCTTGTGTTAGGTTTTAGTATTTCAGTGTATTTAAGTCTGGTCTAGCAGTATTCTATCTTTTCTTGTGCTAAGGCTTGTGAGCCTTTTTTCATTTTCAGGTTGCTGCATCCATGAAAAAGGATATAGATGCTCAAATCCCAAATTACCCAAATCTTCCACCAAAACTGCTGTGCCTCCTTCATAGTGTCACTTTGCATGTATGCTTGCTCCAACTAGTACCTTCCCACAATTATGCTTTCTTCTCAATAGTGACTGTAATTGTTGTTTTGGTATCCCTTAGGCTGATTTAGAAACAGATGAAGTGTATGCCCAAATGACACTTCAACCAGTGCCTTCGGTACGTTTTTGCCCTAATTGCAGTGTGTTTTTGGAAAATCTGATGCTAATGTTTGCTACTGTCCAAAGCAATCATAGAGACCAAAGAGATAAGTGAGTTGGGAAATGATGGAAAGCATATCATTTGATCATCATGAGTATGTTATTTGCAGTTTGACAAGGACGCTCTGTTGAGATCAGATCTGTCCATGAAAGCAAATAAACCCCAGACTGAGTTTTTCTGCAAGACCTTGACAGCAAGTGATACTAGTACCCACGGGGGCTTCTCTGTACCTCGTCGTGCTGCAGAAAAAATCTTTCCTTCTCTGGTTAGTCGAAGGAAGAATCTTTGTCTCTGTCCTCTGCAGTTATTCTTGAAGCATCTTGGCAATGTTTGGATGCATATTTGCATAAATTTTTCTCCTATCAAAATTTATACTTGCGAACATACAACCCAACAATATAACACTTTTGATCTATCTCTTATTTCTACATTGTTCCTAAGTTTCCGCAATAATTTTCCTCCCTACCACAATTTACATCCAAACAAAGCTTTATGATTGAGAGTGCTCGTCTTGTTTTAGGACTTCACAATGCAACCACCTTCACAAGAGCTTGTTGCTCGGGATTTGCATGATACTTTGTGGACATTTCGCCACATTTACCGGGGTAAATAACATCTGGTGTTTCCATTCCTTGAATATTGTAAGAATACTCTTAACTTGGCATAGCTGCGAATTTCTCAAAATTTGATGCTTGCCATTTAGGACAACCAAAGCGTCACTTGCTTACAACCGGATGGAGCCTCTTTGTTAGCGGGAAGAAGTTGGTTGCAGGTGATTCAGTCTTATTTATTAGGTAATGCTGCAAGTTACTCAAAGACTTGTGTTTCCTTAATTTTACAAAATATAAAATTATATGAGCTTAAACAGGGACGAAAAGCAGCAGCTTCTATTGGGCATCAGACGGGCCAACAGACAGCCGAATAATTTGTCATCATCGGTGTTGTCAAGTGATAGTATGCATATTGGAATTCTGGCTGCAGCTGCCCATGCTGCAGCAAACAACAGCCCTTTTACCGTGTTCTACAATCCGAGGTTGTTTTCTGATATTTGATCACATTACAGCTGAAGTATCATGTGTCTCTTATCTTTGGGATGATCCCATGGCTTCTTTCCTGAGTGTTCTGATTTATCTTTCGAATTTGAGCAGGGCTAGTCCATCTGAATTTGTCATCGCACTAGCCAAATTCTACAAAGCAGTTAGCAGGAACCAAATATCTCTTGGCATGCGCTTCCGCATGATGTTTGAAACTGAAGAATCAGGGACAAGGAGGTACAGGCAACACTAGTTAACACCATTAGGCTAATCTGTTTTTAAGTAAAAAATGCAGAAGATTAAATTTTTGTTGGTGCAGTCGACCTCTTGAAATCCCTTAGCCTATGTCAGATTTGTAAATACACAGACTTCTTGAAGCCTATGTAGTCCTTAGACTTTTGACTCACCAGGCATGCATTCTGCAGACATATGGGTACAATAACTGGAATCACTGACCTGGATCCGGTCAGGTGGAAGAACTCCCAATGGCGCAATCTGCAGGTAAAATGTTTCCCCTAAAAGGTTCTGCTTTATTTTAGTATACATATATGTATGCTAATATATGGATTGTCCGCATGACATTTTATGAGCAGGTTGGGTGGGACGAGTCAACTACTGTTGATAGGCGTAACCGTGTCTCCATTTGGGAGATAGAGCCTGTAACTGCTCCATTTTTCATCTGTCCTCCACAGCCTTTCTTCCGTCCAAAGCACCCTAGGCAACCAGGAATGCCAGGTAAAAGAGGGTTAGATTAGAAATAATTCTGCAATATGACACCTGTAACTAAATTATTTGCTGTTGCTGCTTGCTACCAGGTTTAGCATTTCACTTATGTATGAAATCTCTTCATAGCACATCTAATCATATTAGTTGATCTCTTCATGACTTCTGAGCAGTCTTGTGACATAAGTGAGCAGTGCAAAGCATTAAAACTAAATGGCTAATGTAGCACGGAAGTAGATTTTCAGAAAAGTGTAGTGTGAGTGACAGATACAGGACTGGCTTTGTGGGCTAACATGCTACTTACTTTATTTTCCTTTCTCATGGTGAATTCTAGATTGGCAGAGATGTCTTCGTTTAGGCCCTTGACTGGTGCAATTTTTAGGCATACATTAGTGTTAAGATTAAATGATCCAGGCAAAATGCAGCGTCACAGTGATTTAAGAAATGAAGGTCACTGAAATATCCTTCATCTTTCTACCTGCAGATGGTGAATCATCTGATCTAGACGGCTTGTTTAGGTGGACAATGCCCTGGCTCGGTGATGAATTTGGTTTTAAAGATCCCCAAGCTCTGCCAGGCCTGAGCTTAGCCCAGTGGATGAACATGCAGCAAAACTCATCCCTCTCCAACTCAATGCAGCCAAACTTTATCAATCCCTCGCCTAGTTCTGTTGTCCATAACCTTGCTGGTGCGGATATATCACGTCAATTGGGTTTGCCAGCAGCTCAAATTTCCCAGCACAACAACCTACACTTCAATACGCATAGGCCAACCCACTCAGTCCAACATCTGGATCAGCTTCAAAAGCCACCAACCTCCACTGTGAGCCCTTTAGTCCCAACTTTGCAGCCACAACAGCAGTTGACGGACATTTCTCAACCCCCAAGACACAATTCAGTGGGTCAAGCATTACCACCAAGTCAATTCCAGTCCCAGATTTTGCAGTCACAGAGTCCCATCCAAGCTCAAAGTGTTGTGCAGCAGCAACAATCTCTTCTAAATCATCAGCTTCAGAGGACTCTTTCTCAAAATTTGCCTCAGCAGCAACAGCAGATTCCAAGCCACCCTCAGCAGCAAAATCTAGTACTGTCCCAGTCCCTGGATCATTTAAGTCAACAGTCACACATGTCAGATAACCAAATTCAACTTCAACTTCTACAGAAGCTCCGCCAGCAACAGCAATCATTCTCAGCACAGCAACCTGGAATGCACCATCCATCCCAATCGACACAAGTCCAAGATCAGCAGAAGCTGCAGCAGCAGCAGCATATACATATTCCACAAAATTTCTCTAGGTCTACAACAAGCAGCCAAATGCTGGATGTCTCTCAAACATCTAGCATGCATCTTCAGTCACATGTTACTACTGGTCAGCAGACGACAGGGTGTAACAGCCAAACAAATATTCAGTTTACCCAACCACCTGCACAACCAAAACTTCAGCGACAGCAGCAGCCATCTGGCATACCATCAGAATTGTCTGGACATGTGGGAAACACCTTAACCCCAGCAAACAATTATCTGGCAGCTGCAAAAGGCAGTCTATTGGCTGGAGCTGTTGGTGGACAGTCAGCGGTTACTGATGATGTTCCATCTTGTTCAACTTCACCGTCCACGAACAATTGTTCAAATGCAGTCCAGTCGACAATGGCCGGCGGAAACCACCATAGTTCAACAGTGGGTGATGAGATTGCTCAGTCTTCTGTCAGTTTGTTAAATTCAAGCGGTCTAGATCCCCCATCTTCTAATGGCACCTTGCTTAAAGATTTGCCAAAAAGATCTGAGGTTAAGCCCTCATTGAATTTATCCAAAAGTCAGAAACAAGAACTTTTTGCATCACAAACGTACCTAAATGGTACTGGAACGCAGGTAGACTATTTGGATAATTCATCTTCAGTGACATCAGTTCTTTCTCAGAATGATGGCCAGATGCTGCAAAACAACAATTCCTTGTCTTTCAATTCTCCATCAATGCTGTTCAAAGATGCAGGCCAAGATGGCGATGTCCACATTGATCCAAGGAACAGCATTACACATGGGGCTAACATCGACCATCAGCTGGGGATGCCAATGTTGCCTGACCCGTCGATCACTATACATGCGGAAGGATCAGGTAAAGACTTCTCAAATAATCTCTCGTCTGGAGGAGGGATGCTTTCCACCTATGAGAACCCCGTTGAAGCTCAACCTGAACCCTCATCATCAATGGTGTCCCAGCCATTTGGAGTTCAAGATATGACATTTAATTCCATTGATTCCACCATAAATGATGGTAACTTCATGAATACAGCTGTTTGGGCTCCGCCGCAGATTCCTAGGATGCGGACTTATACAAAGGTTTGCTGTTAATGGATTCCCTAATGTTGCTCAGGCGTACTGTCATTACTTGCTGGTTAAATATTTCATTCTGGGTTCTGTTGATATAACTTGCAAGTATTTTCTTGAAGGTGTACAAGCGTGGAGCTGTTGGAAGATCAATTGACATCACAGGTTACTCGGGCTATGATGAGCTGAAACAAGATCTAGCTCGGAGATTTGGTATAGAGGGTCAACTGGAGGACCAACAGAGAATTGGATGGAAACTTGTTTATGTGGATCTTGAGAATGATGTCTTGCTAGTTGGTGATGATCCCTGGGAGTATGTTTCCAGAACCCTATAATTTTTTCTAAAACTTCATGTTCTCTGACACTTGACAATTTCACCTTTCCTTTTCGAACTTCGGTTGCATAAGCTCATGTAGTTTCATTCTTCTTGTGCATTTATGTTGTCGGTATGCTGCATTGATTCAGGGAATTTGTGAACTGTGTGCGATGCATCAAAATCCTTTCGCCTCAGGAGGTCCAACAAATGAGCTTGGATGGAGACTTTGGAAACACAGTCCTTTCAAATCAAGCTTGCAGCAGCTCTGATAATGGCCTGAATTAGTTGGACAATAGTTTCTAATTTTAAACGCTTACCAGTAGCTCTTCAGCACGGCTTCTTTGCCCCATGCATCTACCATCCTTTTTCTGCCATTCCCGAGTTCAGGTTTCTCCTGCAACCGCTATTAAGAGTGAAAAAACAGCAGCCTTTAGGGATCAATGGTTAGTAGAGAAGTTGATTCCTTGCTGGCAGAGCTGAACCATACAGAGTCCAATGTAGTTTGTGAGAAGCGGAGCAGAGGGCAAAGCATTGTTACCTAGTCTTTTGAGGAGCGGAGACTGGGGATTGTAGGATGTGGATGAGCTTGAGAAATAGACTATAGATTGATATTGCTTGTTAGTTTATAGGATTCATTTCCACGTTGTTGCTCTACCTAAAACTTTGATTAGAGCTTAAAATCTGTGTGAATGGTGTAGTCTTCAGTTGTACAGACGATGCTTGGGTATGAATGGGCTGACTTTGAAGTGTACTACATATAATTCAACCACACCATATACAACGCAGACAAATTATTTGCTGTCCCCAACGTATTGGTCTGATGATAACAGCTGAATGGCATAAAAGAACGCTGGTGATCGTGCGAGTGATGTAATACACGAGGGAGAAATTTATCATATTCTAATGAGGAATGAACGCTTCAGCAAATTAACACCCAAAAGTAGGCATGTTGACGGTGCAGTTATGTTCTTAGAAACGTGGGAAGTATTAGTTAATTCATTCTCTGAAAAAATCTCCCAAAATGAGTTTTTGGCTGCAGTGAAAATGTCGTGGTATTAGTTTTAAGTTCCATATAATTTTACTAACGATAATAAAATATAAAATAATTATATTTTTAGTAGTCCAATAGTAAGATAAAATTACATTAATTAAAGCACACACGCGCACACAATAAATATAGTAATAAAGGATATGGATAAAAATTATTAAAATTTAAGAGAATTAAATTAATAGAAGAAAAAAAGTTTGACTTACTAAGATAATAGAAGAAAACGCTTATTTTTTTTGTTTGACACCACGATTCCGGATCAAGAACCAAAATTTAATAAACTTGTTTAAAAATGCTTTGAAAGTTATAAGATCGCTTCAAATGCTATTTGAAGAACGTAGTTGAAGTTGGAATAGCTTTTAAGATTTGATCTTCTTTGATGCTAATCGGACATTTAAATAATATTAATCAACTAGTTTAATACTTTAAATATGGATCAAACACTAAAATTCGATAAATATCCATGAAGAATGCTTTGAATGTTGTAATAATAGTTTTGAACTTATGGAAAGAATTTGTTGAGTTTCTTAGATTGCCTATTGCTTGATCTGTGTTTTGAGTTATGTTGAAGCCATCTCTATTTATAGGGGCGGAGAAAGCTTTGCTGTCAAAAGTGTTTGACGACATGATAACATCTGATTTGTTGAAATATTTGATTTGACATTATTTTATTTAAAATGTTTGATTTGACATTATTTTTTTTAGTGGAATGATTGCGAATTAATTGTCAAATCAATAATATTCTATTTCTAAATTTATAGGACTTGACACGTGACATGATTTGATTGACTGGTCTTGACATTTATCAAAATTTGATTTGTCAATCATATTTGTATCAGAATATCAATTTATTCTACTATTTAATTTTAGGAATTTTGTCTATTTTAATCCTTATAAATACTTAATAATTATTATTTTATTATAGTAAAATACCACATGGCGGTATCTAATTGGATAAAAATTCTACTTGCTTACAATGATATCTGAACAAAATCGAGAAAAAAGAATTCAGTTTTACATTTAAACCATTCTTTTTTGATTTTTTGGTTGAAGAATTTGAGGAATTTCTTAATGAATATTTGAAATGCGACAAATTCAAGAAGATAACAAGGGGAAGTTTACATGCGAGTGGGATGGACGTATTTGGTAGATTTTGGAATGATAGTTAGAGGTTAATAACGTCATAATATTTTGATTGAGAGAAGAAAATTACGATAGTGGGTATTGAGCTGGCGAATTTGGTTAGGATTGTAGGGTTATTTTAGGCATTTGAATATAATGACCAGATACGGTTAGTACCAGACCTTCCCACATTCTTAAATACTAAAGATATTGTGTATCAAATCCTAAGGGTATGAGTATATATATAGGAGAATAAAGTATATTAGCAATTTTGCACATTCTATCTGCCTACAAAAATTAAATAAAAATATTCTTAATATAATAAAATATATAGATATAAATTAAGGATCATCTACTATATATGTACTTTATAAAATTATATATACCTTTCAGCGTTTTTGACATATTATTAAATTACATCTCTGTCCTCAATTAAATATTCATATTTAGTAAAAATAAGGTTAGCTAGATAAAATAAGAAAATTTAAGTAGTTAACTGATGATAGAATTCTAATTTACCTAAAATTCTTTTATTGTAATTTACAAATTAATTAAAATTAAGCAAATTAATAGAATTCTAAATTATCTAAACTACTTATTAGTTATTATAATTATTAATTATCTACCTATATATTAAGTGCTTAATCATTTTTGTAATTAAATAACAATAAATTTGTTGGAGGACTCTTAACTCATAACTATATCACTTAATTAATAAATATAAAATAAATTAATATATTAAAAATAATAAGAAAAAAATCTCAGTCACATGAAATTACAAAAAATAAAATAAGTTGCAATATAAATAATGTTAACAAATAAGTAAAAATTTCAAATAAATAAATAAGTTATCATAAAAACATAACTACAGTTAAGAAAGAAGTAGTGGCATGTGCTGCTTGTGTGGGAAATGTGGTATATGACTCGGACACGTGCAAGTTTGGTGTGGCGTGTATTGTGTGTCGGGTGAGCAGTGTTGTGCATGACGGGTGACGAGCATCGTGGGCCACGCACAACAGTATCACTGTGTGCCAAGGCTTGGATTGATAAGTGGCATTAAGACACAGACACAAGCTGGCTAAATGCGTGCAAGGATTGACCTGGGCGCAAATTGGTTGCGGGCATTGGCGTGTAACTATGACTCACTGAGCGTGTCGTTGTCAGCAATGTTGGGCAACTCGCTAATTGGATCGAGTACCTATCGGTTGCTGTTTGCATGCCGAGCGTGCTACTGTGATGCTGATGGATGGCTTAAGGGGTGTGTAAGGTTGCTGGGACTTGCACACACACACACATTGACTCAACAACTACCTGACAATATGCACCTGGAACATTGGGTGAGGGCCGAATAGGTTTTGCATGCCTAATGAACAAGAGATGACTTTAGATAGATGCTAGTGAGCACATGGGTTTAGACATTGGATGCTAAAACAGATTGTTGGCCTTTTTGTAATCTTGTGCAAGTGAGTCAGTTTCTGGCCACTTGACACACTGCTGAATCTATGTCTGAAGGCACTAGACATGTGTTATCTATGCTGAAATTCTTATCATCATAACAGTTGGGATGCCAATTGCATTTGTAGGCTTTATATTAAGGTATTTGAGAGGTGCACAGTTTTGAACATGAGTTATAAGTGAGAGTTTTTTTTCTTGTATATGAAATTGAAGAATAATATATAAGGTTGGGTGTCGACCCCCGTAAATATTATATTCTAGCCTTGCTTTACTGAATGTCTTGTGCCATTGTGTACAGTGGGACTTGCGATCTTGAACTTCTACCCCATACACTAATTCTGACCTTTATCTCAATAAAAATGTGAGAAGGCTGACTGATTTGGAGGGCAAATCAATGCCCCCATGGACAAAAAATTCTACACGATATTTTGACCCTGTAACAAGTGTTCTTAAAGTAGGGTTCTGTTTGCTGCAATATCTAATCTGAATGCTACCTTAGAAAGTATTGAAGACCTTTAGGCGTAGATGGAAAGGCTGAAAGGCCTCTTGGGACCACTCCTTGAGGTAGGGCAACTTCACCAAAAATTTGCAACGAAACGTTAATATAAAATAAACAATAATTTGAGTTTTATTAATTTAACACTATCTTTAGGAAATTATGTCGATAACTGAAAACATTCTTTTACAATTAAATAAACTTTATTCTAAAATTAATTTCTGAAATAACAGGAATCAACAATTTAGTGGATTGAAACAAATACAGCCGCAAACAAAGGAGAAGGGGGCTTTTGTTTGTTTTTATTATTATTTTTTTTCACGGTAAAAGGTGTGCAGAAAGTCACGGTCAAAGAAGGCAACTCTCGGTCAAAGATGGTAGGCCACAATTTTGATTTGTTGTGCAGATAGAAAAGTAGTGATCTGCTGCGCAGAGAGTGAGGGTAATTGCTATGTAGGGAAGGAAGAAAGAATTGCAGCGCAGAGAGAGAGAGAGAGAGAGAGAGAGAGAGAGAGAGAGAGAGTATGGTTGTGCAGTGAAAGAATTGTTAAGCAGCCCGTCGATAATGGTGATTTGAAGGGAAGCAGAAACACATTGATTCCAGGCATTGACAAAGCCCACGTATTTATGTATTAGGAAAGGATATCTTGAACAGTTGTGTTGGTTCCATTCAAAGAGGAGGCAATGGTTGAGGACATGTCTACAATGCTTTTCTCCCGTGAAAGCCCTGGTCTGAATCCGGAGGGTTGAGTCCTTGCAAGAAGGGGTGTGATTGGCTGCGTTGTTTCTTAGAGAGGAGGAATGGCTCCGTTTGTTTCTATGAAAAGGCCTATTCACAAAAAAGGCTTGTTTGCCTTGCTTTCCGGAATGGTGGCTCCTCAATGGTTTGTCTGCAAAGATGTCTTTCAGAGAAGGGCATGATGTTTGGCTATTAGAATAGAAAAGGCCTCTTGAAGAAGAGCAACTGTTCAAAGAAAGAAACAAAGAGGGCGCGTTTGGACGCACAGGAAAGGCCATGTTTGGACATCTTTCTAAAAAGACAGGAGAAGGCCACGTTTGGATGCTTCTTTACAAGGCCAGAAATAAAAATGAATACAAGGCTGGAAATAAAAAAGAAACTTTGAAATATCTCAACAATCCGCAGGTAGTCCGTTCCCTATTGGAAGTTATGATCTCCTTGCATTCGTGGAATCAAGGGTGACTTCCAATGTTGAGGACCTTGGGGTATTGGCAGATGCTGTGGACTTTAAGTTCAACCCTATCAATGGAGAGTTGGCTTTGTTAAAGAGGGTTGTTGATACTGGCATGAGAGATGATTGTGTTGTTATGTCAAAAGTAAAATCCGCTAAACCCAAGTCATTCAATGGTGCCCATAGTATGAAGGTAATGGAGAATTTCTTTTGGGACATGGAAATCTATTTCTAAGCGACTAAGATACTCAATGACGAAATGTTTCCGTCACAAGCATGTACTTGTCGGGTGGTGATCGACTCGTGCGTCGGATGATGCTAGCGCCAACTGGGAAAAGATTCAGACTTTGGAGGCATTAAAATAGGAATTGAAGGATCAATTCTTACCTGGCAATATTTCTTAGCTTACCAGCCAATTGGGAAAAGATTCAGACTTAGGAGGCATTGAAATAGGAATTGAAGGATCAATTCTTACCCGGCAATATTTCTTAGCTTGCCAGGGAAGCTTTGTGCAAGTTAAAACATACCAGTTTGGTGAGGGACTACGTGAAGGAATTTAGCTCCCTAATGTTGTTGGATGTTAGGGACATGTTAAAAGAGGACAAACTATTCAATTCTTCTTACAGTCTTGGGCACAACTTAAATTGAGGCGCCAAGACGTGAAGGATTTTCCTTCTACCGTTGTTGCCACATATCATCTTACTAACTTGTGCAAGACATATGAGGCTGTTTTTGGGACAAAAAACTACCTGACCACTTAGCACACTATTGGATCTCTGTCTAAAGGCCTTGGAAGGGTGTCATCTATACTAAAATTCTTATCATCCTAGTAGTTGAGAATATTAATTGTATTTGAAGGCCTTATATTAAGGTGTTTGAAGGTTGCACAGTTTTGAACGTGAGTTGTAAGTGCAAGCCTTCTTCCTTGGCGTTTTTTTACAAATAACTTAAATTTTTTGATCAAAATACTTTGATTGTGAAATGGTTTGTAAAAATTGCCCAATTTCATGAAATAAAATCACAAAAATCAATTTTGTGATTCATTTTATGGAATAGAGCATTTCTATGATACGAAATCACGGAATTGCTTTAAATATAATTATTTAAATTATTTGTATAATTTAATTTTAATATAATTATTTAAATTTTAAATTATTTAACTAAATAAATATATTTGACATCATAAACTAAATAAATAATTTAAATTTTATATTTTATAAATTTGAGTATATAATTATTATTATACATAGAGAATAAATAAAAAAAATTAATGGTAACAATTTAAGAAAATTAAATTTTTATTTTGAAATTAAAATTAATACAAAAAATAGAATTAATCACTATAAAATTATAAGAAAATTGCACACGTAAATAATTATGAGTTAATACTGTTATCTATTTTTAAATAACTAATGTAAGTTTTAATTACAATCATATGTACATTACTAATTTATAATTAATTATACTTGAATAACAGGTAATAATATTAAATGTCACAAATATATGCAAGTAATGAATAATGAAACATGATAATTTAAAAATTGTTCAAATAAATATATTTATCCAAATAACTTCTAATAAAATGTTAATATAGAGTACAACATAATTCTATTTGAATGTCTTATGTCCCTTAATACTACACCTAGGAGCGCGTCAATCTCTACGAGGTCTTGAGGTAGAATTATCATTCTCATACTATGGTGTGTCATCATGTAATGACGCAGTGGAATGGTCGAATGTGTCATCCTGCTGCACCTCCTCATACAATTGATAGCTACTCTATAGAACATGCGATGTATGAAAAGTATATTCTTAATTTTCCAGAGCCCCAAAGTACTACATGGATGGATTTGGTGAATAGTAAGGAGCTTGTATCACCTGCACTGAGTATGGACTGTGTATAGCTGGATCTGGTAGAACAAGTATGCAAACATTGTCATGCTGCTGTGGTGCAGTAGGCGTGTAAGAAACTTGTGCTGTACCGTAAGCTGGAGTGGACGAGTCTACATCAAGGTTTGAAGGGGTTGTAATACGAGATACAGAACAACGTCTACTGCGCTGCTTCATTCTAGGCCTGCTTGTGGATGAGCACATCTCTACAGATACCCCGTGTGTCATAGGGGTGACATCTACTTTAGCATAGGTACGTAATCTCCTGCCCTCCCTAGCACGACCGAGTGATAGAACTGGTATACAATGACTGACATCGTCATTAATAAAAAACTGCTCCAACTCATGAACCC